>JALIZF010001519.1:0-372916 GCA_029948255.1 Telmatactis stephensoni
GATCCCACATTGTCCATGTCTTGTAGTGACAAAATAATGAAATGGAATGTTCTTGGTTGCCAAGGAGCTTTACTGTCCCACTTTTTGTCTTCTCCTATTTATCTCTCTTCCATTGTTCTTGGTAAATGCCCTTGTAATGTTGGTGCCCTAGAAAGAGGATTGTATAGTAGAGCTGCAAATAAAGTTCTTCAGGATGAATTACCAGTGGAATTTAGAATTAATGGCCTAAAAATAATAACCACTGATGTGGAGTTTATGACAGTAAGCAGGCCATTCAAAAAGAAGTTGGAGATGGTGTGAAAATATCGCCATCTTCTTCAGGTAATGGTTCAATTCCTACCTCTTGGAACTTCCAATCTCTTTTCCTATAGAACTCAGCCCACATTGCAAATTTCTTATCTTGTCTTTTGACATGTAAAGATGATAATAATAATTGCTGCTAGAGTACAACCACTAAAAGCGTGCAATGTAACTGTAGTACAAAAGAGTACTATTTATGCTAATTAATTTTTGTGCACTTTTAGTGGTGGTTCTCTCAGATCTAAAGGAGATGTTTTTATTATTTTCTTATTACCGGTATCTAATTATTATCTATGCACTAAATGTAATTGATAACATAAGCTAAATTTAAAGTGCTACTTTGATCAAAAATCGGTGAAATTTTATTTAGCAGAAACTTCGTGAAATAAATCTTCAAAGGTCTATTGATCACCAGTTAAAATATTTTTTGGTATTCAAAAGGGAAGTACTAGATTTTTAGTGTTCTTTTTAGGTGTCAGTGACATCATCGACTCAAACTCATGGATTCACTCCATACATTATAGCTGCTATATTTATTATTTGTTAAATATTTTAGTGTTAATTGTATTGATGATCTCTACTATAGCAATAATATGGATAAAGAAACCACATGTATATGAGGTAGCAGTAAATGGAATGCGTCAAGGAATAACTAAAGCAGCTGTGAACTCTCCAAAAGCAAGGTATTTTCAATTGTGTAGTTCCAGAAAATATCCATACCCCCACCACGGAGGGAATTAGAAATTCTGGAGGGGGGTCAGAAAAAGAACAAAATTATTACAGAGTTTGTATGGAAGAAAAAAAAGAAGTTCCAGAGGATAGGGAGGTCCATTTACAAATTCCCTCCATGGTGTGGGTATGAATATTTTCCAGAGCTGCACATTATTGCACGATACCACCAGTTTCAAGTAAACAACTTAGCAACATAGACTGAAAATGGGAGTGTTAAAAATAATTTGGGATTCCTGTGGTGAACCACAGGTAGACCCAAAAAATTTATTTGTATTTCTGTTTTGTTTTCTTAGATTATCAGTGTCCAGAGCCAGTATTTTCCAGAATTTTAAAGAACTTGCAACAAGTCTTGGTTGTGACAAGATTCCATCAAGTCTAAGGTAACATTTTAAGGAGTGATTTTGACCAAAATCCAACTTCTCCTTCTGAAGATTAAAGAATCTTCAGGAGAACTTGAATTTTAATCATCACTCACTTTGACACTGATCAAGTTTTAACTTCTCATTCTGAATTCAGTTAATGAAGGGGAGATTTAAAATTTTATCAGAATGTTCTTGGGAGGACTCTTAATTATTGTAAGTTTGCCAGGCCATTGTTTCAAAATGTCATCAGTCTTTATTTTAAGAGACAACAATGAAGAATTCTTCCTCAACTGTCACCCTGCAATGAAACAATGCTTTCAATCAACACCCTAGAGAGGATTACCCTTGGGGACTATTTTAAATGCAAGACAAACAGAATACAAGTTTTCTTGGTAAATTTATTTGTATTTTTATGATTTTGATTTACAGAGAAATTCATCTTAAGACTTATTGTGAATTTAAAAAAGCAGCAGCAAAGTACCACACTGCAAGGCAACTGTTTATGCAATCCTTTCCTGCATGGACAAAGAAGCCCAACATGTTCTATGAGCTTTTAGAATAAAACATTCTTCTTTACTCCAACACAAGATTGGATTTTATATGTCTCACTATTTTCTTTTTATTTCTCAATTATTCTCCCATTGTTGTAAATAATAATTATTGTGTGCTTTTCTGCTATTGTTCCCAAGTCTCCTACTTTACAGAATATTTACAAACTTAACCTTGAATTTGTAAAATGGTATCTTGTAGTTCTGTAAGCTGATGGTCAGCTCTAAACGTTTTTACCCTTATCATGTTCTAGTTAGCAGAAAGCTGATATTGTGCTGATCATACTTGATATGTTAGATCCAAAACAGGATACAGAGATAATATAATAGAGGTTCCTGTGTTATAAACTAAGACATTAAAAGTGAGGAGATGTTGACAAAATGGTTTTACTGTATAGAAGTACATGTAATCTGAATTTTACATGTAACACTCATTACAAACAAGAAAAGATGTCAGTTCACTAGTTTTGCTGGTCAGTTGCCAAATGTATTTTCTCCACTGTAGGCAATGTATAGAAAGCCATCTTCATCTTTGTGCTCTTCGTAAATTGCTCCCATTGTAGAGCTGCAAGGAAAACAATCAATAAGACTCTAACCTAATACAAAAATAATATTGTGTTTTATGAACAGAGAGAAGATAACGTGACCCTTGAGAACAATAGAGGGCAAAACACAATAGTATAAATATATTCCAATGTGGTATTCAAGGGACAATATGCTTGCAACAGAGTGGGTGACAATTCCAACCTGCAGCAAACTTAAATTTACATACAGGAAGCAAGCCACTAATTGAACACACAACCAAAAACAAAAGCAGTTAACCGCTATATTTGGTAACAAAAATTCAATATGTCTTGACATGACTTTTCTGTAAAATATCATCTCTTTGTTCTACAGAAATATATTTCACATCAAAATTTAGAGCAACAGATTCTGCAAACAAATGGCTGACATTGGATAATAATCATTTTGGTTGAAGAAATGATATGCAAATTCATGCAAATCTAGTTTGTTTGAATAATGTCAACAAAGGAACAAAAATTTTGAAAGAGGTTTTAGACTTTGTATCATTTGTGATTTTGAATTAATCTATAGTTCTTAATATGCTTGAAGCTGTACAATACTGCAGTGGGTTATATAGATGGTCATGGTTAACAGGTACAACACAACCACTTTAATATTCCTATAAAATAATAAAAAATAGCCCCCCTCCTTTTACAGAACCAAAAGCATTTTCATTTGATCAAAAAGCTGAGACCATCAGAATCGTTTAGCAACTATATATTTATAAATTAGTGTTTTGAGAAATAAGTCAATATTCATGTGAAATTTGAGTCTTTTGTTGCCCAAATCCAAACAAAGCTCCCAGCAAAACAACTGCGGAAAAAAATCTCGAAATGAATTCATAATGGAATATTTTGGCATATTTTTTTCGTTGTCCATCAGAAAATTTTAACATTTAATACACATATTGTGGTTATAATGCTATTAGAAAAATCGTGATAAAATTTCGTTATTTTTCAAGGGCGTTCGTGCAGTATCAGTTGTCAACTTGTCAAATCTTTAGTTAAATGATAAGAATACTGTAATGGCACGAACGACTTTCTTAAAATACAGCGAGATTATAGCAAAACATGAAGGTCTAACCTGGTTGTTGGAAGGACTTTGTTGACGAACAAGAACATGGCTTTTTCTGGAGGCAGCTGAATTCTCTTGCGAATAATATACATAAACTGGGCAACTAGAAGTAAAAAAGAAAAGAATGCGATAAGATATAAAATGGGAACACTGGATGAAAATAATGATCTGTATGAATTCGTTTGTCATGCAACCTTGCGACACGACAGCCATCTTTACCTGTGAGATCTGAAGGGACAAGAAACTTTCTTTTGTCAATGTCTTGAATGGACGATTTAGGTGCTTTCTCGACTACAACCTACCACCAAAACCAATAATACACAGAATTTAGTAAATGTTACACACAGAAATATTACAACTATGTTTTTCTTGAGACTTACGGGTATACGGTCAGGATATTTGGAGCGAATTTTCGCCGATTCTTGAACTCGAGATTCTAAGAAATAGAAATTGGAGATGAAGCATTGCGCAAGGAAATCTCAAATAGAATTGTAACAACAACATTTTACCTAAAGAATGTTCTTCTTTAAAAGCCCACTTCATCTTTGTTATGGCAATGTGAAATTTAGCTTTGTTGGAGACTTTTTTCGCGGATTATGTTAGTTTCACTCTGCGCAATGCAATGATGTTGTTTCGAATGTTTGATCACGTGAATGTTTGGGTTAATTTTTCTTCATTACGTCACTCCCTACATCACTTCCTAATTTGGAAGATGATCAAGCTTGAATCTAGTCTCTCGCGGTCATTATGCGCCCTCGTGTTTTATGGACAGCGGCTGCTAAAACAAGATGGCGGATGCAAGTGAAGAAGAAAGTGACTACGAGAGGCTTTTGCAACGACATAAGAAGGAAAAGAAAGAGTTAATGGGTGTGTAGACATTCAGTATTTGATTCTTATATTCCTGGGTCATCAACATGTTTTATATTCTATTGAAGATTTGTAAAGCGGACACCCATGGGACCAATCCTCTTGACTAGCTTTCCACCCTGTCCAGCTGTTACTTCGCTGTTACTATGATTTAGAGTTTTGGTTGGTAAAGAATTATTGGCAGTTAATGTCCATAAAAATGTTAAACCCCCTATGAATCTAATCTTTTGTGGTGGAAATCACTCATTTATTAAGTGATAATTTAATAGCACAGTTGAAACAGAATTGTGTTCCCATTAATTAGTTTGAAATAAGGGGTCCTTTAAGGGCCGGACACACGGTGCAACATTTCTTGAAACATTTGCTGAAACATTGTGCACAACACAATGTTGCAGCGTGTGTCCACCCATTCCACTATTTTGCAAAATGTTGCGCACAATATCCGCAGAAAGTGGGATCAAGTTCTACTTCTGCAACTGTCCAGAACTGTTGCACGCAACATTGCACAAGATGTTTCAGTGGTGGACACACGGTACAACCATGTTGCATGCAGTGTTTCAGCAAATGTTTTGAGAAAAGTTGCACCATGTGTCCGGGCCTTTAGTGACTTTAGTCTCCTTTGGAGCTGTGTTTAGTCTTATCACCCAATGCCTCCCTTGCCACACATTGCTGCTTACCAAAGCCCTACATAATTGGGAGTGGCACTTAAACAAGTAAATACAGTTACGTTCCTTGTTTTTGGTGCCCGTAGCCAAGATACAGTCACTCAAGCATTCTGTACCCAAGGGAGACAAGAAGAAGAAAAAGGAAATAATGCTTGATATAGCTAAACTAGAAGCAGAGTTAGAAGAGAGACATGAAAATGAAATTGAAGAATTTAACAATGAAAATAAGGTATGCTACATTGCATGAGAGGGACATTGGGGTTCCTGATTTGGCAGTTTTGGCTGACTTTTAATGCTGTTTTATGGTTTTTACCCATTTTATACATGGTTTAACAGTAGTTTTCAGTGAAATCCAGTTATCTTTGGTTTTTTTTGGTCTCCAGTGTATGACCCATTTTTGGTTTATTGCTTACTACAAGATCTGATGACTTTACATTCAAAAGTTTTTTGACACCTGATAACCCACATTGGTAGTTTACCTTTTGCATAGTCCTATCCAATGAAATTGAGCTACATGTACTGTGTGACACTGTCACAACATGTAGTCTGTTAATCATATAAATTGATTTTTGACCAATCAGAATACTCCGTCCTCAAGCTGATGGGAACATCTCAAAAACACATAGTCTTCGGGCAGGCAGTTTCTCTTCTCCTCCTCCCCTCCCCTCTCTTCCCCGCTCCCTCTCCCCAATCCCCTTAAACCGCCAGCTAACACAGGCTAATTGCTCACAGACACTAAAAAGTGCATGTCAAGTGTGTATCAAGCAATGATTGGCTACAGTTTTATCACCCTGGTAATGGTTAGAAGGAATTTATGCATTCTAAAAATAACTCATTTGGGAAAAATGTGGACGTCACTTCAGATATGTAGGAGGGATGCAGCTAGTAATGGGTTCCTGGTTACATATACTTTTTCCTTGTCTCCAGAATAAGAATGTGGAAGAGATAGCCATCAAGTTAGGACAAACTGAAATAATTGCACAAGCTGAAGAAGAAGGCCCAAAGTCAACACGTGCAGCAAAACGGAGAGCCAAAAAAGTAGCTAAAGAGCAAGAGAGGGAAAGAAGAATTGCAGAGGGAGAAGCAGAAAGTATTAATCACATTCGTAATGTTGAAGCTGAAAAAATGAAAAATATTTTGAAAGAAAGAAATTTAGAAATATTTGAGGTAAAATCATAAATTATTTGAATTAATAAATGTCATGGAATAATGTAGACTGTGATGATGTAGTGATGTATAATTATGTAACGGAATGAATTGAAATCTGTTTAAAGTATTGATGAAACGGGAAGATGCCTCAGTGATCATATTCTTGATATTAACATCTTTGGTAGCACAAAACCAGTTTCCCACCACTTTAACTCAATTGACCACAAAATAATTTGTATAATCATCTCTGGTTTATGTTTAATCACCAGTACTATTAAAGTCAACCACAAGTGCTACTGTCTTATTCATTTATTATAATATTGTTACAGACACTCATTCCTTGTTGTGTCTTACACAGCCACAGATGAAACTAGTTATCACTAGTTCTTAGTTGTATTTCATTTTTGTTTCCTTAATTTTGTTGTTTTACTGTTTATTAAGTTCAAAGAACACTGACTGTAATTTTTTCATTTCTTTTGTTTAGATTACACCAGATGGACACTGGTAAGAGGCAAATACTTTTTGACATATTTACACAAATTATATAATAATAATATTGCTTTCAGTGACTAGACAAAAGTCTTCAGTTCTCATCATCTGTAAGACTACTTCATAGTCCCATATACCACTGAGGTTTTATCTCAGAAAAAAATTTGACCAGTGGGTTTCCTATGTTGGGCATTGGGTCAAGGGAGTCGGTTGCCCACTTTATGGACAACTGGCAAATCATACCTTATTTCATTGTTATCATGTATCTCAGTCTGTGAAAAGTTGTCAATGATTACCCACAAGTTGAGAAGTAACATCTAGTAGGGGTTTACATCATGATAGTATTTTCTGAAAAATAATTTGCAGCTTTAGAATATAATTTTTATAAAATTAATACAGCATTAAAATGTGATCATCTGCTTTTTCTAGTTTGTACAATGCTGTAGCTGATCAGTTAAGAAGAAAAAGCATTCAGGTATGTCATTTTGAATGAATGTGTCTTGGTCATATCAGTCATGGTGAACAATGGTTAGAAGTAAGCTGCCACCTGATATAACCACCTTACCAGTCACTTATAACAGTAATACTGGTCATTAAGGGTCCAATGTATTGAGGCACTGTGCTCTCACACACACCACCACAGTTACTTATTATAATATTTTATGCTCACAACTCTCATCTCACTACATGTAGTTCATTATTATTAATGAGGGAGAAAAAAACAGCTAGCTAGAGGACCTGGAGAAAACCCCTTGAAGCAAATTAAAGTAGAGAACAAACTGACAAAGTAACATCTCATGTGATGCCCCATCTGGGAATCAAACCCTGGACTACAGAGATGACACTTACCATTTGGACACCCTTGCTAACCCTGGATATGCCATTTCCTTGCTATTATCCTAACCTTACCACTTACTGTACCAACCACTAACTGTATGGTGCAGACTGTTCACTATTACCTAATCATGATGTCATACCTCATCTTGTTTTGTAGTCAGGATATGAACAGTTGAGGCAACAGGCAAGTCACTACATATCTTCTCATAGTGAAGACTTCTTACCATTTCTTATCCACCCTGATACAGGGGAGCTTTATACTGAAGGTATCAACACCTCTTGTAGGAGAGATAGAACTGTATTATGAATTTATTTTAATTTGTCTTTCATTCACTAGAGTACAGCATAAATCTAACTAAAGCATCTGTTTGCTAAAGTGTTGATTGATGAGCCAATTTATTTGACAACAGGATTGAGTTAGTTATGCAAGGTTGTTCTTTTTGTAGAGGAGTTCCTCAAGTATTGTAAGGATGTAGCATCAACGACAGCATGGGGAGGACAGCTAGAGGTAATACTAGTTACAAACATGAACACATCACACATCAATAGTTAATGAATTAATTAATGCTTATTATTAGTGTTTCCCTTTACACATTGTAGTCCAAATATCTGAAATAAAACAAAGACTGACAGAAATGATTTATCTTCTTGTCACACCCTTATTTATGACCTCATTGGCTCAGAGGCCTATAAAGGGGAGGGGGGAGGGAGGTTGATGTCATTTCTCTCCAATCCACAACTCTTTTTACTTTTGAGAATTCATTAAGTTGGATGTTATTAAGTAAACATAATTGTATTACTCGACAAGGCATTTTAGGGCTAGCTTAATTTTGCAATTTCAGAGTACATAGATATTCTGGTACACTTTGTTGTGATTTTGGGAAAACTACAGCAAAATGAAATATATTTTCTGTCAGTAATATTTACAGTTCACTCTCAAAGTTTTTGGTCAAAATGATGTTCATGCCAATGTTTAGTAAATTGAATTTGGGGCCATTGTTAATGTTGCTTGTTGCTTACACATAAACCCATTTATTAGCCTAACCCCAAGACTTTACCTATAATAATATTAATTGATGGACTAATCATATTTTATCCTTACTCTCAATTTTGATTTTTAGCTACAAGCATTATCACATGTTCTAAGGATGCCTATAGAAATTATCCAAGCTGATGCAGCTGTCATTAAAATAGGAGAAGAATTTAACACTGCTTGCAGTCCTTTGCTGCTATCGTAAGTACCTTCTATAAAATTTTAAGGAATATAAAACGCGCACACATGTCTCTGTACTGTGATATAACACGATGGAAGATGTAGAGCAAGAGCAAAGCAAGCTTAGGAACACGAGGCGTAGCCGAGTGTTTCTCTTGCTTTTCGAGTGCTCTACATCTTCCAGAGTGTTTATATCACAGTACAGAGACATAAGCGATCGTTTTATATTGCTTTTATAAAATATTTTCGACATTTTTTGAGCGAGCCATGTCTCTGTCCTCTGATATAAACATGGTAGCCAGCCAATCAGCGCACGCATTATATCTCAAATATTTTATAAAATCAGTTATAGACTGACGACACATACTCTATTCTGTTGTTTCCAATTGGACTTGGTATTTATATAGTAAAGACCTGGCTCATAGAAAGGGCATGGTACACAGGTCTTTGGTTTCATAGTTAACACCTGCCAGGAGGTCTTTATCAAAAGTAGAGACGCCACCCTTCAGGCATTCACCACTTATTAAGAATAAGAAGTACATAACATCTTTTTGTTGCAAATGAAAATACTGGTTGTGAAACTGTTTTGGGTGTTGTTTTGTTCCAATCATTCTGTTAGATATTATAAATTAAAAATAATTATGGTTACGTACTAATGGATAATACTTATTTGCACAAACATTGACCCTTTCAAAATAACAGAGCCTAGATAAGAAGCTGAGATCAAAATGGCTCCTGGGGACACTAGTAAATTAAGCATTTTCATGCTCTTTTCTGTGAATTCGCTACATAATCATATTTGGAATACCAAGTTATATTTGTCCCTGTTGCTGTCTGAAATATCAATGTACATTGCACATGCTCTTCTTTAAAATCATCTAATCAACAGATTTCCCAGTGTTCATTTCAGGCTCAGCTTCTATGTTTTGAAGGGTCAATGTTTGTGCCAATAGGTATATACAATAAAACCTGTATCTATTTGTTAATGCAGATCATAAACAAATTGTTTGTAAATGCAATTCTCACAAAATTTGGTTTTACATAATTTTTTGCCAAGTCCAAAAAATCAGGTCTCACGAAATATCCCCCTTATGTTATCACAAAATTGATGGTGAAAATATGTAACACTGGAAAACTAATTAGCCAAAAGGAAAGTGTTAAATGGGAGGATACTAGAACCGAACATTCATTGCTGTTGTACTAAATAAATGGCATTTTATATCTTTATCTGCAGATATCACCATCATGCATATGGTCTAGGAGAACATTATAATTCCCTCATACCTAAAACAATGGATGATGAGACATTATAGTATCAAAATATTTAAATAAATGTATTTCTTTATAAAGAAAAAATTTTTTTACACATACATTCATTCCATACATTATTTTCCAGACATCATAGGAGCAAGGATATTACAGTTGGTTAGTGTGCAGCCTTCGGTGTGAGAGGTCCCGAGTTTGATTGTCAGTGACCTCACATCCTTGTTTCGACTTCTTTCCTTTCCATGTAGCTTTAAATAGCTTTAAATACCACCCTTTAAAACAGTGCACTGATAAGGGGGGGGGGGGGGGGGGAATGAGCAAACTGTCAGCCTCCTGGAAGACTAGCCTCTGGCTAAAGTAACTACCGATGTTAAACAAAGGCCTTTACCTTACCTTTATTTTGTACCAGTCTGGTTGAGTAGGACTTTGGTACACTGTACAACATGCAAGGCTCTTACAGTACGTCTGTCATGAATGTACTATCAATGGTATCTAGCCCTACCAATGTACCTCATCATTGTCAATAAGATTAGTCAGGGTTAAAACATCCCCCTTATATGGAAAACTTATAGGGGGATGGCCTGTTGAAGGGTGTTTAAATGAATCCAACATAATGGAGCTAACGACAGGAGTTGTTGGTCAACATTGGGTGGAAAAGCTTATTAAGCTTTTCCACCCAATGTTGACCAACAACTCCTGTCGTTAGCTCCATTATGTTGGATTCATTTAAACACCCTTCAACAGGCCATCCCCCTCCCCCTCCCCAAAGGGTCTGATACTCAGGTTAAGATAACAACATCCACTGTTTTTGTTCTTGAGTTGAATGTCAACAGTGGCAGTTGGGGCCATGATGTTGTTGGGAGCTTTTCCACAAGGATTTAATGTTCAAGACTGCACCCCTCTGCTCTCCCCCAGCAATGTACCCCCCCCCCCCCCCCCCACCCATTCCCCAAACATGACAATGAAAAGTACAGACACCAGAATCCAGCAATAAAATTGCATAAATTCAACTTTTCCTTTATTGCAAGGTGAGCAATCATTATTCAAGGGTTATACAATAAAAAAGTTATTGTCATTGACAATAACAGTGTTTGAAAATATAGCTGCAATATTTTTATGCAGGCACCGTGAATGTGAAATTTTAATTAGTAATTCTAATTGAAGGGATGCTCACAAAAATGACCTAAGTGACTTTTCTGATGATTTTTTTCAGCAGTATAAAATGATGTCAATTAACTTTCTTATGCCCAAATATCAGTGTCTGGACATCCATCAAAAAGTCACTTGGGTTATTTTCACAGTCAACCCTTCAATTCTTTCCTGAAGATATTTAGTAGTATGTGAAATGGTGAAATTTCTCTTTTCTAGATTATTTTATAGATTCTAGAGTTGCCATTTTTCAATGTATCTTTGGAATCATGCTTTGAAAGGATTTCTGCATTTTGTCTTTCACTTTTGGCCAATTAACATTATTGTGCAGTTTTGTCTTCTTCTGTTGCCTTCGGAGCTCCTTCTTCTGGTTTCATAGCAGGGAAGAACAAAACTTCCTGTAAAATATAATATTACAATTTTTATGACATCACAAGATTTAGATGATCTCTATAGGTGCCAACCACACTCACCCCCCCCCCCCCCCCTCCTTCCCCCCTTCGCCCCTTCCCCCTTCCCCCTGTACTACCACCACCACCACCTCCATTAGCATTTTCATCAAAAGATAAAGAAAATGTTTTCAAGACAATAAAGAGGATCACATAGCTATTTCAAAAAAGGTTGATGGGGCAAGTGGCAATCGGCGATTGGTGATTGCATGACCAAAAGGAAATTTTGGGTAACAAGAATATTTGCTTCATTTTCATTAATTAAATACCCAAGCAATTCCAATACCATGAAGTAAAGACCTTAATAGACAAAGTGGTCGATAGGCAATTCATATCTCTGTGCCAGATAGCGGTCTAATAGTGTAACCACAGTTCCTATCAATCCTGCAATCGCCGTTTGCGCCATCAACCCTTTTTGAAATAGCTATAATAATATGCTGTTGAACCCTACATTAATGAACACCTCCAGTAAGCTGACACCTTCCATCACCAGGCAACAACCCTTGGTCCCTTCTGACAAACTCTGCTCAACCTCCCATAAGTGGACACCAATTTCTGGTCCAAAGGTTGTCTGCTTAAGGAAGGTTCAGCTGTAGTACAATGACTTAAATCAAAGATCACATCTACTGAAGCCCCAGTTACACTGGACCAAAAAACAGCAAGGCAAGTATAATTTACAGCAAGGATGATTCTACTTTTTGATGAGAAAATGATGAAATTTTGAATATGTGCAGTACTGTACATGTTCTGACTTGTATTTGCTTTATTCATGACTAATTTAAGTCAGAACAGTGCTGTTTACTTCAAAAATTCTAATCCTTTCCTTATCAAAAAGCAGAATCATCCTTACCATAAATCATCCTTGCCTTGCCAGTTTTTGGTTCATTGTAACTGGGGCTAAAAATTGCAGATTCTATTAGATTATTTCTACTACCAATATAGTAACCTACTGGGTTTTTGTTAAGAAACTGTAACCAAGGCATGAAACAGCCATCTTTATATCAACTCAAAGTGACTGCGATTAACTTGGCTGTCATTTCTTTCACCTCAAAATGATTAGTGTTTCATTATTGCTGTTAAACACAGCTAGAACACTTGCCCAGTGAGGTGTTATGTGATTAAGATTACAAGATTTATAATGGTAACTATTACACTTCCAAGTCTGTTAGTTAATTATTGCCCTCTGGCCCCTTCCTAGTAAGTGAATTACTTTCTAATGGTCTATTCTAGCCAATTAAAGGCACAGATACATGGTGCAAATGTTTCTCGCAACTTTTTAAATCTGCAATGTTGTGCACACTACAGAGTGGTACCATGTCCACCATTGGAAGAGGTGTATACAACACTGTGTACAACAGTTGTGGGTGTACACAGTTTCTGCAAGTGCAACATTCAGAGGGTGGATGCATGGTGCAACTATGTTGCTTGCACTGTTGGAAAAAGAGTTGCATGGAGCATCCAGGCCTTGAACCACTCTTGCTCTTGTAATTCATAATCTACTCACCTTGATGTTATTAGAATCAGTGAGGAACATGGTCAGTCTATCAACGCCTAGACCCCATCCTGCAGTAGGTGGCAGGCCATACTCTAGTGAAGTACAGAAGTTATCATCCACAAACATGGCTTCATCATCACCAGCAGCTTTGTCCTGGACAATTAAACAAAAACAAAACAAAATATTACAACAGATCTAATTCAATCATGTTCAAAACAGTTACTGTTCAATGTGTTAGGTTGGGATCCCTGTGGAAAACACACAGGAATTCCACAAGTTGTTACCAAACACAACACAGGTATCCCACAAATAAATATTGTTACCTTGGTTTGTTGAGCAAATCTCTCTCGCTGTACCATAGGATCATTCAATTCTGTATAGGCGTTACATATCTCCTTACAACATACAAACAACTCAAATCTTTCTGTCAAGCCCTTGATCTTGCGATGCCTAAAAGAGATACAACACCAAAATATATCAGGATGAGAGGCTCTTTCACATTAAATGAAATCTGCTTTAACTATAAAACATGGCACTGATTTACTCTCTGCTAAAAGAAAGTTAAATACATTAAAAAAAGAGTTCTAATCAGTAAGTGGTGCCCAGTGGTACTCAGGGAAAGATGAAGGGAGATACCACCCTCCTCTCTATGGCCACTATGAGGGGTGTTGAATGGTCAAGCTCCTTTTTGGTCAATTTCCTTTGTTTTCAAAATTTGAAACTCTTCAGGAGATGGCATGAAAAACGAGATTTTGAGGCTCACAAAAGCTGATGGAAATTTTGTGAGACTGACTTTTTGAGGAGTCCATTTGACACCCCTACATACATGCTGGTTACCAAAAATGGTGGCCATCTAATAAAGGTGTTTATAGTCAGAGCAAGATTCACAGTAATATTGTTACCTAGGGATGTAACAGTCAGCCTGATAATGATCTAAAGTGACTGCTATTAGCCTGGTGTTGATCTAACCTCTCCTCTTGTAGTGTCTTACTATTGCTGCATTAACTACAGTTAATTAAAACACTTGTACCAAGAGAGGTATAGGTGTTCAATTACAAAAGGGTTTCATACAGTGCATATATATAAATGAGACCATGATCAAGTGTCATATCTGATCAAATACTAAGTTCCCTTCGTGTTTATTTGAATTCCTGAGGACGGAGAAGATGAATTTTGATCAAAGACCACTTAAGTCTCCTTGCACCAATCCCAAACCTACCACTTGGATAAAGGACTCATGATTTCTGGGTGGTCTGTAATAAATGTAGGGTTGACACACTGGGATTCTAAAAATTCACCAACAAGCTGAAAAAGATATAAAGGGAATTGAATCACACTTTTGCATTATCATGAGGCGAGCAAGCCCAAAATGTCTTCTTGTTCAGTTAAGACATGTATAATATAATATATTATAGCTACGTGTTTAACAGTGTTCTGCAAAAATATTATCCATTGGATAAAGCTATTATTATTCCTTGAAAGCAACTGGAGCTTATGTATCACTTTTCCACAAGGGAGTGTTTTAAATTTTGTGTGCACTGATTCTTTGTGAGAATTAACATGTGATGCCAATGATGTTCCAGGCATTCCTGGCAGAGATCAAGATATCTAGGAATTTCTCTTTGTAGTTTTTGTTGTTTGGATCTTATGAAGTTCCAACAAAGTTGTACAAGCAGGCTACACCTCTGTCTTTCCTCTGAAGTTTGAAAATCCTCAATAGGTGTAAGCACAATAAGATTACCAACAAGCCTATATTGCTTCAAAGCAATGATGTTTTGGCCCGCTCAAAACCCTTTAGATTCCTTTACGAGACTTGGAGTTCTAACTTGCAAAGAAAAATGTAAACTGAAAATCAAATTTGTTCATTAATATCAGCGGGATTCATTGTGACTCAACTAAGCGGAAAGTTTTTAAGCAATGTAGCAATGCAGCAATGCAACAAACCTCGATAAACAGCCTTTAGTTTAGGGCTGTAAATCCTGCAAATCCGTGTGTTTTAATGACAATTTTGCCATAAAACTTCCAATGACTATTATAAATAGAGCGTAAACTCATTCATCGAGATTTCTATGATTTCCTCTCGTGCCAGATTGGCTAATTTCACACAAGTGATGAAAAGGGCGTGTATGATTGTTACAAGTTCTATTCCCAACCAATCAGAAAGGGGTGTTCCCACGGTCAAATAAACAATAGATAACACAATCTTTGCAAAACGTTTTAGCGCTTCCTTTCATGCGATTGGATGTCGGTGACAGGCACGTCAAATATCATTTGTTGGTAGGTTTTCACCAACAATTTTTTAATAGACATGAAAAGAATGCGACATATAATTGGATGTGTTATAAAAGTATGACAGCTAATTGACAGACGAGCCAAAAATTATGGGTTAGCAAACCAAACACAGTAACGTTTCGGCCTGAGGGCCGAAACAAAAATTCCTCACAATGAGGAATGCCTGGTAGATTTTGATCTCTGTCAGGAACAGCTGGAGCATTGCTCACTTTCCATTTGCACAAAGAATCAAACCAGATGTGCTCCCTTTTTTCTATTAGGCAGAGTTTGGATGTGATTTGATTGGCAAAGTCAAAGAAGTCAAGTGGATCAAGGGAAAGTCAAAATTTGATAAGAAATCATACACTCTTGCATAAATCATTTCTATTAAAATAAATAATTAGGAGAAAATTCTGTAACCAAGGCATGAAACAGCCATCTTTATATCAACTCAAAGTGACTGCGATTAACTTGGCTGTCATTTCTTTCACCTCAAAATGATTAGTGTTTCGTTATTGCTGTTAAACACAGCTAGAACACTTGCCCAGTGAGGTGTTGGATAATATGACAGGGTATAAGAACAAAATTCTTTATTTACTGGAACCATATTATAACAGACTAATAATTTGCAAAAGCAACATTTCTATATTTCAAAGAATTAGTTGTACCTTGTCAAGTAGTCTTGCTGTTGTACGTGGAGAAGAACACTCAACACTATGCTTGACACACAAGTCATCAAATATTTTATTTGCCTCTGATATAAGAAAATGACACTTTTAATTAACGATCTTAGAGCCAATGTTTGATAGTGCTACCCCCTCCCTCATTCTAGATCTACAAAGATCTAGGACTATCCTTCAAGCAGGGATGCAGCATAGATCCTTTGCATAAAGCTACTAATATGCAGATACACTCTTTGCCTCATTTTGGTTCAGTAAAACAAAAGAATCACACAATTGTTTAGCTGCGCCAAAGTGAAGTGAGAGGTGTATCTGCATAATTTATGATTAGCAGTATCATGCAAAGTGTCTATAGACATCAGAGACCATCTAGAGGATATTGCACATCCCCTGCACCCATCCCCTGCACCCATCCCCTGCACCCATCCCCTAAATCTGCCCTTGGTTAGAGGATTGTCACATGATGTTGGAAGGGTACTGTCACATGCGGGCTTGATTATCATTACCTTCAGTGCCAAACTCTGAGGGTTCTGGCAGCTTCGTTTGGAGTACCTTCTCAAGCTCACTAATCATACTCATTCTCTTGAACGGAGGAGTAAAATCCACAGTGTAAGGTTCTCCTAGATTGTCTGCATCAACAGCATCTGGATGGAACTTGACAATATATCCACCAGTAATGTTCTTCACCATTCCTACAGAGAAACAGTTTGTAGTTATTTAGATTGTAAGTCACATGGAAAGATATTTAGCAAGATGCTAGGGAGTTCATTGAGTGTAAAAAAAAATCAGAAAAAGTGGTCAGAAGTGATTTTGAATGCATGTGGAATATGTACAGGTAACATACCTGAGAGCAACGTTTCTGTAATTTCCATCAAATCATTGTAGTCAGCATAAGCCATGTAAAATTCACAAGTTGTAAACTCTGGGTTATGCGTGAGGTCAATTCCTAGAAACACACATGTATACAAACACAATTTCAAAAAAAAACATGCACAACATTTTCATCCCAATCAACTGTAATAAAATGTACAAAATGAGAACATACTAGCATATCAAAAAATGCCTGCAAGACAATAAGAACTGCAACTGCAATGTTACAGAAAAAGGGTTGATACAATAACATCATAAGCATAACATTCACAAGCTCTGATTCAAGTCTAACTTCTCCTTTGAAATTCAAGAAGGAAAGAATAAGAATTTGAAAATTGATCAGAGACAACTTAGTATTCTTCCAAGAACTGCTAATAGTAAAATCTGTAACCAAGGCATGAAACAGCCATCTTTATATCAACTCAAAGTGACTGCGATTAACTTGGCTGTCATTTCTTTCACCTCAAAATGATTAGTGTTTCGTTATTGCTGTTTAACACAGCTAGAACACTTGCCCAGTGAGGTGTAAGGAAATTGTTGCTGTTGAAACTAAAACTAATAATAATTTGGTCACTGCACCTACCTTCATTTCTGAACTGTCTTCCTATTTCATAAACTCTGTCAATTCCACCAACAACAAGCATCTATCAAGACATGAATAAAGTATTTATCACATGTATTTATCACATACAAATTTTTGTAAATTTATATGTAAATGTGTGATTGTTCAATTGTCTCGTAATGAAAGCGCCTTGTAAACCTTCGACTCGATCACGTTGGGCTGCACCCTTCGTAATTCAGCACTTGGCTGCGAGGAAGGGTGATGAGCTACCCCAAATTTATTTATTTGTTTATTTTATGTTCAGTCAAATATTAACTACATAAATCATCTTTAAACACCACAGAAGACTAAAAACACCAGGACGTTAGTTGGTGCCTGCCCTTGATTGTGGTCCAGCAGGTGTTCATTTTAGACTCAGCTCCTGTACCTGGACCACAGAGAGAGTAGTTTCTAGCAGCTAATTGACCCCCCTTAATATTATTCTAGAGCAACACAACCCTCTTCTATCACTCGTGTATATTTAAATGTGTAGAGGGCCACCTTGGAAAGTATTGGGTAAACAATAATGCTGTTAGCCTCTTTAAATAACATTTCATCATCATCATCATCATCATCATCATCACCACAGACATGATGTACATTAATGACACTAATAATGGCTTTAACAGGGGTAAATTTACAGGTGTAAAACAAATTAAACAATAAATCAAGTTGAATAACAGAAATATTATAAACTTTCTCACAGTAAACCAATGTTAGTGTAAATATATTTGATAAAAATTGTACAAAATTGATACCTTGTGATAAAGTTCAGGAGCTACTCTCATGTACAAATCCATGTTTAATTCATTGTGATGTGTGATAAATGGTTTTGCTGTAGCTCCTCCAGGTATCATGTTCATTAGTGGGGTCTCAACCTGAGAAAAGAGAACAGTTATCAGACAGTGTACTTCTAACAGTAAAATAATATAACAAAAAATATGAAAAGAATGTGAACAAGATGTCTCACCTCCAAAAATCCCAGTCCATCCAAAAACTTTCTGATGTAATTAATAATTCTTGCTCTGATGATGAACTTGTCTCTAACATGTTCATTCAGAATGAGATCTAGGTATCTCTGCCTAAACCTTGTTTCCTGTGAGAAAGAAAAATGTACAAATTATTAATTACTTGTACGTCCATACACATTTAACAAATTTACAATGGTTTTCCATGGTCAAAATTTTATGGACTTACAAGGCATAGCCGAGTGGGTCCATGACTACTTTTGATCATGTGTTGACATCAAATGTTGGTAAATTTGTAAGAGTCCATGCCACAGAAAGCCATTGTAAATTTTTTACCACAAATTGGAGAAATTATTTCTCATTGACTTGGCTTGAGCACAAGCACACATGCAAAATTATGATGATGCAAATCGTTGGTGTGGAGTCTTTAATATTCACCACAGTTCTCGTCCAATCAGAAAGCAAGAAACTGATTGATTATGGTAAAAATTATGACATATATCATAATAATTTATTAACATGCATTGAAATTAGACAAACATGATGACAGGCCTACTTAACTCTATTCTACGTACTACATACATACATGTACAAGTTATATTCTAGACTTTACCTTATCCTTCAGACCAAAATGAAGATGAGGCAGCATATGCAGACATGGTGCAAGAAGTGTAACTGTGGATGGCATTACGCTTAGCTCTCCTTTCTTACTTTTTCCTGTGATAATACAAAACTTAAAATTACCGAAATTTCACTAAACAAGAAATGAGTTCATATCCCACCATCCTACCCTGGGTGTGTGTGTGTGTGGGGGGGGGGGGGGGGGGGGGGGGGGGGGAGGGGAGGGGGGCTGTTGGTATTTATACAAATAACAGGGAGGTATGAAGCCTTTGGGAAATGACTTAATTGAATTCTTTGTAAGACCTTTTTTACATATTAGCTTAAATGTTACATACTTAAAAGTTCTCACAAAAATGACTTTAAATCAGGAGTACATGAAAATATTACTGCAGTGCTACAAATACTCATTCTATGATGTAAATGTATAAAAGATACCTGGTTTCCCCTCTATTCCTATAATATCTCCTCTTCTAATTTTGTCATGGATGGCTTCAAAATCTTGATTTGCTGATCGAGCATCAGCCATGACCTGAATCTTTGTTCCTTCTCCTCGAAGATCATAGAAAATGAGCTTATTGCCTGATGCACGCTTTGCATGAATTCGACCTAAAAAAGATGAAATATAATGAACAAGATCAATTTTCTTTAGTGATGTTTAAGATTGCCTGTCTGGTGTGGTTTTTATTGATATACAGTATATAGGTTATTGGTTGACTAACCAGCTAATATAGCTGTGTATTTTGGCAAGCCTTTATTTAGGCGAGCCAAAATGCAAGTGACAAGTAAAAATTCACAGCTGTATTCCCTGGTTAATCCACTGATATATTATACAATTCTGCAAAAATCAATACAAATAATGTCGTTTTTATTGCCACTTTTGACTTTGATTAGCACACGGCTTTGCACCTGGAAGCCATTCAAATGCTACTAACCTAATACTGTATCATATTTTTTGCGTTCTTGTGCATATTATGTGCATTCTTTTGAGAATTGTATAATAAATCAGTGTAAAATGGCTGCTGTCAAATGACCACCAACTTTATCTAGTGGTACAAGATGGCAATTGAGAACTGTGAACACAGAGCTTTCAGTTGAATCAAGAAAATGAGAGGGATGGAGACAACTGAATAAATTATCTCAAATGTCACTTTCTGATTGGTCAAAAATCGGTGACATCCAAAGTGATAGTAAACATTTTTGTTGTCACTTTTTGGGCTGATGTTATTATGTAAAATTAGCTCAAACAGTTCACTTCTTCAAAACGTTGCTGGTGACCTAAAAAGCCTATAAAGTAAATTTCAAAGACATTATGTGTAGGAATACAATTTAGCTGGGGAATTTGCAAAAATTAGTGTTTGACTATTGACTGGAATCTGCAAATGTAGCTATTAAATAAAATATTAAAATACCACCAAAATCTAGAATAATTATAGTGAATTAGCTTTCATGTTAAACTCACTTGTATTATGCCAGAGCCATCTCAATTGAAAATCACAATCACTGATGTAGTGCCCTCTCAACCTTGAAGGGTATTTTTGGCTTTTATGGATTTCATGTGCAAGTTTCATTGCCTATCAAAAATTTATTCAGTTGTGTCTCCCTCTCATCTCCCTGGTTGAATGTATAGGGATTTGTTCATATAGAACTTAATTCTTCATACAACTTTTAGACCCTAGACAATGATTAGGACTGATACTACTAACTAGCAGATTAGAGAAGTTCTCAACCAAATTAAAATCAATCAATATGAAAGCATGTCAAGAAACAACCTCAGTGATCATAAACCATTTTAGACCAGAAAAGTCACTTCATCCATTTTCGTCACCTCTTCAATTCAATTCATCTAAAATTAAACTAGATGTACTCACCAGCTACACTAACATTTTCATCTAACCATTGTCCTGTCTCAATATCCTGATATTTTTCTATAAACTCTGTTAATGAAATTGAAACATGGAACTTGTGTGGATAAGGTGGTTCAGCTGAACTCTTAAGGGCCTCTATTGCCTGACTCCTGATCTTGAAATATTGCTGTAAAGAGAAGTGGCAGATGTCATGATCATGTCTAGTTTGAATGACAGATAAATGGATTGTTGGCTTACAAATAAATATTTTATGCAATGATTAAGCCATTTTTTTTAATTTAATCCCATGATGCAATGCCTCTATTGCCTGACTCCTGATCTTGAAATATTGCTGTAAAGAGAAGTGGCAGATGTCATGATCATGTCTAGTTTGAATGACAGATAAATGGATTGTTGGCTTACAAATAAATATTTTATGCAATGATTAAGCCAATTTTTTTAATTTAATCCCATGATGCAATGCCTCTATTGCCTGACTCCTGATCTTGAAATATTGCTGTAAAGAGAAGTGGCAGATGTCATGATCATGTCTAGTTTGAATGACAGATAAATGGATTGTTTAAATATTTTATGCAATGATTAAGCCAATTTTTTTAATTTAATCCCATGATGCAATGGAGGTAAGGTCATTCGGGTAATCAATTCATTGAACCCCTAATGGGAATTTGGAGTTCCTTTATGATGATATCAGCCACTGATGCCAAGAGATGTCATAGATTGAAGTCTTTTAACTGACACACTGACTTGATCTTTACCACTGCCTACCCCCATCACAAGCCTCTTTTTTTTCTGACTCTTTTTTTGCATTTTGGGGTTTTGATGCCCTCATCTTCACTTGGCAATAATATATTGTCATTTTTGTAAATTCAACTGATTTATCATTAAACTGGGCTATGTATTTATGCACATAGCCATTTCATCCCATCTCTTTGTTGCAGTCATTGCCTCCATGAACACAGCATAGCACAGATTGCATTTCGGTCTAAAAAAGTTATAAGCTTGCAATTTAACATTCTCAACATATTTTAGGAGTTCACAGTTTTCTTAGTTTGACTATAACTGGCATATAAAGTTATAAGTTCTTTGAATTGTTAGTATTCTGTTACCAAGTATTTATCCCATACTTTATATAGCATGGTAGCAAAGGGGTTTTGTATGACATGTGATTTGGGTCAAAAATAGTGTATAATTATATTGACAATCTTTCTTGTAGTAAATAACTTAACAAAATACTGATCTCACTCAAAACCATATATATGAATTATTCTATATCAATTTAATATTTTGTTAATGTTTTAGCTAAATCGCACATGATATTGAAAAAGAAAGTGAAAATGAAAATGAAAACGAAAATGAAATCTTACATTGAGATCAAGTGCTTCTTCATCTCCATATGTGGCTTCATAGCTCAGTTGGCAGAGCATTGCACCGGTATCGCAAAGGTCATGGGTTTCGAATCCCGTTGAAGCCCCGAATTTTTTTTTTCGGGCTTTTCTAAAGCAATTGCCTAAATTGCTTACATATCCGTGATGATCTCTCAATATTTCTAGCTTCTTCATCTAAATCTTCCTTCTTCTCCTTTTTTGTAAATTCAACTGATTTATCATTAAACTAGGCTGTGTGTTTATGCACATAGCCATTTTATCCCATCTCTTTGTTGCAGTCATTGCCTCCATGAACACAGCATAGCACAGATTGCATTTCGGTCTAAAAAAGTTATAAGCTTGCAATTTAACATTCTCAACATATTTTAGGAGTTCACAGTTTTCTTAGTTTGACTATAACTGGCATATAAAGTTATAAGTTCTTTGAATTGTTAGTATTCTGTTACCAAGTATTTATCCCATACTTTATATAGCATGGTAGCAAAGGGGTTTTGTATGACATGTGATTTGGGTCAAAAATAGTGTATAATTATATTGACAATCTTTCTTGTAGTAAATAACTTAACAAAATACTGATCTCACTCAAAACCATATATATGAATTATTCTATATCAATTTAATATTTTGTTAATGTTTTAGCTAAATCGCACATGATATTGAAAAAGAAAGTGAAAATGAAAATGAAAACGAAAATGAAATCTTACATTGAGATCAAGTGCTTCTTCATCTCCATATGTGGCTTCATAGCTCAGTTGGCAGAGCATTGCACCGGTATCGCAAAGGTCATGGGTTTCGAATCCCGTTGAAGCCCCGAATTTTTTTTTTCGGGCTTTTCTAAAGCAATTGCCTAAATTGCTTACATATCCGTGATGATCTCTCAATATTTCTAGCTTCTTCATCTAAATCTTCCTTCTTCTCCTTTTTTGTAAATTCAACTGATTTATCATTAAACTAGGCTGTGTGTTTATGCACATAGCCATTTTATCCCATCTCTTTGTTGCAGTCATTGCCTCCATGAACACAGCATAGCACAGATTGCATTTCGGTCTAAAAAAGTTATAAGCTTGCAATTTAACATTCTCAACATATTTTAGGAGTTCACAGTTTTCTTAGTTTGACTATAACTGGCATATAAAGTTATAAGTTCTTTGAATTGTTAGTATTCTGTTACCAAGTATTTATCCCATACTTTATATAGCATGGTAGCAAAGGGGTTTTGTATGACATGTGATTTGGGTCAAAAACAGTGTATATATTGACAATCTTTCTTGTAGTAAATAACTTAACAAAATACTGATCTCACTCAAAACCATATATATGAATTATTCTATATCAATTTAATATTTTGTTCATGTTTTAGCTAAATCGCACATGATATCGAAAAAGAAAATGAAAATGAAAACGAAAACGAAATCTTACATTGGGATCAAGTGCTTCTTCATCTAAATCTTCCTTCTTCTCCTTTGCCGGTCCTGGATTCTCTGTCTTTACAAAGAGAAAGCAAAATAAAATCAATAATAATCATTAATACATAGTCAGATTGTGATTCACATGTTGGAAATTTACGTGAATACCTTTTGAGCTGCAAGCTTCTCTGCCTTTTCTTTGGCTTTTTGCTCGGCCTTTAGTCTCCTCTTTATCTCACTAAAATTACACAGAAGTGTATGTTATTGATAAAAATATCCAAAATATTACTTGATTTGATAAAAGAAATCGTTAAAAGATTTTTATTCCTTACTTTTTGCTTAGCTTTCCTTCACCACCGGCGTCCGCCATGTTCGATAAGCTCGATCTGGATAACAACACGTGGGTAACAGATATTTGTCTCTGATTGGTCAAAATCCGGTCAAACCTGTTTACTGCTCTGAAAAATCTTCCGGATCCTAGCAGCATCTCCAATGAAGCATTTTGTCTTGAATATATACCCTTTTCGTGACCTCACATCACAACATTGTTGCATCATAAAGAGCTTTGGTTGTTTATAAATCTAGATGACGAAATATGATGCAAAATACTACATTTTTTACGCTGTTAAGGACGTTTTGCCAAGCAAGGTGTTTTCAGCCGCCAAACTTCGTGCTGCAGTCGAGTGACAAACAAGTACACACGGGGAGGCGGTGCGACTAGACCAATTGTGATCACTGAAAAACAATAAAAAGTTTTGCAACTTCAGAAAAGCCACTTTTACTTGGTTATTGTTCCTAATAACAAATTTATATGTGCTGAATTGAAAACAAACTTTTAGATTGATTCTGATCATTTATTTTGTGGCTTCTTTTTGTATTTTGACCCTCCCTACCCTAGAAGAGAATTTTCTATAAATAGCCGTTTTGGATTGACCAATCAGATACCAGGATACAGCAAATGTTTAATTTTCATGTAGCCATTCAGACAGAGAGCCCAAATCCAAAGAAATGGTAATTTGCATTTCAGTGTCACGATATTGCGTCCATGGCTTAAAAATTGTGAAATTATTCGCCGTGCGGGTGAGGAGCTAGGAGCAGGAGTCAGAACTGTCGGCTGACTTCGGCCATAGTGTACTTAGCGTCACAAGAAAACTAAAGCAACCGAAAAATGGAATTAAGCGTGTCCCTAAAAAACACACTGCAGTCCCTGAAAAATCAGCGCGAAGTTATTGATATCAAAATACCCAAAACTTTAGAAAACTATGAAAGGATAGTCCAAGAAATTCATGAAGTTGCTGAAAACTTGGTAAGTTCAATAAGAAGCCATGAAAAAATGTTGGTCAGCAAAGCAGCACAGATGTCTGAGTTGAGCTGGCGGGAAATGCAAGAAAAAAAGGAGGAAATTGAAGAACAAATGGAAGAGATCGAAAACTTGCTTTGCTACAGTGAGAGTTTAGCAAGCTCCATGGATCAAGAAAACGTAGAGGATGAACAAGAGTGGAGAGAGGTAATCACATCAAAAATGCAAAGTCTGTGCTCGATTCAGAGTCATTTGACATCCTTCAAAGACGAGTTCGTCGAATTTAGAAGTTTTCTAATGGATCCACGATTGAGAGGAGCATTTTGTCATTATGGGGAAATAAGTACGGGTGATTTTCAGATTAAAGGCGAAGAAAACAAGGAAGCAGTTTTTGATTTGACCGATTTGGATGAAAATGCAAATACTGTCAAACAAACTCAACAACATCCGGACGAAGAGGACGATTCAAGCTACGAAACTATTCCATTTCTTTGAATTGACCTGTAGTCGAGTTATAAACGGGTTCAATAACGACAGAGTGTCTATTTTTGGCCAACGAGTTTATTGTGTTTAAAGTTACAAATTCGTTCATCTATATCGCATTCTTATACTAATTACCATAACACTTATGACACTATTGTAATGTTATTTACATATGACTTTCATGCGTGAAGATTATCATCATAAGCACGTTCCAGTATATAAACATGATAAACAGTGTATCTAAATTTTCTCTGTAAAAAGCAATAAACTGAAACGAAATGAATATTTTCCCGAAGTTGTCAAAGTTCACAATAATCAACTAACACCTGTTCTTGCTGTGATACTTTGTGAAATTTTGCAGCCTCGTCACGCAATATCGTCACGCCATCTCCCGGTATTACGAGATGTGACGTCTGGGTACAACGCTTGCTTTGAACCGAATCAAGATTTTGCCTTCGGTGTTTTTAAAGATTCGATTCGGTTCAGGAAATTAAAAACCAAAAGATTTCATACCACAAAGAGAATATCTAGAATATAAGAAGAACATTAGCCTAATGACGGAACTAGAGCGAGATTGCGAAAGAAACTGGCTTCCTATTGTGACGTCACGGACGTCTAGTAAAACATTCAAACGGCAGAAAGCAATCATTGTGATATACAAATACTGTGTGTTTGTCGACAAGAATTTGTGCATTCATTTGATTGAGTGAAGATAACGAAAGAAACATTAGATCAGAGCTGAAAGATTTAACATAGTAACACATGGTGACAATTTTTTTTCCTCGTGGCGACTCGTCCTTCAAGGACATGTCTGAGCATGCCTGCTTCTCTTCGACGATCCATGAAATTTAATGTCCCACATGGCAAAGGTGGTCGTCGAGGAAGGGGTCATCCGTGGCTTCTAAACATAATGTTAACACTCTGGTTTCCCTTCAGAACGCATAAATCTTTCGCCTTTTACTAAAGATTTCCGTGGAGGGGAACAACTCAATGAGTCTATAGACTAATTTTTTGTTGCCCTGCCTTAGTGGCGGGGCTGTTAAAAACTAAAGTAAAATCGCTATCGGAAAGAAGATAAAATATAGTTTTGATCTTAGTTAGGTGAAAAGACTGAAGTTGTATCGTTTAGATCAACTCACAAAATCAGTAATGATCCTGAGAAAATGTGACGGTCAAGTTTCTCCGTATAGGCTCAGACGTCAGGGATTCGTGCGCCCGCGATACTCATCCCTGGAGTAGTTAAATTACTTCACTTATGATCTCTATAATGTCCTGATATATTTTTCACACATGTTGCATTGCTCGGATTATTATACTTTATTTCCTTCACCTGCTTGACTTCCTTCAAAACCCTGACGGCTGAGATCTGAGCCTAGTTTCTTCGCTGTTCATGGAAAAATATTTTCAAGCAAAAGTTGTAAAAACATCAATTTTTGTACTTCCAGGTTTATTCATACATACTGAAGGAAAAAAAACATATGATCTATATGACGTGATGTTGAAAAACCAGAGAATTTTCTGGTGGATGGTTCAGACAGGTTTGTTTTTGTTTGTTTGTTTATTCATTTGTTTGTTTGTTTTGTTTTTTGTTGTTGTTATTTTTTGTTGTTGTTTTAGCCTCGTCACGCAACGCTTCCTCGTCACGTACACACGAGGCTAAACACGGCTGCGAGGGAGACTATATCACACCTGTCACTTCAAAAGCTCATATTTCAAGAACGAAGTCGGTGACCCCCTTTTTTATTTTATGTTTTTAAGTGGTCCTAAGAAAACTTTCATTGTTCAAAATTTAAGGACAAAAAAGGGTTAAAACTTATCGAAATCACACAAGTAGCTTACCTCAGTACAGGTGAAACGTTCCAAATCGAATCCGACCATGGTTACAGTAGTGACGAAAAATTGTACCTGTTGTCATCTATCCCGAACTATTCACACGTAATCTTATTTTATGATAAGTTAAACATTCATTAAAAGAACATTTTATCAATGTTTTCCTTTTTCCTGCAAAAACCTCCCGTCTATACTCGAGTATTAATTACACACAAGCAGTTTTGACAAGAAAGAAGGTCCACTTTGACGCCATGTGACTCCTCATGATCAGGCAAGTCGGTGACCCCCATTTTTAGATCCTGATTTGGCCATGTTTTCAGAGACAAGCTGGTACGTTGAGTTTTTCCCTCACATAATTGAAAAATAATGAATAGCAAAGTCGTTTACTCAAACGCTATGATTCTTTGGTCAGCACTGCTTTTAAAATGATTTATATTTTGGCGCGTAAACGATGTGCCAATTGCCGGATGTCAAGTGCATGCTATTCAGTCAGGCATAAAACGAGAAACGTTTTCTTGGACAAGAGACTGAAAGATGAGCTGTTTCTTGTTTTGTTTTCACGCTTTAGTGAGGTGAAAGAGGTTATCTAAGGCGCCAACGCTATAACGAATAAAATGTATGACAGATCAGAATCTTGGTATTTGCCGAAATCCCTTGTGATAGAAACAACGACATCTCACTTGTACTGAGTCTGGAGAAGTTGACGGGGCCGCTAGAGATTGCAGATCTATACGAGTTATTAATGAAGTTTTATCCTTACATGTAAGTGATGTTGTGTCTATCTCTAGAATTGTGATAAGCTAAAACTAGTTGACTGTCGAGTGTAATTAAACAGGAAGCCACAGTCAACTCCAAAGCAGCTGCAAATTGCTAGATAGCTGACAAAACTCAGGGCAAACCGAACAAAATGAGTTGCGGTAGCCAATTCGTAGCTCATCAAAGCTTCGGATTATGGTCTTTTGATTGAGATCGGTTCATGTTCTCAAGATAATGTTTAGATATGTATGGTATGACGTTTTGCTATAGATCGGTAAAAGAAAAAAACAATTGTTTTTGAATATCCATCATAACCATTATAGTGCCATTACCCTTGGGGATATAAAATTGTTCTTTTGGGAGTCAATTTCTCTTTGGATAGTTTAGTACGTAGAATGTGATTTGACGGTTCGTTTAAGTTCAGTTTCATGGCCAGGCGGCAAGTTTTAAAATACCTCTTGTATATCCTGTAAACCATTGAAAAAATTGTAAACACGATTTATAAATGTTATCATTAATGCGATAAACACAATTTGAGTACACATGTGTTTTAAGAAAAACTATCTTGTCATTTCACAACTATTCACCACTGCACGCCATGTTGAAATTTTTTGAGGCATAAAAGCGGCATGTCCTATTTATACAGTTTCCTTTGCGTTTTCTGCCTTTGCTCCAATAGGCTTCAACGTACGTTTAGCAGGCTCAAGCATGTTAAGGCCTGGGATTTCTTTGTGGGGGGTCTAAAATCAATTTTTTTTTGTTCTGTAGTCGTTTACGTTTCAAAACTTACAAAAATTGGCATGGGCATGTAACGTGACGACCTTAAGATTTTAGGGTGAAAAGTTTGGGGATTTGGTGATCACGTGACTTTGAACCTCACTTCCATGAATCCTAAAATTTTGAATTAAAATGGGGTGATGGCTATCATCTGTACTTGAGACATTGCGGTATAGTTTCACTTATCCCTGATGGGCAAATATAAATCTGCCTTAACACCTTAACTACCATTGCTCATTTAGGAGATTTTTGAAAATGTTTGATTGAAAAAGCAGGTCACGTGACCTATTTTGCATAATATATCCTAAATGAGCAATGGTGGTTCAGGTATTAAGGCAGATTCATATACCTCTTAGAGGGAGAACTTAAAAAATGCTACAACATTTCAAGTACAGGTGATAGCCATCACCCCATTTTAGTTCACGTTTTGAGGGTGTATCGAAGTGAGGTTCAAGGTCACGTGACCACCAAATCCCCAAACTTTTCATCCTAAAATGTTAAGGTCATGAAGTTATGCATCCATGCAAATTTTGGTGAGGACTGAGCAAAAAACGAAGTCAGAAGAAAAATAAATCGATTTTAGCTGTAATTGACCTTTAACCCAGGCCTTAACATACTTGAGGGAAAAGAAACACACATTAAAATTGTGGCAATACCAACGGAATCTGAAGCAGGTCAGTAGTCAAGGACCGATACCATTGTGAGCAGGTCGCCGCCATCTTGGCTCATATCGTGTTTTGAGTTCATTAGTTTAACAATAATCGGAGGGTGTTGAAAATAGTGGTACATATGTCAATATTTTAAGAATCTTTGTCATGTTTGCAGAGAGTATTACGATATTTATCCCAGACAAACTTAGCTTTCAACGCCACTAAGGGAATAATCCCAAAATCCAGAACAACATGGGAGCGTTTTCCCTGTCCATTCACGCAGGACTTTTTCAGGGTCAATTAGCCATTAGCACCAGGCCGGGGTCAATTGAAGAGTTCTATAGTACAGGATGTTATCAAATCATGAATTCACCAATGTTCATGACAAGAGCCTGAAGAGCTGGTGTGCACATATGCCTGCAATGCGATACGTTTATCCACGTTATCATGATCAGTATCAGATGGTTTATATTTTACGCATCGAGGCTATCTAGATCTATTTTGTGCAAGCTTAGAGATGACTCAGCCAAGAATTCAGATTCAGTCTTAATTCCAGTCAGTACTGCTGAAAGACTACAAGAAAAGAGCCAATCGGACATCGAGTTGAAGCAACAGCACCCTCAGGCAACTCCATAAATTTGTGGGGCCAATTAACTAAACACCCAAGGTCTTCCATTAGCACTGCTAGTTTACTGAGAGAGGTACTACTTGCATTTCAACATCTTTATTAGGTACGTGTCTGTAGTGATTAAGCAATTTATGAGCATAATAACAAGGAAATAAAACATTTCTAACTACAACAGCTGAGTAAGACTGAAAATGTCAATAAGTCAAGTACTACTTTGGATAGTGTTGCAGTTTTCATTTACAAGGTAGCTGTTGACTATACATCACGTATACCATAGTACAATATCTTAGTCTGTTTGAAGGTAGAGAAAACAAGGATTTGTTCAACAAGTGCTTGCCGCCGACATTGCATGCAAGACGCAAAAATGAAGATTGCAATTTTTACGTTTTCAGTGTAGTATTAATGCAAGGATCTTCTTTGTACTGATTGACAACTGATAGAATGGATGCTAATATCAGCTCGGCGGGCGATATGGGTAACACATATGGACAGTACTCTATATACTTTTATGTTTGCAAAGCTTTCAAAAACGTATATAAAAAATCAATGTCGGCATACAAATCCAGTTACTAAATATTGTTGTTATTGTTATTGTTATTGTTATTGTTATTGTTATTGCTATTGCTATTGCTATTGCTATTGCTATTGCTATTGTTATTGTTATTGTTATTGTTATTGTTATTGTTATTGTTATTGTTATTGTTATTGTTATTGTTATTGTTATTGTTATTGTTATTGTTATTGTTATTGTTATTGTTATTGTTATTGTTATTGTTATTGTTTTAAGATTGTTTGAATCCCCGCTCACACGCATTTTATTTTGTATGGGTAAACGAAATTCAGTATAAGTACGTTTTCGTATACACGTGTCCACATGTAAACGGCACTGAAAAGCCGAGATAGGATCAATTGAACAAGTGCACATTAATCGACATTGAGCGTTTGCGAAAACGTACGTTGTCTTGCTCGAGAACACGTATAAATGTATTTTTTATTTTTATTTACTTCAATATTTATACAGGGCATCTGATTAGCAGTGCTAGTTTAAATAGAGCCCTGTTTAATATAATTTACAATACAAACGAATACGAGCGAATACATCCATGCTGGAAGAGTGTTTTGTGGTGGCTGTGCAGTTGGTAAAGATCAAAATTCGTTGCTAGTTTTAGATTGGATCGCCACCACCAAAAATTTTCTCAAACTGAACTGATTAGATTTATATAGTTTTATATAATAGAATTTTACGAGCGCGCGATCTGATTGGTCAATTAGCCATACTTTATCAGAGTACAAATAATAGAAGTGACGTCACAAAATCAAAATCTTTTACTCACAATCTTTGTTGTGAGTCCTTCAAGCCTATTTCATTCGCAAAATAAGCAAAAATTTATTCAGTAAACACAAGAAAATTTATTCCTTTATTGCACAATCCCTGGCGACCAAGTCCAAACAAGTGAAAATTCCCGCCATTTTCTGTTAGCGGACGCGCGCGTTTGTACACCCGAACAGCGGGAAAAGGTAATGCGATGAAAGAAAAGCAAACCTCTTTGCTTTTAAGTTGATTTTTACGCAAATAACACGGAAAAAAGACAGCAAATGTAAATGACCTTCAGGTTGTGGGTTTCAAGGCAAAGCTGACGTCTTCTATAAACTGGAACCAAAACTTTTGGAGCTGTAAAATATAATTTGTGAGCTTTTTCGATCGAGTATACTGGATGTTTGTCGAGGAGCTACAGTCTTCACTCAACGTTGTAAAAGCAAGAATGTACTTAAATTTGAGTCTGAGACTCATTCAATATTTCTACGATTTCTGAAAACAACAATTGGAAGTCAACATGCTTGTTGAAGGCGACGACAAGAAGTTTCTTTACTTATCAGAATCCATTTTTGTACCGATAAGTACGCCTCGCCAACTTTCAAGATTCTGGATGTAAACCTCAGTTTGGATCATGTCAGGCAAGATAGATTTTGGGGAAATCTAATCACCGGTTCAAAATAAATGAGGTAACTTAATGAATTACGTAGAATAAAACACTATAGAAAAACTATTTTTTGCATAATTTTGACGATATGATAGTATCCTGTGAAATTTTGTCGATTCAATGTCGAAAGACGCGCGCTCTGTTTACCTAAATTTTTATTCTCAGTTTTGCTTTCTTTGCTCGTAAAATTCTATTATATAAAGCAAATAAATAAGGCTAGGCTGTGGTTTATACTCTGATGAAACACTCCTGAAGCTGTAAAACACTCAAAAAGCTATAGAAATCACTCGCCTACGGCTCGTGCTTTCTATAACTTTTTTCGTGTTTTACAGCTCCAGTCGTGCTTCATCAGAGTTTATTATTCAATTTTCATACATTGTACAAATTCTGATTTTCTGATTGGTCAGTTTGTACCACGTGACGCGTTGTTATGACGTGACAACACGTCACGACGTATTAATACCGACGTATTAATAGAATAAAGCACTGGCAATAACGCATAGTTGGAAAGAAAAAATGTTCCTGGTGGTAAATTTGAGGATTTTTCGAAAAAGAGAAGATCAACGAGCATACTTAAAACTGCTTAGCGTGCCTGTTTTGAAGGTAAACTCAATTTCATTGAAGTTTTTGGAGCTTACTGAGATCAACATATTTCAACGGCTTAAAAACAGAGTTCGCCGGCTTTCCAAATTCATCTTAATATTTACTGTTTTTTAGACTGGTTATCCAAAACCTATCTCATAGAAAGTTTAGAAAGTCTGCATGCCGCCACAAGTCTGTCTCTGTTTTTAACGGTAAGCTTACGAAGTTCTAACTTTCATTCAAACCGTAAATTCAGTTTTTGGCGTGTTGTTTTTGTCAAAACACTATTCGCCGGCTTTGCAAATTCATCATTATAATTTTTGTTTTTTAGACTGGCTATCCAAAAAATATCCAACAGAAAGTCTGGAAATCCTTTCCCCGCAACTTCTCTCAGATAGGGTAAAGAAATTTTATCAGGAATCGAAGAAAACGCCAAACTACTTCAGCCTTCAGCTGTCGACAAACGAAAACTACTTCTTCCCGGCTTCATGCACCAAGGTTTAGCAGCGTTTCAACCGTAAGTCGCCAGTTTAAACCTATATCCAAAACTCCAGCGATAATTTTCTAGACCTTTCACTTACCGAGTTCTAGGACTCAGTGCTGAATCACTTTTAACGATCCAAAAAAGTCTGAGTTCTTTGTTTATAAGACTTATGGACGATTTCAATTTTACCGAGCAAGTTGTAAACATGGATTCTGAGAACTCGTTTATTATCTTTAATCTAAAGTTCTTGTATCACGGTATTTTTCTCCTAGTTTTCTTCTGAAAGGTTTATTGTGTATTGTTAAAATTACCAAATGCTGAATAAATTTTGAATTCGAATAAGTCTTACTATTTTGAGTGATTTCTAGTGATCTTAGATGTCGACTGACAGTTTTAGCCTGCTTCTGCAGTGTATTCAAATTGAATAATAAAAAGGTTAACGCACTCTTTGCTCGTGAATTATCGGGATTTTATCTTCACTCGTTTACTAACAATGAACTCGAAATTTTTTCATACTGCACTCGGCTAACGCCTCGTGCAGTATTTAAAATTTCTCGTTCATTGTTAGCAAACTCGTGAAGATAAATCCCGATAATTCACTCGCTGAGTGCGTTAACCTCTAAATAAACCACAGCCTAGCCTTATTTATTTGTTAAATAGAGCCTTTGAAAATAGGTTTATAATATTGGGAAGAGGTACTATCTGGTCAGAAGTTAATCGTTAATCCGAATAAGAAGTTAATCGCTAATCCGAATAAACGAATGTTGCTGTTGTTGTTGTTGCTGCTCTTGTTGTTGCTGTTGTTATTGTTGTTGTTTTTGTTGTTGTTGTTGCTGTTGTTGTTGTTGCTGTTGTTGTAGTTCTTGTTGTTGTTGGTAGCGGTGCTGTTGTTGGTGCTGTTGCTTTTTTTGTTGTTGTTGTCTCGTCCACACTAGAACTGTATTTTTCTTTTGTTTTAAGAAAACGCCGTTTAAGTGGGGACAGTAGACATTCTTTATTTAGTGGACAGTAAAAACTGAGAAAAAAATGCCTTTTCAAATTTATCCCATTTGATGTGGAAGTAATAAGTCCTCTCCGCACACAAGTGGCCATATATTGCAGTATTTGATATAGAATCGTGCGTTGTTCGTTGTCATATCAGACAATCAAATGCGCTAATATCCGAGCACAGTAAAGCGTAACTGGAGAATCTCGAACTTGTATTTGGCAACACGACACGCAGACATACCAGTGAATTTTCCTCTTGATAATACGACATGATATGGTTTTTACGATAACCAGAAAATTAACACTTTAATAGAGATTGTAATGGTAGCTGAGGTCAGAGCTGAATATCAATCGTGTACTAGAAAGCCTTTAGCGACTGAATTCGAAATAATAGCCCGGCAGTATCAGTCAGAATTCTCGTGACGTGAAGGTACCTCTCCTTACTGACATCTCCAAGGATCTACGGAGAGGTCTCTATGCATGTCCTGACAGCTGGAATTTCCAAACTCTTCCTTGTAAATGGTTCCACTATATCGATATTAGTTACGTTAATCGAGTATTGGACGTGGAAGTTGATCATATGTGAGTCTGTGAGTCAGTATTTCATAGTCTTCTGAGGCGTTTATACAGCTAGTCGACTTCAGCCAACGCCCAGTTCCACCTTACCACCTTGAATAATTCGTTTTGTTCTTTAGTAGCTCTCCAGGAGATAGTTACTGTACTTTAGTACCTCGCCCATAGGTTTTAATACGTATACTACCTCAGTAACTCTATACCGTATAGCATATCTGTGTATACCATATAGGTTTGTACTCTGATCTGAAGGGCAAAGCAAGTTTACTATGCTTATAAACATTATTATTATCATTATTATTATCATTATTGATTATCATCATCACCATCATCATTATTATTATTATTATTATTATTGTTGTTGTTGTTGTTGTTGTTGTTGTTGTTGTTGTTGTTGTTGTTGTTGTTGTTGTAAATGTAGTTGGGTTAGGGGAAGGGGTTTCTATGGAGTTGAGTGAGGTGGTTGAACCCTGTAAGGAACTCATTATGTTCTTTTCTTCGAATTCTCTACCTGTATGTACAAACGAATTTTCAAATACAAAGAAAGAAAGAAAGAAAGAAAGAAAGTAAGAAAGAAAGAAAGAAAGAAAGAAAGAAAGAAAGAAAGAAAGAAAGAAAGAAAGAAAGAAAGAAAGAAAGAAAGAAAGAAAGAAAGAAAGTAAGAAAGAAAGAAAGTAAGAAAGAAAGAAAGAAACTTAGGAAAGAAGATCTCTTCAGTCTGAAAGCATTGGAAAACTACGGCACGTGACACAATTACGGCACGCGGTGATGAACATCCAATGTTTTGAAACACAGGCACCGCAAAACTGAGTCATAGCACGGCGCGTGTCATATTTTCAAAGTCATTGAAAAATGTACTTAGTGAGCGCTGAGACATGTCCAACTGAACATTTCCCGACTGACTGACGGGAATTAATTAATCTTCTCCCGGGCAGGTGTACTAGATTCTATTTGACCTCAAAGAATTGTCAACTATACGAACTCGTCCTGTTAATTGAACTCTAGACATAACTTATGGTTCTAAATTTGGGCGCGCGCGTATAAACATTGTTCACGATAATAAATGACGGCGTCGTCACACGCCAAGCCTTTTTTACTGAGCAACTGGCACATTTAGTTCAATTCCTTTTATCAAAAAAGAAATCAAATTGGTCCCTCTGAAAGGTTACTGTCTCATACCTGAATGACAATGTTCTTCTAATCCTGCTTATAGATTTAACGGTATTTGTAAAGGTTTCTTTGAGTTTCATTAATTTTTTTTCTTTGTTTCTTTCTAAATCTCGATTTGATAAACTTCTGATATTATTTAGGCTATATTATTATCATTATTTTGCTATTCTTTATAAGATAAAGGAGTTTCGAAAGCAAGCCAGCCAGTTATGGGCATGACTTAAGGATCAGTGTTTTTCTTGACCATGTTGTATTTTTAAATTTGTTTCTCTTCGAAGTTTCAAATTTTCTTTGTTACTGGTTCATTTTCGACTTTGCATTAAAAGCCTTCCTTTAATGTTCTTTTAATTTACCCAAGATGTTCTCCAAGATAAAACTATTTGAGTCACTATTTCAAGGCTAAATGTTCTAAAACTCATTAATCTATATTACCTTTAATTTCAATAATATGCATTTAGGAAATGGAGATTGATGTAGTCCAAGGTAAAACCCCTCCCATAGTATTTACCGAAGTCCACGTTAAGCGATATTTAACCATGTCCTTTGCGGCGATAAAACTACTAGTACAAGCAAACAGTCCGTTGGCTCCAGCATGGTTGACTCTCTAAACATGGTTAATTTTTTAGCGTTTAATCAGCGAGGTCCATGTAGTCTAGCGGCCGACAGATTTGGGCATTAACTTCATGCTATACTTCCGTAATTATTAAAATATAGGAAAGAGAGTTTTCATGAAAATGAACTTGAAATCAAATTATTTTCTGACATGGACTCTTAGAGTGTTGAGATTAGCAGAGTTTCAAATGTTTTCGATCACCTTAAGACTTTTATCTGGGGAGATCCATTGTCGTAATAATCCTATCATTTCTACCCCGAGCTAAACCTCAAGATATCAAAACGCCTTCCTCAATCAGAACTTCAGTAACGAGATCCCTCCCCACCCCTCCTAAGTGGTTTGTTTTAAACATCAAGGACTTGAGTCTTGAAATGTATTTATCTTTACATGGCGCTAAAAGCACCTGAATTGGACGAATTATATGTAAAATACGACCAAAGTTAATTGGTTCTAAGACAGGCAAAAGAGTCAGTGTGGGTCTGGATGGCCACGAGTTAAGCTTCTTGAACGCAAAAAGTCCTTCCTCCGATGTCAAAACTCATGGTACTTTGGCGACCGCGTTGGCAGTAAAGGTAGACATCGATGAGGGACGGAATGCGGTATGGAAAATTTTGTTTTCTATGGATTTTTGTTTTTGGAACAATTAGAAAGGTTTTAGTAACACAAAGAAAGAATGCGGTTTCTCTTACATTAGCATTTCTCTTCACCTGCCTTGTGAGCTGCTTTTAAAGAATAGTACTTTAACCTTAATACTTCGAGATTTTGACCCAAAAAATTGTGTTTTTTTCTTTACGCACTATTCTATTCTTAATCTTTTTACTTTGTTATTTCTCCATTAATTGCATTTTAGAGTTCTTCAATCAATTTTGAAAGTTTTCACAGCAGGTTCAAGTCAATCTAAGCTGTACGTGTGCAGTGCCCGCGATCGATGTCGGGCGCTAACACGCCAACACCTCGCACCTCGCCACGCGACAAACACAATTCTAAACATCACCAAATAAAAGAGAATTGAATTTCGAACTTTTATTTATTGACTCTATTGAAATTCCTAGGAGCGGGCTTCGAGTTTTGGGTATAATTGAATTTTAAATGTAGTCAAAAGAATTTGAAAAAATGGTGCAACTATATATTTCCTGTTTCAAACAATCTCGTCATTGAAACCTGTTTTGATTTCGGTTGAGTGATTTCGATCAAAAAACATTAAAGTTTTCATTGTTTTTAAATATATATTGGCTACTTTTCCCCGATTCTTTATCACCTTTCCAGTTTGAAAGATAAAAACATGCACTATTCGTATCAAACGCTCGTTCCTCACTAAGAGACAGGAAAAGCGCTCATAAAATTAATCTCAAGGCATCTCCTTTGTGATTGGACAGTCTTCAAGCACAAATCATATCAAACTTTAATAAAAACGAGCGACAATGTGTTAGCTGGCTTTTAGGATCGCTAATTTACTTAAAGCTGGCTCCGTGCTGCAGCTGAGGTCAAAACGGAAGGGTTCAAAACCACGCGTTGCAGAAGCCGGGTGGAATTTTGAACCACGTAGGGGCGAACTCTAGCTATCGCTCGGTCGTAGAAACTCTCTCTAAACACGTTAGTTGGATCAGATGCCAACTTCTAAGGAAAACATACTCAGGAATATTTCTTGTGCGATAATGAGTGTTGCAGTCACAATGAAGAGAATCAGGACAGTGACATTTTTGTGGGGACAACTTTTGAATGGTTTTCTTGCAATTTTGTCTAACTTGAGTTTTTTAAATTGTTGACGATATTTTTTGGTTAGATAGGCGACAATATTCGCAACGGGACAATATTTCTTTTTATCCAAACAATGGTGATAAAAAACCAAAACTAAATCAACAAAATTCTTTTTGAGGTAAGACGGTTTTGACCAGAGACTGAACCGTTTTACCAGGAAAATTTACTTACATAATAAACTAACTATCGCATGGTCTTCAAACAAAAACCTATCAGAATTAAAGAATTTGTTCTTTCAAACTAAAAACAGCAACGCATATTTTCAGACGGAAAGTTTGTTATCTTAAAACATATGAGGAAATCACATCATGGTTTCGATAAAGGAAGTCTCTTGTTGAGATACTCTCAAAGCACTTCAGATAATCCAGCAATGTTGCTGGCTTTTAAAATAATGCTGATAAAACAGTAAAGACCTTACATATAAAACCATTTATCTCTGCACGGTTTTAATTGTCTAAAACAGCTTAAAACTCTCTAGTTTTGATTATAAAAGAATTACGTGAAATTAGGCTGAAAGACTGAAAAAAATGTCGAAAAACTCCAAGGGCTGTGGTCGCCAAACGGCTGTAAACTTTAAACCTCGAAGCAGTTTTACAGCATCACTCTGAGTTCGTTTGTTTTGAAGCAGATGATTATCAAATTAAAAATGGGAATTCTTTGGTTTTTGTTTCAATCTTTTAAAAGATCTCTTTTGACATCCATCGCGACATGAAAAATAGTCGAAACAAAAGCCTTTTGTTAGGTGGGTCGCGTGGCAGTTTCGCTCACGATTCAAAAAATATTTTGAAAAGTAAACTCCTTGGCCTAAATGCGAGCTTACTCAATAAATAACCGTGGCAACAAACTTGTCTGACTTTGTTCGTAATCCTTTAAGTCAGGATAACAAAGTTTTTCGTTAAATGCGTGTTTTTTGAGCGTTTTAATCGCGTATTGTCCCTCCAGGCACGTGGCTCGAGCTACATAACAGTGTACAGCTAATTAGACATAATCCTAATGCTGTAATTCCCGCTTCGCATACCACTACATCCACACTCCCTCAAACACGTGCCGGCGAATTGCCCCAAATTCTTCCTAGAAACCGCGGAACCGCTGCCCGTTTTTTCTTGAATGGCACATAAATAGTTCAGTAAATTAGCCCTCATTCAACAAGTTACAGATTAAGGTTGTTAGTGAGACTTGATTGACAGTTTAGTGTTGAGTATTTGGTCATAGAAGAAAAGAAACGGATATGAGTTAAATAAGGCACACGATGGCATTGGAGAACATGATTATCTTGACAGACCATATTATAATCTTATTGTTTAAAACTACCCTAAGAATGATTTAATTGGCAGAAACAAAATAGTAAAATACACAGTATCTTGCCAGCTAATTGCTAATGAAATCCATGAAAGCAAAAGAAATATCTACAAGAAATAGTCTCCGTACCACCTGCGTGGATACTAGTCCTAATAGTCGTTTTATGAGAAATTCTCGTTCGTCTTAAAAAATACTTTCCGCTAAAGATTGATATCGAATTAAGATTGATATTTTCTTATAAAAACAAAAAACCAGAAGAGCTAAGAATACTGTGAAATGTTGGCTTGGGGGTAAAAACGGACAAAAAATGTATCAGATTTTGGTTAAAAACGTGTTAGTTTGAACGCTATGGGTTTTGTGGAGAAAAATAGAACAAAAGTCCGAATATATAAATTAGTGGATATTTGGCTTGTACTGAGTGTAATCTATCAGTATTATCTTTATCCAAGTGTCCGTGTTATTTCTTCTCTTCGAAATGTTCCAAGAACGTTAACAAACGATATCCCCCAAAAATAAACGAGCTTCAAAATAGAGCTAGTTGATTTGGAGTGAGTATTTCACATTGATCGAGGTAGTGGTTTCTTCTGCGATAATGTACCGTAGATGAAGAATGTTTTGCACTTCAGACATCTCAATAATTACGCTCAGAAATGAAGCACCATTTAGGTTGATTTCCTTGCTATTTGATGAGTTGGGTCAACATGTTGAATAAACTGTCAACTCGGAAAAAATAACGAGGAATAGCCTTGACGGATGCAAACATACAACGATGCACATTTGTATTGAGTCGTGACAATTATTCTCGATTCTAGCCAATCAGGTTGGGGAATTTCGATGAACGGGAGTGAAATGGTTACAAATAATTCATGTGTCGACGTCAGTTTGGTGGACTGTACCCCGTGCGCGATGAACATTAATCATTTCATTTGATTTGCTTCTCTTCAGTTTGCTGTAGTGCGCGCGGCCTCTTGGAAGATCTCTTAGGAGACCAGCTCACAAAGTTATTTGAGGTGATTGAGTATGTTCATTCTAACAAGGGGTACACTTAGAACGTGTCTATGGCTAGATATCTTCACATCCCTGCTACTACAGGATTAATGTACTACAACACTATCCCTTCCATGTTGTTCAGTAAGTGTGCCAACGTCTTTTCTTACACATATCCTTTTTTTTAATTTCTCTCTCCAGATGGCGAAAAAATGTTTTGTCGTGTAGATGAAACAGCCGGCCTTAAATTGACAAAAGGGGTATTGTATTCATGATGGAACTATGAAGTAGAACTATAAAAAGGGTCGAAGTGTGCAGAATGAGCTTAACCGTGCACTGGTCTCCACATCGCACAGAACGAACAAGGAATTGAACACCGACAAAAGGAAGCAAGAAAAACGGAGGACATTTTTGTGCACAGCTTAGCATGCTTTTAAACGCGGGATTTCCTATCTATTTGATTTTTATCTCTTGGCTGCCACGACTTTCTGCATTCAAAGATGAACCTTCTGTGGAATTAAATTTCGATGGTTCTTCGTACGTCAGTTACAAGCTAGCGTCAACCAAACGCACGCGCCAAGATCACATTAAACTACTATTTCGCACCATCAAGCCATCGGGACTTCTGCTGCACGGCGGTGGAAAAAATGGTGATTTTCTAACATTGGAGCTCATGCGAGGAAAACTCAGGTAAGGGTCCGTCTATCTTGATTTAGTCATAGGGAGATGAAGTTGATCTTTACCCATATTTACTATACAAACTCACATATCTAAGTTCTCTTTGGGTGATCGCAAAAGTGTTATCGGAAAACGGCTCCTGTTACTTGCTCGTGTTCGTACAATTCTTTAATATTTGATTAAAACGGTCAGAAATGAAACAATAAATTTAAAATTCATGTAGGATTTTGATAGAGTAATTGCTAATGATTTACAACTGTTGGACCACGCTGAGATGCTTCAACAACTGGACCATCTATGAGATTTAAGCTTTCATTCCTTTATCGTAAATAACTGATTGTCTGACTCGTGTTTTCAAAGAAACCGAACAAACAAGATGACATAAACATAGCTTGCTTATTAAATTTCCATTGCAATGAAATTCCTTTGATTGTTTCATTGAAAACGAAAAACCTTTTTTATCATATAAAACCCAACTTTGCAGGATATTATCGTAACCTCAAAGCCGTCGAATCCTGGTGTTTACGAACTCTGTGTTTATAAATTCTAAGTTTAAAGAACCAAAGCGTGCCCTATGCTTACTTTAATTCTTTATTAGAAAGAAATTAAGGTGTTTCTAAAGAGAGAAACAGAGATTTGTATAGCTATTTGCGAGTTCCTCGGGTTCTTTTTATATCATTGTCTAGGTTGCAGCTGGACGAGCTCCGTTCGACACGTTCAAAAACCTCAAGGAAAACGATATTTCTTATCAAAGAAACTAAAAACAACACTTTCCAGCAATTCTCCAATGTTTTCAAAAACAAAACAATTAGAAAAATCTTAAAACCAACGTAAAACAAAGCGAGATTTGGCCTTACAATATCGTACGATTTAAGGGAAAATACACCTTCATTTTGCCTTTGCACCTGCATGTCTAGTCAATGCGCATGCGTCCATTTTCCTCATTAATAATTCATGATTGTACGAGTACGACTTGAAGGTATTCACATTTCTTTTCAATGCAAATGATTTTTGGCTAATTGGTAATAATAATTCTAAACCGCTAGAGTTCCCTTTTAGTCTTTAAGGCAAAAATCTTCGTCGGTAGAAAAATATCTCGTGTTGTTGTATTTTGGCCTAACGGCTAAAGGTTGTAAACAACACAAGTGACATGGTTGTTTGGATAAATCTCGTTAAAAATCAATTTTTCTTGCAAATCAAGTCAAAACTTCAAGGCGGGGGCTGACTTTTCTTAATTTAATCGAATTTTATTATACCCTGAGCTATTTAATAAACTTGTTCCAAAATGATACAGGATGGAACTACATGCCGTATTTTGAGATTTTGAGAAATGCCGCCATTGTTAGCTACAATTCTCAAACGAAACTCACTGAAACTGCATCTATCTTCACTTCTAGAATAGCGATCTTATAACTAGAGGAATAAATGGCTTACTTATATAAGAAAAACCTACCAATACTATCCCAAAACGCTATCTTCACAAGCGCAAGCTGACCGATTGTTACCAACTATAGTTGAGTTTATTATTCATTCTTTTCATTTGCAACCCAGCGCTAGTAAAATTAAATTTTCAAATACTTCGTTACTATCAATAGCTTTTGCTATTTTCAGAAGTACGTGTTTAGAATTAAAAGTTAAATTTCTGTACGTCGTGTAATTAGTGAAAGGTAAAGTTACGTTAGCTGGATTTGCAAAGGGTTTGAAATAATGAAGTGTAGTTATTCTGTGATCGTGACCTTGGCGTAAACTACGTGAGTTCTGCTCCTTTAAGAACCAGCTTTTAATTTTTGTTCATGCTGTTCGCGATCAGAGCGCGACTCAACTGCCATAACCTTGGCTAGTAATAAAACTACTACCGACTTGTCACTAATCAATTATGGATTGAATTTGCGGCTAACCACGACTCAGTATTGTCAGTCAAAGAACATAATCAACTTGAAATTTAGAAGCAGAATCAAGAACACTTGGAATAACTTATGCCATGAAACACAGGCCTTGAGTTCCAGACGTCTTGATCTGCCCTTGATAACAAGAGTACGGTATTAGAGTGTAAGACAGTGGTTCGTAGCTTGGTTTGTTTGATAGGTTTGTGGTCAGAAAGTCTTGTTTTTCAATGACGATGGATTCCTACGACTTTGGGAGTTAATTGGAAAGGAATGTAATTCTCGTGTGGAGACTAAAAGACAAAAAATGAATAGGGAACATTCTAGGGGAAAACGATCGCTTAAAAAAACATGTTTTTTTAAATTTTGAATAACAAACTGAAAAAAATTGAAGAAAAATTAATCTTTCAAAAATACGAGAAGATACCAAAATCCCAGCCAAAACAGGTTTTGAATTCGCTAAAAGACAAAGAAAAGGACCTGAAAACTCGTTGTAAAAGGGTGACGCCCTTTTCTTTAAACCATTGTCTAGTAGACATTATAAATGATACTGCAGTGAAGACCAAAGCGGGCGGAGCTTTGAGCATGAGCTTTTCGGTGCTGTCAGAGGTGCTGTCAATTTGTCTGTGAACGAACATTTATTTCCATTTGTGTTAATTCTGATTAATGTTACCTCAGTCTTACATACCAGCGGAGAACTTAACATTAATGCTAACTGAAACACTTCAAGAACTGTGTCTTGGCTAAAAGGCCTTATCTGTCTTCATTAGCTTCGTAGGTAATTAATTGCTTAGGATGTACAAGGATTTTAAAAATAGCAATAATACAGAAACATGGATGCATGGTTTTACTTGACTGCAGTCCAACTTTGAACACTTTGTAGGAATTTAAATCATTTTAAAGTAATTTCTATTTTTTTTTTTTCTTGTTTATATATTTCTTGTTATTATTTTTATTCATTTATCTTTTTTGGCATAAAAATGCAGGATTCGACGATAAAACAGTGTCGTCGATATTGTTTTTGCAGTCGATATTTTGCCAGTGACGTCACGGCAGCCATCTTGAATGATTATCAACAAACGAATTGCTCACTCGTGTCTGTTACACTTTCATGGCTACTCCTTCTTTATTTTATTTCTCATGAACATGATGATTGAAACGATGATTATCTTTATCATGAATACACGACCGGTATTTGGTCCCGCGCACACTCTTAAGAAAACCTTTGTAAATAGTCACGTGACTGAATACATATGGATTTTTGAAGGTGGCCGGTAAAACCCGTATCCAGACTCGGGTCAGCGAGAGAAATAAAATGGTTAAACAGAGTCATACGATAAAATTACTGCCTGAGTTAGGTCGGGCCGGACTGGAAAATGTTTGGCTCTTGTTCATTTTGTACGAAACTCGCTGCGATAGTTCCGCACTATCATAACCTCGATCCAAATATTTTCCCATCCTGTCCTCGCACTCAGTCAATAAAAACATAATCTGTAACTTATTACAACTTAAGTCTTCGTGAAAAAAAGGGCGTGCATGCGGGATATTACGAACTAGTCCGGCAGGATTATTCCGCAATGGTTTATTTCCACAAACAAGTGTGGCTAAGTTCATTAGTGCGCGGACTCCTGAGGGAGAGATCCCGAGTTCAATCCCCAATCACCTCACACTTGTTTCGCCTTAATTTTCTTTAATCTGTGTAGCTTGGGTTAGCTTTAAGCACCCATAAAACCGAGCACTGATGGAGAGAGGGATAGAGTCGGCTGCCATGGAGATCAGCTTCATACTCTAAATTAGGAACTACCGACGTTGAAAATATAATTTCTTTACCTTGACCTAATGGTACCTTTGTTTCCTTTCAGGTACTCGTCCAACTTAGGCACGGTTGGAAATAGATCTGGTTTTCACGAGATTTTTGTTGGTGATCACCTGGCTGACAACGAATGGCATCAAGTCGATGTCAATCGACATGGCAAAAATATTTTAATTATGCTGGATATCACGCGCAAAGTATCCAAAGCTAAAGGACGCTATGGAACGCTTGAACTCGATGACAATATCTACGTTGGTGGACTAGACAAAGCAGCTGCAAGAAAAGCGCAAGCTATGCATAATCGGAAAGTACCTTTCTCCAACTTTGAAGGGTGTCTGGATGATGTGACATTAAATCGAGAAAACTTTGCACGACTTGCAAAACGCCAAGACAGTAATATAACCATTCACGGAAACATCTCCTTTGACTGCCCTAGGTCGAACTATAAACCAATTACTTTCAAGCATCCACAGTCACATATCATATTATCTACATCAACATACAGGAATTACCTCTCGTTTGGTTTTAAGTTCCGCACTTATGAAACCGAAGGACTTCTTGTTACCCATAAAGTAACGAGTCTACAAAGCGCAGGTATCTTTTTATGGCTCATCAATAACCGCTTGAAACTTGAAGTAGGATTCCCTCATCCGCATAAGCGCTACACTCTACATGCTGGCAATACGCTAAACGATGGATTGTGGCATTCCGTCTCGGTCTTTGTAAGTGGAAGCACTGCGCGTTTGGAAGTCGACGGCGAGGAACAACATCACCGCATCTACCCACAACATAAATTTGTTAACAATCTTGAAATTATAATTGGAGGAGCCAGATCTGATCCCGTGGGATTCGTGGGCTGCATGTATGATATCGTAGCTCAAGAACGCGAGGTAAATATCAGCAGAGTCAAAAGCTCTCGAATTCTGTTCGACCAATGCTCACCAAACGACCGCTGTCTTCCTAATCCCTGTCTCAATGGTGGTTACTGCTCACAGAGACTTAACGAAAGCAAGTGTGACTGTATGCATACTAATTTTAGAGGAAGCAGATGCCAGATACCAGCATATACTGGCAAAGAGACGTGCGAAGACTGGAAAGCTATAGGCTGGAATCGTGATGGGTATTATATGGTAAGCCCTAATAATGTCAAACCTTTTCCAATCTACTGCAAGATGCGTGACGTTACAGAGCCTATTGCTATGATTCGTCATAGTTACACCGGCAAACAAGTACGTGCGTATCAACTTGATTCACGTAAAGCTGGATTCTACTTCCACCCCGTCAAATACTCAGTCGATCTACAAAGTATTCGTGCTCTCATTGCCAAAAGTACGCACTGCAGGCAACACTTACGATATAACTGCTTGAATTCAGTTCTCTTCGACTCTCCGCACGATTTTGAACTAGACCAAGGCCGCGGTGCACGGTGGATGTCACGTGATGGAAAGACTATGGACTACTGGGCAGGCGCAATACCTGGAAGTAAGAAATGCGCATGTGGAATAACTAGCACGTGTGTGCGACATGATTTGGTGTGTAACTGTGATGCATGGGACGGAGTGTGGAGACGAGATGAAGGCTACATTACTGACTCCAGTGCTCTACCTGTAACGAACATTAAGTTTAGTGTACGAGGAATCAGCAAAACCTCAAACTATACGCTTGGTGATTTGGAATGTTTCGGGAAGAAGCCTTCACCAACAACCATACCAACAACAGCTACGCGTAACGTAATACTTTCTACATCAACTACATTGAACGGGAAAGAAAGCACTAACAAACATGGAGCTCCAAGAACAACAGTATCATCAGCAGCAGCAATAGAGACAACCAGGATAACATTGACTGGTAAAAACGCCACAAAGCAGACCAATAAACCTAGTTACGGACCTCCATACGATAACCCACCACGAATCGTCATCATCGAATCTCAAGGCAAGTACATCACAATACGACAAAATGACAACCAAGAGCTCATCCTCATCATACTCAGCATTATTCTAGCAATATTTATCATCGCTATCATTATACTCATGATCAAACAAAACCTCTTTTTACCATGTAAATGTATCGATGGCCCGGCGTATCGAGACGTCAGTCACGTGGACAGCGTTGAGCTTGGTCCATCCAGCTCGCACTTCACTAATGTAGACACGGAAATCGTCGAGTACCACGCCAGTCCCTACCCCACACGGGGCATGGATGGAGTTCTAATCAACTCATCACGGCGCGAGGAGACTGTGCAGTCATGCCAAGTCATTCACGTAAATATTCTCGAGTCCAGCTCTTTGGATGACACTGATCGACTTCATCTGAGTAATGGAAGCTCGCCATCCAGCTCAGACATCGAGGACAAGGAAGACTGCAATAAAAACAAGTGTGAAAGTCCTGAGTATGAAAACATGGAATGTCTGGAAATGGTACTGATGAAAACACCTCAGGAAATGATTGAAGTTGAAGTAGAAAAATTAAAAGAAGCCTTATATGAAGTGATATCCAACTCGGAGGTGAATATCAATAATAATCCCGTTTCCAAGGAGACTACAGATGACGTCATCTATTCCTCGATTAACGAGGATGAGAACTTCAATCATACATCGACGATAAGTAGCAGTGGTATGCGGTTTTCACGACCGCCCTCGTACCAGGACATTGAGGGAGCGTGTAGTTCTGATAGCGCGCATGCGCAGAGCTCTCGCTCCTCGGCGACGAGTAGTTGGGACGAAAACTCAGATTATGAGAACATGGACTCGTCGCTCGTTTTAGACGCACAGACTTTAGAGCAAAATTATTCTAATAGTACTCCATTTACCAATTGTACGGTGGCAGTCATTTCACTTGATAACAACGATCATCTTTTGAGCAACGATCATTATGTTAATATGTACGAACATCAAGAGAAGCATTAATGCCGAACCATTTCCAGACGAAAACACTTTACATTCACACGACTTTGCTAAAGACAGGCGGGAAAACGAGCCACTGCTTACAAAAACATCATCGACCATTCAAAACAATTTAAACGATGTTCTACAAAGAAACGAACCAATAGGAACTCATGATGACTGTGACGTTGATGGTGACGTCAGAGAAGATTTGTTAGTACAATCGGACAATGAGACAAACGGTGGCCACGATGATAGTGACTTTAGAAGCTCAGATAGTGAGCCGTCTAAGTGAGGAAGACTACAGTTAAGTATAGTTAAGGACGGTAATGGAACGTAAGCGATAGTCGAGGATTGTAGAAAAGTGTTACACTATGACTAATGCATGCAACTTTAGCAAGCTGTACATTACATTGACCAGCGGTTATTAGATATAAATCGTTCTTCCACTGCGCCATGAGGGTCTTACAATTCGATAACAGGGAGATGAGGGAGGTAAACGATTCCAAAAGAAATATATGGATACGTGTACGCTAGTACTTCAAATCTTGTGTGTAGCATAGAAGTAAGATGTCTTGGTTAGGAGACATATTTCTAACATGTATCGTCAAAATCCAAATTCAATCTACAATATTTCCATCGTTCATTCCATATTATTTAAACTACAACGATAGCAAACTATAAATATCCATTTGATAAGTTGGTTCTATAGCAACCACACTACATGTAGACACTTTAATTGCCAGTGGTTGCTATAGTGATCTACTTATCATTGACAATCACCTTCGATAGATCTTTCCCGAATTCGCATGACGATCTACAAAAGATTCAAATCGAGGCTGAGATGGATAAAATACAGTGAATGTACTATAGATTTATCCACCCCAGCCTCGATTGAATTTATAGTGTATGGTGATCAGTCATGCCAATTCGGTAAAGGTCTCAGTATATAGAGAGATGGCGATGTAGTAGCATTTTGCTGATTTTGCAATAATTATGCAGGCGTTTAGCCTCCAATACCTCTGCACAGCTACAGCGTAATAAGCTTAATTTACAATGAACTCTCTTTTGGGGAATTCCTCATATGGATGTTATTCATTTTAGATGGTTACTGCCAGGTAAATCCCAGCCATACCCAAAATTAAAGCAGTAAATTTCGGGATAGAAAGTCACTCAGGCTCCAAGAAAACCCCTAAATATATTGTCGGGAGTTTAGTGGGCTGTTCCTTTCAGGTCTCTCGAGAAACAGCTCTCTAATCATCAGAGTTTTTGTCAAAGGAGAATTCATTGTATGCGCTTGTTCATTAAAATGCTTAACTTTTTTCTTGGCGCACCTTTGCAGGCTTGCTTCTCATTCATTTGCTGATGCACACTTGCGGAATTGGATGACTTCTTGAGGGGGATGATGACGTCAACAAACGTCATCGCTTGAGCTCGTTGCTAAGTAACCGGTATCAGTCATACGAAAACATACATATTGCAAGCCCTGAGGGCCAAAGTTCGTCAACGAAAATAGAAACTTTATTATGGAATTGTAAATTTGTTATAAAACTATTTAGATTAAATTAACAAATTAATAACTTAATAAAGAATGTTTTTAGTAGCTTGTGGCTTGTCTGATTTATCAAATTAGCAACGCTCGTCAAGCTCAGTTTACATTTTATATGGTCAAGGAATTCAGTAACAAGTTGTCATAATAAAAGTCGGTGAAAAGTCAATTTAAATTTGTGTGGAAAGGTCAAATTCCAACAAAAACTGTTGGATCGTTTATCCGAGGAATTTTTTTGAAAGCCAGTACCTTTTTTTACCTTTTCTACCTTTTTTAACCTTTTTTACATATCAAAATATGCAATTGTTCCTTACTTTGTTGATTGTTTAAGCCAAATTTCTTCATTTGTACACTGTGAAAAAGACGTCAAAAGAAGCCAAATTTCTTCATTTGTACACTGTGATAGCTGAAAGACGTTTGTTGCATACAACTTTGCGAGTATAATCCAAATGCTGTGGCAGACTAGCGATATTTATATATAATCGGGCAACTTTGGTTCGATTTGGACTGATATCAGGGCGAGTTTGGTCGAGCCATGGTACGTATTTTGGAGAGACGAAGTCGAGCCAAAATACCCATGGCAAGACCAAAATCGATCGACGCATTCTGTAAAAGCTTGGCTAAAACGTTGCCTACTTTAACAGTATTTTTTTATTTTATGTGTAACACCCTTGACGTCATCAGTTGTAATTTGCATGCAACAAGAAGAGGTATATATCAGTACAAACTGTAAACGTACTCGTCATTTTGATATTTTTAACGGAACTTTCATATTAGCTTTGAATTTTTTTTGAAAAAAGGTGACTTTTTTATTTCATAGGCGCTTTAAAATACTGATGTATCATTTGATATACAATATAGATCAGATTGCGGTGATACACCCAAGACGTCACACACTATGATGTCACAGTGACGTCACGACTGCCGACTTTTTATTTGAATATTCACAAGGGTAGTATAGGAGAGATGAATAATTTATGATGTTGTACTTGATCTCATCACTAGTTATATCGTTCAAGCCCCGAGTTTATATATACAGATAAAGATCGTTTTACTAGGATAGCGCTTAGCAAATCAAACACTCAAGTTTCCTACTGATAGGAGATATAATGTCTTCAAAGTATCGACGTATCAAATAAAGTGTTTTATTTTCACATATTGCATAATTCATCATTTGTATATGATGCCCTGACCGCAAGGTTGCCCTGTGTGTTGGTGGTGAACAGGCGTAAGACAAAGGCTTACAATTCGCACCAATGACATGCTCGTTAGGAATGGAGACTTCACGAGAGTGGCGATTAGCAATATAAAGTTTAAATTTTCGATAAGGTTTCTCAATTAAAGGTGTCAAGTAATAACGCTAGCACTGAAAATACTGTGAACTGAGACGCTTTTTAGAAAACTGTAATTGTGAAAACGCTTTTTTAGAACTATTCACATGAGACGTTCAATCGACTTTCCTGGATATGTCAAACTTCCATGGAAAAATGGAGGCTTAATTTAGTTAGTTTTAAAATGGAGGCTTGATTTAGTTTTCTTAGAAAGAATTCACCAGAAACAACGACGAAGCGTCATTAGCGGATATTCTTCTTGCTAATAATCACAAGCATCTGCCAACAACGCGTGTGCTAGAGCTGGTTCTTATATACTCCAAATCTGATTTCGCGTTCCAAGAAACTGCCCAACTTTCCGAGTGGAATTCACTGTGGAATTGGATATATTCAAGAAATTATTGAATTCCTAAAGACGTAAAAAGACAACATGGATTTGAACAAAGCAGCTTGTATTAGATCTTCCCTACTTTTCCTCGCGTTGTTGCATTCCTTTTCAGACTGTGATCAAATCTTACCTCATATTTGCCAAGTTTCGTTCTATGGTCAAGAGTTTATTCAATTCAACACGACAAAGGACGAGAATCACGAAATCAGTGCTTGGTTCAAAACGTCAAGAAAGTCTGGTGTGCTGGCAGTTTTTATGCTGAATGACACATCATGGAGTCGAGTCGCTTTAGAGAATAGTCGTATAAGGTAAGCAAGTAGGAATGCTAGTGCTGCGCTGCTTATAAATTACAGCAGAAGTACAATTTTAGTTTTACAGTGTTCTTCCCTCAAGAAAATCCCACTTAATTGTGTATAGACTAAGGTCCTATTCGTATGAAGACTAGTTTTTTTCTGGTAGCCGACCGGGATAACTCTTTTGTTTTTAGTGTACTCGAGGGTCGAAAAGAAACAAAGAGTTGTCCCGGCTACCAGAAACAACTCGTCTTCATATAAACAAGGCCTAATTTAGCCCGTTTACATTAAGGTATATGATAACCTTATAGATTAAGGTTTTTAGTTTCCCAGTACTATAGGATTACCTTATTATAAGTAATACCATGGCACTGAGGGATATTAGTAATTAAATGTCCCCGAAGCCGAGAGAGTTTTAGTAGAAGTCCCGAGGCCGTACTAAACCTCCCGAGGCCAAGGAGATATGTATTAATCACTAAAATCCCGAAGAAGGCGTGGTGTTGAGTACTTTGTGATTCCATGATCACTGAGCAAATGAACGAAAATGTAGTTGACATACACTTCAAAAGTTGGATAAATGACAGACTACTTTTAGATCGTATTCAGCGCACTGTACTCAAGAGAATCTTTAGCCTGTGTTGCTGGCGGTCTGCGGTTTTTGGGGCGGAGGAAGGAATGTCTTTCATTTTCTTCCTCCGCTCCAAAAACTGCAGACCGCAGTAGAGATCGAATCTTCAAAACTGTATTTTTTGGTTTCATTTGGATAATGAACATGCATATATAGAAAGATCTTCGCTGACGTCAGTGTTTACACTCACTTCATTATAGCATACGCATTTCACTTTTCAACCAAACTGACATGCACCAAATCAACTCTGGATATTGAAAGTGCGTGACAAAGTTAGCTTTCCTTGCAAATTTGAGCTGGCTTGGCATATGAAATAGCTTTTGCGTGACGCAGTTTTAAAAGCTCTAATTTTTACAGAGAATGTATGAGCTTTGCCCCGAGAAAATTTGAAAGCTGATATGTCGTTTAATCTAAACTAACACCAAATCAACTATGAATATTGAAAGTGCATGGGAATATTGGCTTTCCTTGCAAATTTGATCTTGACACATGAAACAGTTGTTGCACGCTGCGGCTTTAAAACTTTCAATTTTACACTGAACTTGAACTTGATCATTAACGCTTTTACCCCAGAAATTTAAGCTGACATCTCATTTAATACATGTTAAAAGGCTAAAAAAATTGGTAGATTACTTATGTAAATAAGCTGTTTTATGTTTTGGACCCAGCTTCTAATTTTTCGACGCTAAACACCATGCACGCTAATGAACAAAAAATTACTAACAAAGATCCACCAAGAGACCATAATACTAAGAGAGCGAAACTCAGTATTGATGTCTGTGCGATGTTCGTGGCGACTAAGGCTATTTTTAGTAACTTCGCCATCGCGCGCGCAAGTCCCTCAACAAATAGAATTAGATTTTTGACGTGCGCGCGGAAGAGACCGTTTGAATTCTATTGTTTAAGTGCCTTGCGCGCGCGATGGCGAAGTTACTAAAAATAGCCTTAGGCGCCACGAACATCGCACAAACATCAATGCTGAGTTTCGCTCTCTTAGTATTATGGTCTCTTGGATCCACCTATAGTTTTTATCTATTAATATCAGTTCCAGGGGTTTTACAGACATGCGCAAAGACAAATAAGCCTGTCCCACACGTGTTAAATTGTTGACCATAAGTGAAATTAAAGAATTTTGTGTGCAAAGTGCAAACCTGCAAACGATGATTTTTGTATCAATGACTGTACCTCATGATAAGTATTGAAGAAAATTTAGACTAAAATTCCCTCATTAAAGTGCCGGTATCCATTACACTCCATGTTGTACTGGTACTATATTTCTTGGTTAACCGTAGCCGTCCTCCGCGGGCAGCAATGTGAAGTTTTTGTTTTCTTTGGCCTTGGACTTCCTGTTAAGGGAAGAGGGGGGGAGGGGGGAATGAGGAAAGAAAGGAAAGAAGGGGGAAAGGCAGTCTCCTCACGGTCAATATATAAATGTTACAAAGGAAGCCCAATAACCGTTGCCAAAGGAAGTCCAAGGAGTTGCTTTGTTTGAGCATGGCGCTTGTGATTTTTGCCATATGCTAATTAGCTGATGTCTGCCCAAGAATCATTTAAAAGGCCTTGTTTTATTTGTATATTAAGAATATCTTGAGTCAATGGTCTTGGATATTAGTATCAATCTGATAAGTCTCTATCTTATAGCAAGGCACAAATACCCTACCGAGTCGGGGAGAAATTTGTTGTAAACTGAGAGATTCCCATGATTCATAGCGTAACACGGCACGAAACTGATTTTTGATTTCATGCAACCCAGATCTTTAGCGGTTTCTTTTATTGTAAGTCCTGGCTATTATGGAGTTTTTCCGGCCCATTTTTGGTTCTTGAATTATACTGCCAATTTCATTACCGTTGTTCAGATAAAAACAGATTTAGACTATTACACATATCACGTCTCGATTAGTTAGTTATTCATCATATTCACCTCATGAATAGTAATGAGGGAAATTTTGAAATAAATCAGTCCCTCATACATCATTAATGAGGGAAATTTAGTTCTAAATTTCCCTCATTAATGATGTATGATCGAGGGAAATTTAGTTCTAAAACTCCCTCATTTCTATTCATGTAGGAGGAATGATAGACATTAAATGTCCCTCTTGAAACAATGGATCCCGAGGTTATCATGGTATTATTCATCATATTCACAAATAGCTTGCTTCGATCAATCAGTTCACTTTCACTGACTTTGAAGTGAATTCCCCGTTCACAAACCATAATTCGCGCGAGAAACGAATTTTTAATGAGACACGTGACATTTACTGTAGTGAATGTCTTTTTTAGCTGAACAACATAAATGAAATTGGCTATATATAGGCATTTTTGTTTCTATTCAGCAGTATTCTGTTATTTTAATTATAAAACATTGGAGGTATAACGCGCGCTGATTGGCTGCCTACCATGTTTATATCAGAGGACAGAGACATGGCTCGCACAAAAACGTCCAAAATAGTTCATAAAAGCAAATAAAACGATCGCCTTTGTCTTTGTACTGTGATATAAACACTCTGGAAGATTTAGAGCACTCGAAAAACAAGCTCTACATCTTCCATCGTGTTTATATCACAGTACAGAGACATGCGCGCGCGTTTTATATTCCTTAATTGTAACAGAGCAGGAGCGGGCTCCTGAACAGAGTGACTTACAATCCACGAGTTGTATACAAACGATATAAACACGAAAAATATAACACATCTAGACTTAGATTCCAACTCAGGAACAAGTGATGGTTTCTTCCCCCGGATTTTCTTCCAGAGCCAAATTTCGATGAGATCGACAAAATGTTCATGACGGTCAGCAAACCACATGTGAGGCTGTCTTTTGTTGTTCACTTATAATCAAACATGAGTTGGTAAGTGGCTCGTGAATTAAGTGGATCACATTTCTCAAAACAGTTAATTATAACCTATGGCTAATGACGCAGTTCGGTAACGACTTCCTGCATCGCTAAATAGTATTTTTATTTTCAATTTCGCAGTCAGTCTATCCGTAGAAAAAGTATATCGTCTTTATTACTACTATGCGCACACAACTGGCTCTTTTGACTTCTCCTTTTCGTTTGGGTTATATTAGAGGAGGAATTATTTCAAGTCATCCTCTCCCTCCCCTCCCCTTCCCTTACTGTGCTCTTAACCACACGCCACCCCCCCCCCCAAACGCCCATTTGCGTAAATTATGGTCATTACTGAAGCATCCAACAAAGCTGACTGTATCGACTGTAATCGTTTTGTTGTAATCATGTGAATCAAAGAAAAAGTCCCCTCTCCTCCCCAGTCCACCTCCCCTCCCCAGTCCCCCTCCCCTCCCCTCCCCTCCCCTCCCTTGAGAGCCGGTCACGGAGGCTAGTAGTGGATACTCATGTCTTACATTTTTCACTACCACTGCTTTGAGATTAGATAGCTTCTTTCTTGAATAACTAAAGTCCACATGTTAAATGGCACATCCTCATGGAACAATTTAAGTGATGATACTAAAAACAGTATAAACGTTTCTAGTTTTAAACGCTCTGCTTTAAATGAATTGTGGGCCCGTTTATGAATTAATACAGTTTCAATTCTAACAGTTTTATATTTTTAATAATTCTTTATTCTTCCCTCTTTACAATGTAATTTCGAATTCACTAGGATTTTTATTTTTATAAATTAGTATTGAAAATCCCCTTATATACTAATAAACGTATTTACGGCAGCCATGTCTGTGGTCAATTTCCCAAGAGAAATAATTAAAAAACTTTCTATTGTACTTGCCCACAAACATGGCTGCCATGAAATCCCTCTATTGTAGATTGTAAATGTATAAGTATTTTATGGTATTTCATTGTTTTTATGTTTATTTTCCAGTTTCATTTCGTTTAATTTCACTTTTTATTTCATTTTATTTATTTTTTCTTACATATATTCGGCTACCATTATTGGGTTTCCTGTGGTGTAGTCTACTGCTGGGGATGAGGTACCCTGGGTGCCAGAGTCTTATTTCGCTCCTCGGCCTTCCCCCAGAAGGCCAAAGGCCGAAAATTATTAACGAAACGCGTACGTACTCTGGCTCCCGAGGTAGGGACTAGGGGAGAAAAGGCCATCTTTTACCAACTAACTCAATCCTACGAAAGCCGAGAAGAATCATCTATTTCTGACTTCTCCTTTTGGACTTCGCCGACTTGAACAATCCAATCTTGAAGTCCTTCCACTCGAGAAAATTTTGTCGATGGCAAATTTTTTTCCTTTGTTTTTTTTTTTTTTTTTTTGCTCCTGTTGAAACAAATTGACTAAATTTCATATTACATACGCATTTGAAATTTGCAGTCTTGTAGACGGGGCAAATCCATAGAAAATTTATCATAGATACTCGTGTGTAATGGCCCAAGTTTATACAAGAGTAAAAAAAAAAAGATTTAGGAAAAATAGATACGTCATGAAAAAGATTATAATCTTGACACCTCGAAGAGTAAACGTCGTCATTGAAAAAAATATGAACTTTAGTGCTAGTAAATTAGTTGTTACTTTTGTTGAAAGCTGTCTTCCAGATGCGTCACTCAACACTCGTTCTCTTAACAGGTTTTTCGAAGTTAAAAAGCGATGAAATTGAGCCGGGTTTATTTCAGTATTTTTTTTTTTTTGGTTTAAGGTGGCAGGCTCGCTATAATGCAAGCCCACCTGTTCTGGAGAAATTTAAAAGTCAATGACCTATGATGCTTGGTTTGAAAATGATCAACCGAGATGTAAGTGTAGACAGCTGACCTTAAAACTTGTGGGAGTTGCATTTGTAATGATTATATGCAATCTGCCGTGACATGCTCTGTAACACGTTCAACGGACGTGTCGAGAACTTGTATATTTTTATGAAGCAGTGCTTTCTGACGTACTCTGTGGATTTTTATAATGACCACATTACGATAAGTGAAGCTTTCATCGCGACATTTAGACGAAGCGGTAACAGATGAACTCGCAACATTATGCCAAGATACGCAATAGAAAAAGTTGTTTACGGAAATAAACTCCATTTTAGTGGCGGTATGACCATTGTACTTTGTACTAATGGACTTGTTAGTGTGAATACAATTGCCTAGCTAAGTCGACAGTTGGCTGTTGTAGTCTTTCTTTAATGGATCGAAATCTTTTAAGACTTGTATTTACGGTCTTTGAATTAACGACTCTACAAGAAAATATAATTGAGTATATAAAGTAAAGTTGAGTTTATCCTCAGATCTGGCCCAGATTATTTCACAATCGCATTTTCTATTCAGTTATTATATTTCAATAAAATATTGGTTTCACATTTTCAACCACGCAACAGCTTTTGGTGTTATAATAATAATATTTTCGCTTGAGGTCGAATACGTATGTAAATTTTGTGTTCTCCATGTGCAGTGGGCTGAATAGGCTAATTGATTGTGTAAAAATATTACATTTATTTAACCTACGGGATTCTTTTCCATTTCCAAATTAACCATTTTCATCGTCTGTAAAAGTAATTCACTGATATGCGAAGCATATTTTGTCTAGTGATCGTAGCGTGACATAAATATACTTTGACTCAAGCGATATGGTAATTTCACAACGACTCAGTTGAGGATAAAAACCGTTCTTTCTGCGCATTGTCAACAATTTGCCTAAAAAAATGAAATAAATTTCCACCATCTAAAGAAAAATACAACATTTAGATGTTGTAAACTAATTGCCTTAATTCAATTATTGGCAGAAACCATTAAAATACAAGAAAACATACAGCTGTTTGAGTTCATCACATCCCACATGACGTAGCGGTGTTCGACCGAAGTGTTCGTTTTGGATAACGATTCTCGTTAGCTTTGCGCAGTGGCATTACCGTAGCCAGTGAGGTCTATCCGAGGCGCGGTTATTGCTGATTGAAAACTTTTCCCAATATCCCGCAAGACGACTTGAAATATAGTCGGCTTTGCAATTTTTGAAGGCCTGACAAAGGCCATACATTTCAACTAAATAAAATCGTTAAGCAAATTTAACATACTTCGGAAAACATGAGAAATTTGAATATGGTTTAATTTTGATTAGATCGTGGTCTTCAAAACAGAAGAAAGTAATTACAAATAAAAATTTGAAAACATTTTCTCGGCAAGACCACACATTACTACGTAAATTGGACTAATGATTTGTAACTCAAGAAGCTTTGGTCATGACCTTTGAGATTACGCCGAAGAATTTTCCTGAATTTCCCGTAATCTTATTTTATTCGACCTATGCTTACCTATGACGTCTTGAGCATTAGAACAGTTAAAAAATATTCCTTGATAGGTTACCCAACAAACCAGCACGATGGTTATTACTCCGCGATTACGAACACAGCCAAGATGGTACAATCAATTATTAAAGACATTCTAGAACCAAAGATCACAGTGAAAAATGGAAATTTTTGGTCGCGCTGAAGAGGGTGAATCGAAAGCATACGTTTTTGGTTCGTCGGGCGAAGAGATTTGTCAGGTACGATGGACACGAGATGGACACGAGACTGTGTGATAGTCATATTCAATGAACCGTAGTTTCAGAGTAAATATCAATATGCTAATTATTCTTTGTCAAACGGTGTGCTTTTTGAGTACATAAAACAAAAGAACTATTTGCACGCGTTTGTTGCAATCATGAAATATACACCGCTCCTTTTCCTACTGGGCCTACTACCTTCCTGTGTAATCAACTTCGCCCTCACGAAGTCACATTATTCACTTCCTTTGCTGCTTGAACTCTTTGATGATTTAGTTTACTGAACAGCAGGAGTTTTTCCTTGCTGCAGTTTTAAGATGTTTAGAATTGTGCGCGCCGTTGCGCTGTCTGCTCTTTTCTTATGCAAAATAAAATCATTTGAACTGAAGTTCACCACGTGTCTGTGTTGAATTCTAGAACATGTTGTGAAAATGCGATGGCAAAATAAATATGGTTTTGAATTCTTAGACCGGAAAGCAATGAAAGCAACAAAGAATTTCTAAGCACATAACTTCTTTATATTTCGTTAAATTAATACTGAATTTTTAGATAAATATAAAGTCAGTTGTCCGGTATGGCCATATTGAATGATGTCCATAGCTGACCACTTTCAATCAAAAGATTATTTACAGCCAACACATACTTTTTCTCTTTCTGTTTAGAAATAAATTATTCATCTTGACCCTTTCTTTTTCGGTTCATCTTGGGCTGCGCCACAAAACAGTCAGCGACACTGATTGTCAAAACGTCAATGTTGAACCCGTTTAGTTCAGTGCTGAGCAATCAAAACATTAGAACTTGAATCTCTCTGTAAAAAACTGTCCCTTATTTTGTGGAATCCCATTTTAAACAGCCCTGAAGCACCAGTATTTGACGGGCAATTACTATCCATTTCCAATCTCGTTTTATTTTTAGCGTTTTCCCTCAACTGTTCCGCTAATTCTGTGATGAGAATTTCAACATTGTCATCCCATTTTGCTGAGGTTTCAAGGTACAGAAGCTCTTCAAATTCGGCCAGATTTGCAGCAGAGCGCGTTGTGACTTTTCTGCTGGCCCCTTTCAAATCAGTTTTATTGCCTACCAAGACTTTCATTACGTTTTTTCCGGCATATTTTTGTACATTGACAAGCCACTGAGGAATGCTAGCGAATGTCCCTCTGTTCGTAATATCAAACACTAGTATTACAGCATCAGTATTACGGTAATAACTTTGAGTTAATCCACGGAATTTTTCTTGACCCGCTGTATCTGTGCAGTGTAGCTTAACTCTGTCTCCGTGTATGTCCAAGATCCGTGTTCCAACATCGACTCCAACCGTGGAAGAATTGTTCTCGCAGAAATATCCTTTTGTAAATCGTTTGATCAATGACGTTTTTCCTACACCAGGATCACCTACTACAAGGACTTTGAAGGAATATTTACAGTCTTGCTCCATTGATTCCTTCATGACAGTTGTGTCTTGATCGAGTTTTCGTTTCAAATGAGACAGGAACTCCCACTCGCTGCTTATATGTGATGCTCCAGTTCCACCCCTTCCGGTAGTCGAATGACGAGCATGGAGAACTTCAGTAACGTAACAAAAAAGAAAATCCAACTCCTTAGCTTCCTATAAGCTTGAGGCCTTCTACCTGTTGTCTCTACTTTCTTGTACAGAGGATTAAAAAGTTATACTTCAAAACAAAAGAAAACGATCTCGTGTGCTCTGTCTTTGTTGTTCTGCTCTCTGTATCGTGTGTCACTGATGGCACCTGCAAAAGCGCGCTTTTTTAGCTGTCGATCATGTGACTTACAACCAATCAGAAGTCACCGGAACCAGTCCAAAGCACATGGTGGAAATGTTTCTCTTTCTACTTTGTCGTAATTTGCCAGAATAGTTAATATTTAACAGTGATTGAACTTTAACCTGGACAAAAATAGCGTTATAACAAGCTAGATAGTCCCTTGGGACTAAAAATGGGAATTGTGTCTATTGAGCATGGGTAACTTTCCCAAAATGAAATATTTCAAATTCTCAGAAAGAATCTCAAACGTTTGAAAAATTAGCTAAATTAACATAGTTAAATAAAGGAGTGGACCCACTAACATTTTTAACATTAACAATAACATTTTTTAAAGAAAGGAATTGGTGCAGAAATAGATGAGAAAAAATATGTATCAAATTTTTGTAGAATCTAATAAGAGTCTGAAAAACTCCTTAGACTGAGCGCCGTTGACACATTTTCTTTGAGTGTCTTGGACAAATGGCAAAATATCTAGCTCCTTTTCGTTGAGATATATCACCGAAGGGCCATAAAAGCCGGAAAAGAAAGGAACTGCTATCGACAGAGAAAATTTTGTTGGCATCGACGCGACCCTGATCTGCCGGGTAAAAGCATTTTCATTCATTTGTAAAGCCTTCATAGCATCGCGAAGATCAGGAAAACGTAAAGTAAAACACATGTAAGATTTTATTCACACATGTAAGATATTATTATTATTTTATTCAATTTTTAGAGAAAACGTTAAAATGTTAAAAGAATCGCAAATACGCTTAAATTCAAAACCTTTTCTCCAGTTATGAAATCTGGAACTGACCTTGTTTGACAGAAGCACAATAATAATACGACTGAAAGTGAAACTTTTCACCATTAGATCTAGAAACATCTTGTTTACCAATGATAGAACAATTTTAAAAGAAAACAAAGCACAGCTTTTAAAATACTCAGTATGATAAACATTTCAGCTTTGAATTCGGAAAATGATGGAAATAAAGTGATAACATTTGTAGTATATCGTGAATAACTGATAGGATGACTCAATTGAAATATTATTAGACGTTGACTTTCAAGTTTTTCGCCCATGCTCATGGGCTCGCGTCTTTTCTTAGTAAACCTTTTACTAACCCTTAACACATAAGTTAAATAGCCTACAATAAAACTGATTAATACATAACTAGTTCAGACTAATAGGAAATTTGAAATCGAAACATATAATCTATCTTGATATATTCGATTTAGAAACATTCAGATGAGCGATTGTTTATCGTAATACTCGATAAACACCTATTAACCGAATGACACCATTTTTGCAGTGTTTTTGAAACTAGAAATAGTTTTTCAAGAGGTTTGTTGAGCTTTGCGATTCTTCTCTCACATTTTAGTCTTGAAAACAGCTTTCTGCGTTCGTGTTTGGCCTAAAAACGCGTTTCTTCATCAAGTCAATGTTAAAAGGCGATACACTTCAGCATTTCTGGCCAAAAATGTTCACCATTTTTGGTCAAGTCATCCAGGTGTTCAAGATATTTAGGTGAGTTTTACAGGAAAAGTCGAGTGTATTAAAAATGCGCTCTGACACGTCGCTGCAACGAGTTCCGTTTATTATACAAGGGGCAGTCCTCTTCTACAATGATTCATGGATTTTTTGTGCTTTTGAATAGCCATTAATACGTGCAAATCTTTTTAATAATCTATTAGGTAATGTCTCATCAATAACTATTTTTGCTGTGGACGGTTTCTTGTTTTTCGCGCCTTGTTCTGAGCCTGAGTCAACTTGCTACCTAATAACCAAATATTAAAATCGATTAAATATCAAAACAAACAAAGTTAAATGAGGTCAAAAATTAAGACACAAGGAAACGAAATAATAAACGAATGTATCATGTATCCGTATCAGTTTCGTTTTAAACAGGAAGTGAGGTCATGATATTTTAAATCCTCCCTATTGACGTCGGAAAAACGACAAATCTAAAGACATGACCAATACATCAGATAAGAAAGCCTACATCAGATTATATCCTTTAATTCAACTTTTAGGCCGATATCTGGTTTCGTATCAGTGTGCTGTCACGATTGAGCGCGTGACCAGCGATGTCACGCTATAAAACTGTCACGCAAAGTTAGTCAGTTAGCCCTAGAAAAAATGCACTCTTTTATGATAATGATCATGAGTATGATTTGTGATGTGGGCTGTTAGTTGAGATGTCCTAGTAGCCAACGCCACGTAAAATGCGCGCAAAAAGTCTTATGTGGAGGAGGAATCGAAGTTGAATTAAAATATAATGGGTTGTAATAGAGTTAATGACTAAATGGTCTTTTACTTTAGTCTAATAGGTTATTCCTAAGTTGAGTTTAATTCATCATTTACTCCAACATGTGTGTGGCTGAGAATGAAAATTAAAATCCTCCTCCCACAACAATTCATGTTTACAGGAATTTACTTCCAAGCACCTGCACAGAAGACTCTCCGTATTATAACTCCGTCTCGAGCTGTCAAGGAAAACGATGAACAGGCTAGTTGAGGAAGTAGAGTTTAAGAATGATAGAGTTGGTTTGTGGTTGGAATAAATCTGTTTCGAGAACGGCAAATGTTGCAAGATTTTAATGGTTTTTGTTTTGTTGTTTTGTTTTTGTTTTTGTTAGCCTATATGGATGATAATTATAAGTACAGCTGCTCAAGTACCACGAAGAAAAAATGCCCACTGTGATGTCGCTGTGATGTTATAGAGTTAATATAGAGTGCACTTTGTAGGCTAAAAAACCATTGAAAGGCTTCCTTGGTGAAGTATACAGTTTACTTCAGTAAAATGCCCTCAGGGAAAAGAGGAAACGCGAGTGAAAATAACGTTATATTGAACAAAGTTAAAAACAGAATTCAGTGCCTGAAGCAAAATTTTCCATGTATATTACAATATGGTCTATTTTAAAACTTTACGATTAAATCAAATCAAATTCATATTCTAAATAAGGAAGTTTTCATTAGCCTTTAAATAAATTCTAGTTGGATACTTCTTTATTCGCATTTCAGTTCAGGTTTTTGTTTTGTCAGTTTTGTTTTGTTTTGTTGTTTGTTTTTCTTTTGGTGTTTTTTTTGTGTGTACTTGTGTGTGTGTTTTTGTGTTTTTATGTTTTTGTTTTTGTTTTTTTTGTTTTTTTGTTTTTTTGTTTTTTTTAGTGTTAAGGGAGTTTGACTACAACTCCAAAACAACTTCATCGACTGAGTATATATTTTGAAAATCGGTATTTTACCAGAGTTTTCTAAAGGATGCTACGGATTTGAAAAAGTGCAAAAACACTAGTGTAGTTGATGTTTTTTCGTGGTTGGAGCCTGTGGTAATTCCTCAAAAAACCGCACAAGCTGGTCAATATCAAATTACTACAAGGAAATAACACATTGTTTGTGTGGAGACGTCACAAGTACTAGCTCACATTAAAAGTGGATCCAAGGGGAAAAAGCAATCTTTCCAAATATTGCTTAATTTATCACCGGCCAGCTGAAACAGTAAAATATCAGCCCTCATTTTGATCATTATCTTTGGAAGTTCGAAAAATGTTTAATTTATTTGACCATGGTTTTTTCAAAAGTGTATTCAATTGATTCTAAGCCCGATAAACTACTCCCATTAAGACGCGTAGTTAGATTCATAGTTTTTTAGCCCGAAATCGATTTCATTATTTTTCAGTATTATAAAAAACATGCACACTTCCTATTCGATTACTGAATCAGGAGTCCATTAGAATCAGTAATGGATTTATGACTGAATATAATGAAAAGGAAAAGAAAAGAAAAGAAACCAAGAAAATATAAGTAGTGGAGGTACAATGTGTATATGAACGCCAACGCATGCGCAACTGGTCACCATCTGATTATGTGTGAGCCACAGGTTTTCAATTACACCAGATCGTCAACAAGCCAGAGGGTTTTAACCTCCCTACTGTGTTTGCAAGTACTACTTCAATGGGAGAAGAGGGCAGGTCATAAAGATAAGCGCTTAATTAATCACTGGGGGCCCTATACCTTTTGCGTGAAACGTGAATGGCTGATTTATTTAGACGTGAAACGTGATTTAAGGTCTAGAATCTTTTTGCGTCCACGTGAAAGCAACTTTTAATTTTTTTTTGTGAACGTGAAAGATATTTTTAACTCCATGACGCGTGATTTCAGTCATTTTGCAAAGGGGTATAGGGGACCCTGTAATGCGGGGATTGGGAGAAGGACAGTCAGTTCGATTCGCTTAAGATTCTCAGACTCAATGTAGTTCAATTTTTATAAGTTTGACTTTTTTCATGGTTTAGTATGGTTTAATTCATAAAAACTAGCTGTTTTCAGAAATGTTGTTCAAATACACTGACTCTCGATAACTCGACATCTTAAGGAAAATAGAAAGTTGTCGGGGATTCCGAGTTATCAGGGTCTCGATTTATCGAGAGATGGAGTTAACGGCCCTCTTCTTGGGTTGCATGTGACGTCAAGGTAGCCATCTTGGATGAACTTCAACAAACGATTTCTCATTAGCGTCTCTTGTTTGCTCATCCAACATGGCTACCGGTTCTTTGTCTTTTGATTCCCAAAGGAGGAATGGATGAAACCCAGCAATTAGCCCAAGACTTAGAGAGAAATATTCCCTGATACCAGGGAAAAAGGAATAGCATGCAGCATACAATAGAATGATAAACATCCTTTTTACTGTTTAGATCCTTTACCTCAAGCAAGACCAACCAAGTCCAAAAAGACATTCCAGGAAATTTGGTTTCCATGGTGACTATCAATAAATGGTATCAGCTCCACATTAGAATAAACGATACCATGGTTTTGTACAGAATTCAGGGGCAGTCATTATTGGACACTAGATGGATAAATAACACAGGAACTGTAAATCATGTTTACTTGGGTGGTATGCCATTTTGGCTGTCCAAAGCCCCAGCGAACTTCACAGGCTGCATGGAGGGGATAATAGTTAATGGGTACAGAATTAGTGAGCGACAAATTCAAAATTCTGTGGAAAATGTGTCGTTTTATTGTCCAAGCTGTCAAACAAGAACAGTTACTCTGCATGGAAAAGGTTCTTCTTTGGTTATTGATGTTTCTAAAATTTTGAGGGAGAATGAGGATTTTATGTTTAGTTTTCAGTTTAAAACAAGACTCAAGGATGCGTTTTTGGCTGAAATTAGGGTTAATTCTCAGCCTGCACAATTGGTGATAAGCGACGGGATACTAAAACTCAAATTATACTCAAAACCAAGCAATGGTGACTCTTCTCTTTCAGAACTTGGTTCCATCATCAACGGGCAATGGAATGAAATTGGATTGACTGTAACGACGTCGAAATTAAAAGCAACGTTGAATGGAGAGACTCGGAAAATTCGCGTTCCTAAACGTTTTTCCTCTGCAAAACTAAAAATGACTTTCGAGAATTTTCGAATTGGTGGTATTGATGATGTCACGACTGCGCATGCACCATTTGCAGGCTGTATAAGAAATTTAGCTATACGAGACAAAATTATAGACTTCGACTCCAGGCTGTCATGGGTCAAAATTACCCGCGCGGCTGTTGGAGCCTGTAACATAACACTTCCAATTCGTAGTCATGGCGACATGCTACAAAACAATTTGGAAAACAATGGAACAGAAATGATCAATATGACAGAAGTGATATCAAGCAATGTATCTGTAACTACACGAAATAAAGACCCATCCCTAACAGCAGAGATGTCAAATATAACCTTGGTGTATGATATTTCAGCTGCTCTTGTAGTTGTGCTAATTGTGCTTATTTTACTTTACGTTGCGGTCATTTTAGTCAAAAATAAACTTCAAAAACCAAAGTCAAATCAAGAGGAAGAAGAACAGACAACTCAACAGTATCCCCCAAGTGTCGCCGCATCAGATGACATGTCTTATAAATCAAGCAACAAGTCATTGCAAGCAGTGGAAGCTGGAAACGCACTATCAGTTAACATTAATGAACAACAAGTGCCCATGCAACAGGACCAACAGGACAAAAGAAGCAGTTTATTTCTAAGATCACAATGTCCCAAACATTTAGGAACGTCAACGCAGTCACTAAGGGCGTCACCAAGCAGAGTCAGCCTTGTAAGTCGTGGCAGCATGATGTTCCTTACGCCACAGCCACAGAAAAAGACGCAAGAATTCTTCACTGAGATTCCTTGCGTTATCCTGACTTTGCAAGACGATGAAATCAAATTCTACAGTGAAGAACAGTGTAACAGTGTGCCTATAAGCAAGGAGGTACACGCTGAGGGAGGGAACACTACAAAGAATACGAATATAAAAGACGCAACCAAGAATTCTAGTGGGGTTTCTCGTATTCCTATCATCACTGACCAAAGCAAGCTTACATATCAATGGGCATACATACGACCTGATTCTGAGACGGAATGGAGCGAGACGTCTGAGAGAATGAAGTGCTCAACCAACACATTCCGGCCTTTCTCTCTCAGAATACTGGAAGCAAGTGAATCAGATGAAGACGTAAACAATTACAATACAGAACGCTACCATGGAGCTGACTTTGAGACCTTCAGGTCAAAGAGCACCGAAAATGTAAGCAGAGGAGAATTTCTGAAGGTTTCTTTTGATCCATATTTGAGCTCCAGCCAAAGTGAGAACCTTGTGTGTTTTGGGGTCCATTCGTCGTCAGACCCAAGCGTGCGGTCGTCTCAGCGGCTAGATCGCGATATTTGTAAGGAATTACAGGAAAAGTATAGACGTCAGCAAACGCTGAATGAAAGCCAGAAAAGATGTGACAAACTCCTTTATCCACAAATGGATTTCACCTCGGGTAAGCATCAAAAAGTGAACCAAGACAATCCACATGAGAAATATCAAAGAAAGAATGAAGAGCCAAGTCAGAATCCATGCATGCATCAAGACGATTTGGGAGAACGTCCTACTTTGAAGCAATCGCTGCCTTCAAGGAAAAATCAGAGCATTCCCCCTTTGATTTCGCAAAGTCATGTGGGAAACGCCACGGAATTCAAGCTAAATAAACAGCAACAACAGCAGCAGAAGTCGCAGCAGCAGCAGCAGCAGCAACAGCAGCCTTCCCTTGCTCGTTCTTGTTCTTTTACTCCGATAGACGTCGTTCACCCAGAAACTCCAACACGCCACAACCATTCGATATCGTGCGAATCCGTCATCCCTTGCGACGGAAAACCTATTGCCAAACCAAGCTGTTATAACGCTGAAGAATCAAAAGCTCAACAAAATGGAGTACTTCAAGGCCCTTTGCATAACTCCGCTGCAAATAAAGAGGGAAGTAAAGAAGCAACGAATGTTGACGTTGCTAGGCATAATCCACCACTTAGCAACAACGGTGCAGGAGGTGGTTTTGTAAATCCATGGTTCATGAGGCTAAAGAGTTGTCCAGACAACAAGAACCCTAAGACAGCAACGCCAAAGTTTGGACGACAAAATAAGGCCAACAAACTTTATCCGTACAAATTTAAAGCAGGATCATCTACACAGGTGTCCAGGCCTAAGGAGGGCGAACTTGAGCGGCGTCGGCTTTTGAAACGAAGTTCATGGGGTAGTGGAAATCCACCGAGTGATATTGAGCTAGCTTTAAAAGGAACTGTCCCAGTGAAAAGGCCTCCGTGTAATACCGCTAACCTTTTGACTGTGCCGGTTACACGAGCTAGACCAAGTAGCGAAACTCTGTGCTGAATCTGTTCTGACTACACGGCGAGACGCAGCCCTGGAGGGGACGGGTACACTGTGTTAAATCTAATCTGACTATACAACAAAACGTAGCCTAGGAGGGGAAGCTAGGGGGAACTCCCGTTAGTTTAGAATCGGTTTGTTCCGCAAAGAATACAGTTGGACAGTGAATGGAAGGCAATTAGTCAACTCTGATACTGTTACTAGTACCGAAAAGACCAAAAACAATTATTACAATTATGTACATTATTTGAAAAGAATAATCCAGTCAGTATCATTGTATAATTGTGATCATAACAACTTGATCATACTAATTATAGTATTAGGCCCTCTGGGGACGAGGGAGCGGGGATTAGAGGACCTCATTTCCCCCTCGCCCTCTCCCCAGCTCCCCCCTCCTACCCAAACCCCTCCCCCAAAAGGTCTGATACTCCAGTAAATCTGTACTCAATACATGCTTATATGCATACACCGCATTTATACCGGTCAAGTCCCTTTTTGACATAGCTGAGTATAGACTTAAATCCTACGCCAAAAGAAAGTGAGGTAAGAGAAGGAATCGCGCGTATTAGGTTTTTCGACAATCACATGGCCCGTTTGATGCTATTTTTAGAGTGAATCTGTCCAGAGCGCGCGAGCTTTCGCATTGCCGCTCAAGATCACAATAGCGGAAAAGGGTGTATATAACATTTGTCGATGAAAAAGAGTTTAAACTAGACTGAGAAAAAGGGCAATGGAGTTTCCCGATCCTCCGACTACATGTTCACATCCGCGTGGTCATGGTGACGAGGTTCTAAAAGTAGCATTAAACGGGGCATGTGTTGGGTCACGGGGATTCCTTCTCTTGCCTCATTTTCTCTTGCCTACACTAATGAGGCATCTCTGAACTCAATACGCCTACTTTAAAAATATTACTGTCTAGGCGTTCCACTGCTTGCTATTAGTGCAAATATATTATATGTTAAATGACAACACAGGACTCCCTAATTCATCATAATTTTACTTTATTTTCGTCATTCGCGCGAGATGAAAGTTTGGGCTTCCTGTAGCTTGTATGCTATACGAGTTGCTTGGGCTACCTGTGTGCCGTTTAATTAACTTGTTCTTCGGCATGCATCAGACTTTTTGTTGTATATATATTTACAAATTAAAAATGCCAAATTTTGGCTGTACTATAGCTTAACGTAAAGGCTAGCCTTTACGGAGCCTCGACAGGCTGACCAAAATAATCAAAATGTAGTATACATAGGCGTTTTCTCGACCTTTTTTTTCAGGGGGTAGTGGTGGATACCGTCTGTACACATGTTAAGAGGAGATTTTTTTCATTATCAAGTAAAAAGACTAATTAAAATCGCCAAAAATTAGCCCCTCGTCAGGGACCGCGGAGTGCCTTAAAAAGTGGTTGGGCTATATAAAAGACCAGTATGGGAAAAAGTGATAGGGCTAAGATTCGGAAAACATAAGAGACTAGTATGGGAAAGGGGAAAAAGTCGTGGGGCTATAGCCCCACCAGCCCCTAGTCCCCCCTGCTCGTGCGAGTTTCAATTCAAATTTTCGTTTTGGAGTTAACACTCAAATTCTATTTTTATCAGTTAGGATAAAAATTGATCTACTAAGATAAAATGCCTGTTTAAAACAGTCTATTGAATTGCACAAAGTGGTATATATCCTGTCTTTTTATCAAATTTTTAGCAGCTTTCAAGCAGAATGTAAAGAATTATATGGAAATTCAGCGAAGGAAGCCCTAAAACTCGTTTTCGATTCAAATTTTCACTTTAGATTAATAATGGTAATTAAACTGAGTGGAGTGCAATTTGGGCCGAAATCATACGAGTGATTACAAAACTGCACGACCGCGTAGCGGGAGTGCAGTTTGATAATCACGAGTATGATTTCTGGCCCAAAATTGCACGACACGAAGTTTAATTACCACTTAATTATATCCATTTTGAAATCTCAACTTTATCAGGAATAACAAAGTCATTGAGAATATATATTCAAGAAAAGTCTTTTTATTGGAATCAGTTTTTAAATGCAACAGACTCAAGTATTACAGTAACTTAAATTGCACTCCACTCAGTTTTTAACAAAAATGTGAAAACAGGTTCAAGGAAAAAAACCCCACAGCTTGACAGCAATCAAATGGCTTTTTTGATACTTGTATATGATTGGCTGATAATAAAAGACACTGTTTTGTGATTGGTTGGAAAAAAAGATGCGATTAATGAAGCAAAAGGATGCGATTTAGGAATTAATCGCACACTTTTTAATTAATCAGATTGGGTGGAGTGCATCAAACATTTTATCTCTTCTTTCTATTAAGTTCGTTTACTTAGTTATTTTTAGTTTTTTGTCATTAATTGTTTACTTAGAATTATGTTGTCAATCATTATTCACCATATATTTGATTCAAATCTTGTAACGTACTTCACACTGAAGATGACATTGGACAATGTCGAAACATGTCTGTGACTATTAAAAAGTTTTTCGTATATTTCAAGTGTATTGTTACACTAGTGCTTTTACGTTCATTTGGTAATATTATTTACGATGTGGCACAAAAATACAATGGAAAGGTTTCCGTAAGTGATCTTCGTTCTTTAGAGAAGCTCTCCATCAAGTCTCGGAAGAAAGAATTGGACCTCTCGTTTTTGCAGACCTGCCAGAATTTCAACGTTTTTCCTAAATTTATTTGTTTTCCTTTACCAAACACATCCAACGTGGACATCTATGCAATCAGGAAGAGACTTCTACGTAGTGCTATAACAAAATCTAACAAAGAAAAAAGAAAACTACAAACTGAACTAAACAACAAAATTTCTCTTATCAAAAGTATACTATCGCCTTTGGACTGGTACATCATCAATCGAAGTTTGAAGAAGAATATTGATAGTAAAGTAAAGAAATCGATATTAACTCATGACAAGAAGATAAAAAACCTCACAAGAAATGCAACCCTTCCTTTTACCTATCAAGACACTGTCACCAACTTATCTTCGCTCTCTTTTGACCAGTCTGAACTTGATCTCCTTAAAAATGGATTAGACTTTGCTATTCGTCCACCTCAACTTAAAAAATCTGAAATCTTCTCAGCTTTTGAAATGATTCATATGGGTATGAAATCTAAGCTAAAGAATCCTGACCTTGCCAATGAACTCAAAACTCAGATTGGCCATCTTGCCCATAGTTACATTTCTGGATATCAACCTTCTCCGTCTGACCTCAAAAAACATGGTATTTTACGCAAACTTAGGAACAATAACTCTATTGTGATTGTACGTCCTGATAAAGGAAACGGGGTAGTCATCTTAGATAAAGATGTCTACCGAACTGCCTGTCTTAAAATTATTAATGATTCTTCTAAATTTACACACTTAAAGTCTGATCCTACCATCCAAAGAGAAGCGCAACTACAAAGATTTTTGAGGAAACTGAAGTCCAAAGGTCATCTTGATGATGAAACATACAGTTTTATCTATCCCAAGGGATCACAACCAGCAAGATTTTATGGACTTCCTAAGTTGCACAAGAAAAGAGCTTCTGTTGAACCACCACCGTTCAGACCTATTGTTTCTTCTATTGGGACATATAATTATAAGTTAGCCAAGTATTTTTGTTCCATTCTTAACCCTCTTATTCCAGATACTTATATAGTTAAAGATTCGTTTTCTTTTGTTAATGAGTTTCATAACCTTTCTTTTAATACTGACAAATTTCTTATTTCTTTTGATGTTGAAAGCCTTTTCACTAATATTCCTCTTAACGAAACCATTAACATAGCCATTGACTTAATCTTTAAAAATAACCCTAAGTTTCCCATTAACAAAAATGATTTAAAAAAACTTTTCCATTTTGCTACTTCTCAAACCCATTTTTTGTTTTTTGATAACTTTTATGATCAAATTGATGGAGTTGCTATGGGCTCGCCTTTAGCACCAGTTCTTGCTAATTTGTTCATGGGTTATCACGAACAACTTTGGCTTTCCGATCCCCAAGTTCCCAAAGTATTATACTATCGCAGGTATGTTGACGATACTCTTTGTCTCTTTGACAATGAAAATCATGCTATGTCCTTTTTTAATTTCATCAACAGTAAACATCCCAACATTAAGTTTACTTTTGAGAAAGAAACAAATGGAAAAATTTCTTTTCTAGATGTTTTAATCAGTAAATCTTCTAATGAGTTTATAACTTCTGTTTTTCACAAAAAAACTTACACTGGTCTTTTAACTAATTATCTCAGTTTTACTTCTTTTAAATATAAGCTTGCTTTAATTAAAACATTAATCGACAGAACTTTTAAAATCAACAATACTAACACTGGTTTTCAAACTGACCTTCTAAACTTAACTGAAACACTCAAACGTAATTCCTTTCCTTATCATGTTATTGACAAGGTAACCAAATGCTATCTAAGTAAGATTAACTTAAACAAACATCCTCCTATTTCTGTTAATCCTATTGACTCTGCTGATGACTCTAACGTACGTTACTACAAACTTCCTTTCATTGGTAATCATTCTAAACTCACTAGCATCAAACTTAATAAGCTTTGCAAACGTTTCTGTAAAGATATTAACATTAAACTCGTTTTCACTTCTTTTAAAATAAAAAACATGTTTAGTTTTAAAGATCGTACTCCTGATGCTCTTAAATCCCTGTGTATATCAGTTTACTTGTGCGGGATGTAATTCCCGTTATATAGGCGAAACCACGCGCCATTTCACACTAGGATAAAAGAGCACACAGTGTCCGATAAAAACTCCCACATTTTTAAACATATTAATAATTCCCCTAATCCTCTTTGTAAAACTAATGCTTCTCCTGATTGTTTTCAAATAATGGATTCTGATAACAGTTCTTTTAAACTTAAGATCAAAGAGGGTTTTCATATCAATTTTGAAAAACCTGAACTTAACGTTCAGGTCAAACATTTTATCTCTTCTTTCTATTAAGTTCGTTTACTTAGTTATTTTTAGTTTTTTGTCATTAATTGTTTACTTAGAATTATGTTGTCAATCATTATTCACCATATATTTGATTCAAATCTTGTAACGTACTTCACACTGAAGATGACATTGGACAATGTCGAAACATGTCTGTGACTATTAAAAAGTTTTTCGTATATTTCAAGTGTATTGTTACACTAGTGCTTTTACGTTCATTTGGTAATATTATTTACGATGTGGCACAAAAATACAATGGAAAGGTTTCCGTAAGTGATCTTCGTTCTTTAGAGAAGCTCTCCATCAAGTCTCGGAAGAAAGAATTGGACCTCTCGTTTTTGCAGACCTGCCAGAATTTCAACGTTTTTCCTAAATTTATTTGTTTTCCTTTACCAAACACATCCAACGTGGACATCTATGCAATCAGGAAGAGACTTCTACGTAGTGCTATAACAAAATCTAACAAAGAAAAAAGAAAACTACAAACTGAACTAAACAACAAAATTTCTCTTATCAAAAGTATACTATCGCCTTTGGACTGGTACATCATCAATCGAAGTTTGAAGAAGAATATTGATAGTAAAGTAAAGAAATCGATATTAACTCATGACAAGAAGATAAAAAACCTCACAAGAAATGCAACCCTTCCTTTTACCTATCAAGACACTGTCACCAACTTATCTTCGCTCTCTTTTGACCAGTCTGAACTTGATCTCCTTAAAAATGGATTAGACTTTGCTATTCGTCCACCTCAACTTAAAAAATCTGAAATCTTCTCAGCTTTTGAAATGATTCATATGGGTATGAAATCTAAGCTAAAGAATCCTGACCTTGCCAATGAACTCAAAACTCAGATTGGCCATCTTGCCCATAGTTACATTTCTGGATATCAACCTTCTCCGTCTGACCTCAAAAAACATGGTATTTTACGCAAACTTAGGAACAATAACTCTATTGTGATTGTACGTCCTGATAAAGGAAACGGGGTAGTCATCTTAGATAAAGATGTCTACCGAACTGCCTGTCTTAAAATTATTAATGATTCTTCTAAATTTACACACTTAAAGTCTGATCCTACCATCCAAAGAGAAGCGCAACTACAAAGATTTTTGAGGAAACTGAAGTCCAAAGGTCATCTTGATGATGAAACATACAGTTTTATCTATCCCAAGGGATCACAACCAGCAAGATTTTATGGACTTCCTAAGTTGCACAAGAAAAGAGCTTCTGTTGAACCACCACCGTTCAGACCTATTGTTTCTTCTATTGGGACATATAATTATAAGTTAGCCAAGTATTTTTGTTCCATTCTTAACCCTCTTATTCCAGATACTTATATAGTTAAAGATTCGTTTTCTTTTGTTAATGAGTTTCATAACCTTTCTTTTAATACTGACAAATTTCTTATTTCTTTTGATGTTGAAAGCCTTTTCACTAATATTCCTCTTAACGAAACCATTAACATAGCCATTGACTTAATCTTTAAAAATAACCCTAAGTTTCCCATTAACAAAAATGATTTAAAAAAACTTTTCCATTTTGCTACTTCTCAAACCCATTTTTTGTTTTTTGATAACTTTTATGATCAAATTGATGGAGTTGCTATGGGCTCGCCTTTAGCACCAGTTCTTGCTAATTTGTTCATGGGTTATCACGAACAACTTTGGCTTTCCGATCCCCAAGTTCCCAAAGTATTATACTATCGCAGGTATGTTGACGATACTCTTTGTCTCTTTGACAATGAAAATCATGCTATGTCCTTTTTTAATTTCATCAACAGTAAACATCCCAACATTAAGTTTACTTTTGAGAAAGAAACAAATGGAAAAATTTCTTTTCTAGATGTTTTAATCAGTAAATCTTCTAATGAGTTTATAACTTCTGTTTTTCACAAAAAAACTTACACTGGTCTTTTAACTAATTATCTCAGTTTTACTTCTTTTAAATATAAGCTTGCTTTAATTAAAACATTAATCGACAGAACTTTTAAAATCAACAATACTAACACTGGTTTTCAAACTGACCTTCTAAACTTAACTGAAACACTCAAACGTAATTCCTTTCCTTATCATGTTATTGACAAGGTAACCAAATGCTATCTAAGTAAGATTAACTTAAACAAACATCCTCCTATTTCTGTTAATCCTATTGACTCTGCTGATGACTCTAACGTACGTTACTACAAACTTCCTTTCATTGGTAATCATTCTAAACTCACTAGCATCAAACTTAATAAGCTTTGCAAACGTTTCTGTAAAGATATTAACATTAAACTCGTTTTCACTTCTTTTAAAATAAAAAATCTTTTTCAAGTAAAAGATTTAATTCCTATGTCTCTTAAATCTTTTGTTGTTTATAAATTTACTTGTGCGGGATGTAATTCTCGTTATATAGGTCGAAACCACGCGCCATTCTACAACTAGGATAAAAGAGCACTTGGTTTCTGATAAAAATTCTCACATTTTTAAACATATTAATAATTCCCCTAATCCTCTTTGTAAAACTAATGCTTCTCCTGATTGTTTTCAAATAATGGATTCTGATAACAGTTCTTTTAAACTTAAGATCAAAGAGGGTTTTCATATCAATTTTGAAAAACCTGAACTTAACGTTCAGGTCAAACATTTTATCTCTTCTTTCTATTAAGTTCGTTTACTTAGTTATTTTTAGTTTTTTGTCATTAATTGTTTACTTAGAATTATGTTGTCAATCATTATTCACCATATATTTGATTCAAATCTTGTAACGTACTTCACACTGAAGATGACATTGGACAATGTCGAAACATGTCTGTGACTATTAAAAAGTTTTTCGTATATTTCAAGTGTATTGTTACACTAGTGCTTTTACGTTCATTTGGTAATATTATTTACGATGTGGCACAAAAATACAATGGAAAGGTTTCCGTAAGTGATCTTCGTTCTTTAGAGAAGCTCTCCATCAAGTCTCGGAAGAAAGAATTGGACCTCTCGTTTTTGCAGACCTGCCAGAATTTCAACGTTTTTCCTAAATTTATTTGTTTTCCTTTACCAAACACATCCAACGTGGACATCTATGCAATCAGGAAGAGACTTCTACGTAGTGCTATAACAAAATCTAACAAAGAAAAAAGAAAACTACAAACTGAACTAAACAACAAAATTTCTCTTATCAAAAGTATACTATCGCCTTTGGACTGGTACATCATCAATCGAAGTTTGAAGAAGAATATTGATAGTAAAGTAAAGAAATCGATATTAACTCATGACAAGAAGATAAAAAACCTCACAAGAAATGCAACCCTTCCTTTTACCTATCAAGACACTGTCACCAACTTATCTTCGCTCTCTTTTGACCAGTCTGAACTTGATCTCCTTAAAAATGGATTAGACTTTGCTATTCGTCCACCTCAACTTAAAAAATCTGAAATCTTCTCAGCTTTTGAAATGATTCATATGGGTATGAAATCTAAGCTAAAGAATCCTGACCTTGCCAATGAACTCAAAACTCAGATTGGCCATCTTGCCCATAGTTACATTTCTGGATATCAACCTTCTCCGTCTGACCTCAAAAAACATGGTATTTTACGCAAACTTAGGAACAATAACTCTATTGTGATTGTACGTCCTGATAAAGGAAACGGGGTAGTCATCTTAGATAAAGATGTCTACCGAACTGCCTGTCTTAAAATTATTAATGATTCTTCTAAATTTACACACTTAAAGTCTGATCCTACCATCCAAAGAGAAGCGCAACTACAAAGATTTTTGAGGAAACTGAAGTCCAAAGGTCATCTTGATGATGAAACATACAGTTTTATCTATCCCAAGGGATCACAACCAGCAAGATTTTATGGACTTCCTAAGTTGCACAAGAAAAGAGCTTCTGTTGAACCACCACCGTTCAGACCTATTGTTTCTTCTATTGGGACATATAATTATAAGTTAGCCAAGTATTTTTGTTCCATTCTTAACCCTCTTATTCCAGATACTTATATAGTTAAAGATTCGTTTTCTTTTGTTAATGAGTTTCATAACCTTTCTTTTAATACTGACAAATTTCTTATTTCTTTTGATGTTGAAAGCCTTTTCACTAATATTCCTCTTAACGAAACCATTAACATAGCCATTGACTTAATCTTTAAAAATAACCCTAAGTTTCCCATTAACAAAAATGATTTAAAAAAACTTTTCCATTTTGCTACTTCTCAAACCCATTTTTTGTTTTTTGATAACTTTTATGATCAAATTGATGGAGTTGCTATGGGCTCGCCTTTAGCACCAGTTCTTGCTAATTTGTTCATGGGTTATCACGAACAACTTTGGCTTTCCGATCCCCAAGTTCCCAAAGTATTATACTATCGCAGGTATGTTGACGATACTCTTTGTCTCTTTGACAATGAAAATCATGCTATGTCCTTTTTTAATTTCATCAACAGTAAACATCCCAACATTAAGTTTACTTTTGAGAAAGAAACAAATGGAAAAATTTCTTTTCTAGATGTTTTAATCAGTAAATCTTCTAATGAGTTTATAACTTCTGTTTTTCACAAAAAAACTTACACTGGTCTTTTAACTAATTATCTCAGTTTTACTTCTTTTAAATATAAGCTTGCTTTAATTAAAACATTAATCGACAGAACTTTTAAAATCAACAATACTAACACTGGTTTTCAAACTGACCTTCTAAACTTAACTGAAACACTCAAACGTAATTCCTTTCCTTATCATGTTATTGACAAGGTAACCAAATGCTATCTAAGTAAGATTAACTTAAACAAACATCCTCCTATTTCTGTTAATCCTATTGACTCTGCTGATGACTCTAACGTACGTTACTACAAACTTCCTTTCATTGGTAATCATTCTAAACTCACTAGCATCAAACTTAATAAGCTTTGCAAACGTTTCTGTAAAGATATTAACATTAAACTCGTTTTCACTTCTTTTAAAATAAAAAATCTTTTTCAAGTAAAAGATTTAATTCCTATGTCTCTTAAATCTTTTGTTGTTTATAAATTTTCTTGTGCGGGATGTAATTCCCGTTATATAGGCGAAACCACTCGCCATTTACAACAAGGATAAAAGAGCACTTGGTTTCTGATAAAAATTCTCACATTTTTAAACATATTAATAATTCCCCTAATCCTCTTTGTAAAACTAATGCTTCTCCTGATTGTTTTCAAATAATGGATTCTGATAACAGTTCTTTTAAACTTAAGATCAAAGAGGGTTTTCATATCAATTTTGAAAAACCTGAACTTAACGTTCAGGTCAAACATTTTATCTCTTCTTTCTATTAAGTTCGTTTACTTAGTTATTTTTAGTTTTTTGTCATTAATTGTTTACTTAGAATTATGTTGTCAATCATTATTCACCATATATTTGATTCAAATCTTGTAACGTACTTCACACTGAAGATGACATTGGACAATGTCGAAACATGTCTGTGACTATTAAAAAGTTTTTCGTATATTTCAAGTGTATTGTTACACTAGTGCTTTTACGTTCATTTGGTAATATTATTTACGATGTGGCACAAAAATACAATGGAAAGGTTTCCGTAAGTGATCTTCGTTCTTTAGAGAAGCTCTCCATCAAGTCTCGGAAGAAAGAATTGGACCTCTCGTTTTTGCAGACCTGCCAGAATTTCAACGTTTTTCCTAAATTTATTTGTTTTCCTTTACCAAACACATCCAACGTGGACATCTATGCAATCAGGAAGAGACTTCTACGTAGTGCTATAACAAAATCTAACAAAGAAAAAAGAAAACTACAAACTGAACTAAACAACAAAATTTCTCTTATCAAAAGTATACTATCGCCTTTGGACTGGTACATCATCAATCGAAGTTTGAAGAAGAATATTGATAGTAAAGTAAAGAAATCGATATTAACTCATGACAAGAAGATAAAAAACCTCACAAGAAATGCAACCCTTCCTTTTACCTATCAAGACACTGTCACCAACTTATCTTCGCTCTCTTTTGACCAGTCTGAACTTGATCTCCTTAAAAATGGATTAGACTTTGCTATTCGTCCACCTCAACTTAAAAAATCTGAAATCTTCTCAGCTTTTGAAATGATTCATATGGGTATGAAATCTAAGCTAAAGAATCCTGACCTTGCCAATGAACTCAAAACTCAGATTGGCCATCTTGCCCATAGTTACATTTCTGGATATCAACCTTCTCCGTCTGACCTCAAAAAACATGGTATTTTACGCAAACTTAGGAACAATAACTCTATTGTGATTGTACGTCCTGATAAAGGAAACGGGGTAGTCATCTTAGATAAAGATGTCTACCGAACTGCCTGTCTTAAAATTATTAATGATTCTTCTAAATTTACACACTTAAAGTCTGATCCTACCATCCAAAGAGAAGCGCAACTACAAAGATTTTTGAGGAAACTGAAGTCCAAAGGTCATCTTGATGATGAAACATACAGTTTTATCTATCCCAAGGGATCACAACCAGCAAGATTTTATGGACTTCCTAAGTTGCACAAGAAAAGAGCTTCTGTTGAACCACCACCGTTCAGACCTATTGTTTCTTCTATTGGGACATATAATTATAAGTTAGCTAAATATTTATGTTTCTCTGTAAGTACCATTTATTCCTGAAAATTTACTACTCAAAGATTCGTTTTCTTTTGTTAATGAGTTTCATAACCTTTCTTTTAATACTGACAAATTTCTTATTTCTTTTGATGTTGAAAGCCTTTTCACTAATATTCCTCTTAACGAAACCATTAACATAGCCATTGACTTAATCTTTAAAAATAACCCTAAGTTTCCCATTAACAAAAATGATTTAAAAAAACTTTTCCATTTTGCTACTTCTCAAACCCATTTTTTGTTTTTTGATAACTTTTATGATCAAATTGATGGAGTTGCTATGGGCTCGCCTTTAGCACCAGTTCTTGCTAATTTGTTCATGGGTTATCACGAACAACTTTGGCTTTCCGATCCCCAAGTTCCCAAAGTATTATACTATCGCAGGTATGTTGACGATACTCTTTGTCTCTTTGACAATGAAAATCATGCTATGTCCTTTTTTAATTTCATCAACAGTAAACATCCCAACATTAAGTTTACTTTTGAGAAAGAAACAAATGGAAAAATTTCTTTTCTAGATGTTTTAATCAGTAAATCTTCTAATGAGTTTATAACTTCTGTTTTTCACAAAAAAACTTACACTGGTCTTTTAACTAATTATCTCAGTTTTACTTCTTTTAAATATAAGCTTGCTTTAATTAAAACATTAATCGACAGAACTTTTAAAATCAACAATACTAACACTGGTTTTCAAACTGACCTTCTAAACTTAACTGAAACACTCAAACGTAATTCCTTTCCTTCCCATGTCATTGACAAAACTTTTAAGGAGTATCTTAATAAATCTCAATCAAATTCCAACACCAAAGAACTTCAAAATAACAACATCACACGTTATTTTAATTTTCCTTACATTGGCTATTTCTCCAAGGTTTCTGAAATCAAGCTCAAACAATTAGTAAAACGGTTTTGCAAAACTAATCTTGAACATCCAATTAGTTTTCTCTTCCTATAAAATCAAAATATATTAGCTTTAAAGATCGCACTTCCTGAAGCTCTTAAATCCTTTGTTGTTATAAATTTTCTTGTGCGGATGTAATTCTCGTTATATAGGCGCGAAGCCACGCGCCATTTCACACCTAGGATAAAAGAGCACCACAGTGTACCCGATAAAAACTCCCACATTTTTCATGCATCTTTCCTCAATCGTCCTAGTTGTAAAAATCAATCCACACCGGCTTGCCTATATTTTTATAGATTCCGCCTAAAACCTCTTTTGATTTGAAACTTATAAAGAGGCGTTTCATATCAATTTTGAAAAACCTGAACTTAACGTTCAGGTCAAACATTTTATCTCTTCTTTCTATTAAGTTCGTTTACTTAGTTATTTTTAGTTTTTTGTCATTAATTGTTTACTTAGAATTATGTTGTCAATCATTATTCACCATATATTTGATTCAAATCTTGTAACGTACTTCACACTGAAGATGACATTGGACAATGTCGAAACATGTCTGTGACTATTAAAAAGTTTTTCGTATATTTCAAGTGTATTGTTACACTAGTGCTTTTACGTTCATTTAATCAGATTGCACAAATCACCAGTGATTTCAAAATGGTATAATTAAAAATAAAAACCTTGAACACGGCCCGCCCGGACCTAAGAATAGATAGAGCTACACTGAATGAGTTGTACAGTAGGACAATACTTCCTGAGTATAAACTGTTTCAAATAAAGATATACACCTCGTGCGAGTTCGAATATTGCGAATTTCGTAGCAAATACCACTCTCATGTCATGATCACAAACTAATAACTCTGTTACTCATTTTCGAGATTACATAGTTCGACTCTAAAACAAAATTTACTTTTGTTTTAACAGCCCCGCCACTAAGGCAGGGCAACAAAAAATTAGTCTATAGACTCATTGAGTTGTTCCCCTCCACGGAAATCTTTAGTAAAAGGCGAAAGATTTATGCGTTCTGAAGGGAAACCAGAGTGTTAACATTATATTTAGAAACCACGGATGAGCCCCTTCCTCGACGACCACCTTTGCCATGTGGGACATTAAATTTCATGGATCATCGAAGAGAAACAGGCGCATGCTCGATCAGACATGTCCTTGAAGTTGGTCGCCACGAACTGAAAAATATTTTCATGGTGTATTACTTAAAATCTTTCCTGAGTTCTGTTTGTTTCGTTATGTTGACTCAAGCAAATTAATGTACAAATCCATGTCAATGAATAAATAATAAACAGTGGTTTTGATTAGAAATTCGTGTTTGTTTTGCATAATTTGAACAGAGTGTTTTGAATAAATCAAGGCGTTACTCACCCGTGACGTCAGTGCAGTTTTGAACAACCATACCAGTCAATGATTGAATTTCTTGCACGTGCTTGTCTTTCCCTTTGCTTTTCTTGCCTCCGTTCAGGGTTTTTTTTAATCCACGCTAATATAACCGGCAGTATATGTTTCTTACAGATTTGGAGATTGCGTGACGAAAAACTAAAAAGGCCTGACAAAGCATCGGTGCCGATCAGTACCTTCTATCTAGCATAATCATTTTTTTGTTTTGAGGGATATTCAAATGTAGAAACTTTGTAACGCGTCTTTTATCATCCACAAAGAAGCTCAAAGAGTTAAACCTTTCTCTAATTTCACTTCCGGTAAGAATTGTCGTCCAGGCTCCTCTCATTCTGATGCACGTGGATCAATGGATCAATGGATCAATGGCGGACGAATGTCAACTGTTCTGTGTGTTTTAGATGTTTTCGCTATTTTCGTGCTTTACAGCTTCTAGGACCTCAAAATAGTTATGTGACAATGCTAAATGTATTCTAAGAATATAACCTTAGTCTGGAATATAGTTTTTTTATTCTGATAACTTATTTCTTGATTGTTTTGGCGAACCCCCTGAAGGTATGTTGGACATGTGGTATGTTTTGTTTTGACATGTTTTAGTCTCAAAGGATTTCACTTTCTATGTATGAGTCGTCATTTATGAAACAACACATTGTGGCTGGCAACGTACATTTTAAAAATATTTTCTCTTCTGTATTACTGATTTCAAAGTTATCAAATCTAAAATCTTCTCATGATGCTCGCCATAATTGCATTTATTGTTTGCATTTGTGAAACCTTCAGACCAGATCTTGAATACTTAATTTTGTGAATAAGACAAAAGCATAATAAGTTCTTCCACAATTGTCCTAATACAAGACAAAAAAGGTGAGCGCTGTTTATAAAGAGCAGTTGTACTGGTGTACATCAATGTTTTTCTTGTTTATATGAATTCAACATTACTAATGTTCTGGTACCCATTTGAAAGACCTGATAACTCCATGGGCCTGTTAATTTACAAGAAAATTGACAGGAGTGGGTGAGCTGACCCCTAAACTTGCCTGTTAAGTCAATTGAAAGTGACATCCTTTGAGAAACGCCCATAAACAGGCCTAATTGGGTCTTTTGAGGAAGGTCCCCCTGATCCCAGTTATGGGGCTTGCATATTTTTCTGGAAGCACACAATACAACCAGTACTTATAATAATAAAAATAGACATTGTATGTAACTTGTTTTGTTTTTCAGAATGTTGTCATGATATAGTTCTCTATTCACTTGTTGATCAAGTGTCTTCCCTGGATCACATATTTAAATAAACCATGAATCCAATATCTTCTCCTGCTTGTATACTAATTTAGAGAAACTTCTCTCGAAACTCGTACTACATGTACCACCACATTCTAATGGTCTGTGTACATAGCTCTCAGTTCACTAGTTCGGTTCTGCTGTGGGAAAATACCATTGAAGCAAAATATCTATTATGTAATAATGCCAGATCACAAAGTGAACCCAGGGCCACAGGAGCAAGTGTAGCTCAGTTGGTTAGTGCATGGGGGTGGGGTGGGGTGGAGGGGGGGGAGGTGCATGGGGATGGGGGGAGGTGGGTTAAAGAGTACACCATCAGCTTCCTGGAAGATTAGCTTGTGTTAAAGGAGGTGATTGACAAGTGATCTCACAATGCTATACATGTATATCCTCAAGGGCGGATCCAGGATTTTGCAAAGGGGGTGTCCCAAATAGGCCTCTTGAGAGATGATGTCATATCCAAGATGGTGGCCTCCTAACAATGGAATCTGATGACGTCATCTCATACGGCACTAGGGGGTGTCCGGTGCACCTATGGACATCCCCCTGGATCCGCCCTTGATCCTTGCTTACCAGTTGTATCCTATAAAATTGTTTTGATTGACTTATTTAGGTGTATAGTGCTGGCCACTTCAAGGCATCACCCATTTCTACTCCAGGCTCTCAGTTTGAAAATTTCATGGGTCAACTAAATGACCACTTTTTGTTTGAAAAAGACTCCTATGGCTCATCTGTTGTCCCTGAGAAAGGAAAGGTAAAAAAGAATCACTGTGGTTGTCATTCCATCATAATTGAAGAAGTTTGTTTATCATCAAAGTTGTATTGCTTAAATAGAAAACAAGGCAGTATGCTGTGTTGAGTTTTGGAATCATGTGGGAATTGTATGAGACATAATACAATGAACTTTAAATTGTCTGCATTTACATGTACTATGTGCTCTTATACAGTAGAACATGCCACTTGCTTCCTTTGGTCAATCAGATTGACTGCACTATATTAGGGACCGTTCATTTTTTATCAGGGAGGGGGGGGCGGTGGAATTCCAGCAGGAGTCCATACAAAAAAAACTAGCCCCCCCTCTATAAGCCTGATTTTTTTTAATGACCCCCCCCCTCTCCCCCCAAAAAAATTCCACCGCTCCCCTCCCTCCTTGATAAAAAATGAATCATATCAAAAGTTTGTTGCAGTTGTATAAATGTTAGCAATCCATGTACTTTAATGTCAGATTATGTCATTTTTCATGATCATTTACTGGCCCGTAGGCTGCATTCTGAATGGGGATTTGTTTCGGAATCAGGGTGGATCAATTTTCTGTAAAGAATAAAGCTCTTGCTCTTCTGAGAGCAAGCAGAACATTTTCAGAAACCATTTACAATAACAACATTATGCGAGTGCGAAGCGCGAGCCACTCATCAAAGTAAGGCATGAAAGTAACTCAAAAGTACTACATTTCTGATTCAGTAAATGAGTAGTTAGCATATATAACTAGTTTCGGATTTTGCAATATCAGTACATTTTAATTTGCGAGCGCGAAGCGCGAGCCGCTCAGCGATAGGCAGTAAAGTAGTAACTCAGAAATGTTCTATTCTGTTTCCCTTACTTAAAAATAACTGATAAAAGCTCATCGGTATGATGTTTTTGAATGGCCCCCCCTTTTGACATTGATTCTTCTACATGTGGCCCCCCCCTCTATAGGCCTGATTTTTTATCATGTGAGTTGAATGGCTATAGGTATTAGGCCTAGAGGGAGAGGAAGCAAGGAAGACAAGAATTGAGTGCACATATACTTGTGGAAGAAAAAAAATATCCACCATTTTAAGTAATATGCTCCATTTCAAGCCATGTGCCATACCAAATTCTTGCAATGAAATACATAGAAAGTGTGGTGTTTAAATAAATTTGGAATTGCTGGTTCAATTTAGAATGGTTTAGACATTCAGCATATGAGAACCTTCAGAATAATATGGATTGAACTAGATTTTGAAATGAGAATGATACATCTACAGTATGGCATCTGAACTATAGGCCTACAGTGTAATTGATAATATTGATGAGATGTCTAATAGTAGTTTACTGTTTTGTTATTGATTCAGAAACATGATCAATATAGTAAATTCTACTCTGTTGACCTTCTAGCTTTATACAATACAATGCACAACTGATAAATGCTGGTATCGTGCAAGAATCCAGAATATTATACAGACAATAGCTGGACCACAAGCCAGGTAAAATCCAGTCCTAATTAGAAAACTTTGCTAAGTTGAGCTATCAATTCATAAACGTTTTGAGATGTAAATATGCAGGGGTGGATCCAGGATTACCTTCAGGAGGGGATGCACCATCTTCAGGAGGGGATGTACCATCATAATTATAAATTGGGAACTGCCAATAGGATATTTTGGAAAAATATTGAGAAAAAAGGACTCAGAGCCAACTCAGAAGGGGGTGCTGATCCCCTGTGCCCCTCTCCTAAATCCACCCCTGATGTGATTTGAAGAAAGCAATGACAGTTATTGAAGGGATACCCATGTAAATGGCTTAAGTGACTGATGATTTTTCCAAGTTTTCTAAAGTGGTCTAAAAAGGTATCAAATTCCTGTGTCATAATATCAATGTCTGGGCATCACAAAAGTCACTTAGTCTGAGTTTATGGACATCCCTTCTGTTTTTTTGATAAATAAAGTAAATTGATCCAAGAGAAATGGGTCATTTGTGCAAAGCGACAGGACAACCATGTTCTTTGGAGTTCTACTGTGCTTTGTTTGTATGGAACAGTATACAGTATACATTGTACTTTTTACAGCAATCAAACCAATAGAAGACAATAGAAAACTGAGTGGGATTTGTCAAAACTTCCAATACTAGATATTCTATGAAATATTGTAGATCTTGGCTTCATTCTCAAGTTGAATCCCATGGATAGTGATATTTATAATTTTGTTTATGTCTTATAAATTATAGTGTACACCTGGTTGATGTTGGCCAGCAGACCTTAGTACCCTTTACAAGGCAAGGAATCAATATTAATTGATATACATATAACTTCTAGTGCTATACATAATCTAAGAGGAGTAGAAATCAAAGCATATTCTAGCCTTCCTCAGGATTCCATTAGAAGCTGGCAACTGGCAGAATTCTGCCATCTTTGAAAACAAATGTAGAATGTAGTGTCATCCTGTGGCTATAGAGTTTGACTTTTGACAATGGGATTCCTGTGTCAATCTGATTCTCTAATGATTACCTGATCCTGTGGTCACATTTGTGATTTAATTCATCTTGATAATTATACAATTTAGAACAAAATTAATATAAGTGATATAACAAGCCTTTGAGAACAAAGGCCATCATTTAATACACAATCAGACTCACTCTATGCTAAAGTGTTAATTTAGATTAGCACATACTGCCATTTTGATATGTAAATTTATCGTTGTCACTTCATTGAAGTATCTTTGAACAGTAGAACCGTAACCTAATGGGATTTGTACTGAATCACATTTCTGTTGCTGTTGCTTTATGCTTTGTGATAAGCTTTGTCATGCATCACTTGCAATCAAATTGTAAGTTTTATTTCCACTTCTGCATAGAATTCGTGAGCTGCCCAAGCATTTTGAAAACATCCCATACCAAGTCATGGACTGCCTCTTGATTGCTGTTAAACCTCTTAGTTTAGTAACCTCATACTTTGATCTCACAACCACTAAACAGTAAGTTAATAGTCTAGATACCATAGATATTACCACACATGTCCGGGCCTCTGCTATCCTTTACCTCTTTGGCAAATCCTCTCATCCCCTGGACATCCCCTAGACATCCCCTAGACATTCCCTGTACTATTCCCTTGTCCTTCCTTGTTAGGACTGGCCTCAGCTACTCTCCTTGTCCCCTTTGGACAATCCCCCTGTCCCTGGAAATCTCCCAGACACTTTTACTTCTTGCCTTGTCTATTAGCCATACAGCCCTTAGAACTAGCTGTCTCTCCTCTCCCCTCATTCCCTGGGCTTCCCCAACACTCCAACACTCAGGAAGAGAGTGGTCTTCAAGAGTCTCTTAATTTGTTGGTCTTCAACAGTCTCTTTGTTGTAATAATGCTTTAGTTACATATTTTGGTGCTCAACTATCTCTAATGATGCTCTGTACCTAATTTTATTGTATGTGTGTTATATTTTAGGGTGAGCAGTACTTGGACAGAAGCTGCCACCAAGTTTGTTATTGATGTTATCAAAGGTATGAGATAAAATCACTAACATTTCCTGGGTTTACCATCTTTACTAAATGATGTCGCTATATACATTAAAGGTTGTAAACTACAAGTTACAATACAACGAGAGGATGAGAACGGCAAATACCACGTCTTGCTACATGCAGAATCACCTCAAAGACAGGTACAAAAAGTTACATTTTGTGCAGGTTCTCTCAGTCTTTTTAGATAAAAGATGGGTCTTGGCTTAAGTGGACCAACAAATGGCTACCTGACTCAGTGAAATGGAAAATTTGTCTTAAAATATTATAAAAAAGCGCTTGCACTATCCATCTGGTGATCTACATAATGATTAATGAATTACTTACATATTGCATTGGGTAGATCTGTAGAATTTCTGTATGATTTAATCCACTTTAGTCATCAAACAGTGATTGTCCCGAGTGAGCCCAGCTATAAATAAGATCAACAACCTGCTTGCTACTAGAGCCTTCCATAGCTCAGTGGTTATAGCATCAGACCTGCTGGGGGTTCAGATTTTTCTGAGTCTTTATTTCACACTCGATGAAGCATACTTTTATTACTTACATAATGATTGTTTGCTTAAAAAACTTCGACTTTAGACATTGTTATTCACACACTATACATAATGAATAAATACATGTATTTAAATAATTAAAGATAGGAATATAACAAAGTAAGAACTTTACAGTGAGGGAGAAATTGAAATCTTTTTGTATACATGACAAGTTTGAAAAACATAAGAAAAGATTTGTGTTGTTGTTGTTGTTTTTTGAACACTAGTACTGTTTTCTATTATTTGTTTATTGAGTTTACACTTTCTGGTGATATTACGTGTATTTTGTTCACTGAGTACACAAGTGATACATGCAATACTGTTTTATTTGACAGATTTGTGTAAATGATGAACTTGTTCAAGAAGGGTTTGGTGTGTTCAGTGAGATTGTGGCACATGAAGGTATAAAGGTCACAAAATTTTGCTACAAGAGATGATATTACAATTAAACTCAACTAACTTTAAACAGAGGTTTCAAGCCAAGGCTGGCCACAACATGTACAGAAACTTCCACAAAAGTTTCAATTTAAAACCATTTGTTCAAAGTCACTGGAGTTTGTAATACCAGCAGAAATTGATGAATCAATTATTGAATTGATATTAGTAATTGACTATCCTAAAAGATATCACTAGTTCAATCACTATTTACTGTCATTACAAAATTGACTTTTAATTAGCTTTTACATGGTAAGATGCTTATTTGATTGATTTTTGTTTGTTCTTGTATGTGTCAAAGACGAAAGCCCTTCTAAAGTTGAAAGAAGAAAGCTCCAACAAGAGAAATTCATCAAACAGCAGCAAGAAGTTGTCAATGCTTTCAAGAAGCGTGCCAACCTATCATATGATGTTGAATATACAGAGAGCACAAGCACAGACGAGGAAATTCCATCACCAGTTAGATTTAACTATATGCCAGCTGACTGTACACAGCTCAGCCCTTTGAATTTCCTCAGACAGCAAGTAGCAGGAGATAAGAGAACCTCAGACAACAACTGAAAATATTTCATTTATTCCTGCTGGCTCAGAGAGCAGAGAATTGGCATGCAGAAAAGTGAAGAACAATGCAAGCAAAACAGCACAAACTCAGGGAAGACAATCAAGTGATGAAAGCTCAGGCAGAGTGAGATTTCTATCAGCAAGAATTCCTGCTACCGGAAGTGGTGTACCTACCCTTTCGAGAGAGGAGGATACAGCGAGACTGAAATCAATATTAAAAACTGGCAAGTCCCCTTCTCAATTAAGCAGTCCTCCAAGTGAGAGGACTAGTGTATCTCCACAGTACCCTGAAAGGAATCCACCTCAGTACCCCAGCACATTTGAGAAAAAGAGAAAGGTAGATGTTCCAAGTGCATCATCACAGTACCCTGAAAGAATTCAACAATATAGCCCTATTGATGAAAGAAGACAAAGAGACATGCCACATGCAACCCATCAGTACTATCCTGAAATTACTGAGCTGTCAAATTCCAATGTTTTAGAAGAAGGGAGACAAGTGAATAACCAAAGTGAATCTCCACTCTATCCTCGGCACATGACGAATGAATCCCCTCAGTACCCTGGAAGAATTCCACAACATAGTCCTTTTGAAGAACAAAGACACGGACACATGACAAAGGAATCCCCTCAGGACCCAGGAAGAATTCCACAGCATAGTCCTTTTGAAGAACAAAGACACGGACATATGACAAAGGAATCCCCTCAGTACCCAGGAAGAATTCCACAACATAGTCCTTTTGAAGAACAAAGACACGGACACATGACAAGCGAATCCCCTCAGTACCCTGGAAGAATTCCGCAACATAGTCCTTTTGAAGAACAAAGGCATGGTCACAGGACAAACGAATCCCCTCAGGACCCTGGAAGAATTCCACAACATAGTCCTTTTGAAGAACAAAGACACGGGCACATGACAGAGGAATCCCCTCAGTACCCTGGAAGAATTCCACAACATAGTCCTTTTGAAGAACAAAGGTACGGACACATGACAAACGAATCCCCTCAGTACCCTGGAAGAATTCCACAACATAGTCCTTTTGAAGAACAAAGACACGGACACATGACAAACGAATCCCCTCAGTACCCTGGAGGAATTCCACAGCATAGTCCTTTTGAAGAACAAAGGCACGGGCACATGACAAAGGAATCCCCTCAGTACCCAGGAAGAATTCCGCAACATGGTCCTTTTGAAGAACAAAGGCATGGTCACAGGACAAACGAATCCCCTCAGGATCCTGGAAGAATTCCACAACATAGTCCTTTTGAAGAACAAAGGCATGGTCACATGACAAACGAATTCCCTCAGGACCCTGGAAGAATTCCACAACATAGTCCTTTTGAAGAACAAAGACACGGGCACATGACAAAGGAATCCCCTCAGTACCCTGGAAGAATTCCACAACATAGTCCTTTTGAAGAACAAAGACACGGACACATGACAAATGAATCCTCTCAGTACCCTGGAGGTGCATTTGCAGAAGGAATACAAGTGAATGACTTCCAACCGCAGCCCAGGAGAACAACACCACAACGACCCAGTCTAGATGAAGAGAAGAGGCAGGCAAGTATTTCAAATATATCCCCAAAGTACCCTAGAACGGATCAATCACAGCATCACAGTCATTTAAAAGAACAGAGACGAGAAGATGTCTCAAATGTATCTCCTCAGTTTCCTGGAAGAACTCAACTCCAACATTATTATGAAGAAAGAAGAGCTTCGATACACAGCTACCCTCAAAATCATTTCATCAAGATGCACGCTTACCCGCCCAAGCACGCTTACCATCAGAGGCAGCTCATCACACCTCAAGGCATACTCTTGAAGCACGCATGCCTTCACAAGCATGTCTCCCCTCAGAGGCAGTCCATCAAGGCCCAAGCCAAGTTCTTGAAGCACGCCTTCCTTCTCAAGTTCACCATCAAGGCTTACACCAACCTTTTGACGCACGGCTACCTTCACAAGATTGTCATCTCTCAGAGACAGTTCATCAGAGCTCACGCCATACTCTGGAATCAAGTTCGTTCCTCCCAAGCACATCTACCTTCAGATGCCCCTTATCAAGAGTCAGATCAACGTCTTGAAGCACGTCTTCCCTCACAAGCACTACATCAAGGTCCACGCCTACCCTCTGAGCTTGTGGAACAAAAATCATACTCAACATCACAGGAAACGGAATCGTCAATAGAAGATGGTGTGCTTATCCATGGAGAGGCAGCACCTAGGCCATTCTTATCCGTAGAAAACTGTCCTCTCCATGAGAAAGCTTCCAGACTAGATATCCAAAATCTTACACCGATACAAAAACACATGTGGCCAGCTTTGCTGCGTGGTAGAGACGTGGCTGGAATAGCACCCAGAAATGCAGGCAGTAGGTTGGCTTACCTTCTACCTATTGTGGATCAAGTTATGGAATCTACCACATATTCAGAGTTACCATTGACCAATGGAGTAAGTATTGATTTATGTGTAAATAATAATTACTAGTGTTACATACTTGCGTTATGAAAGTAACAGATAATGTCAGAACTGCACACTCTGATTATTTTAAATATTTTGATAAATTGAACAAATATAAATATTTTTTTCCACATGTGTTTAACAATCAGATTCCATTTTTCTGTGGGTCTGTACTCTAATAGATGCACAGATGACGTCACAATGTGGTGAGAAAAAAGTACGTCAAGAGACAAAGTTGAGTGGCTTGACTGCCGTTGTCACAACATTTAGACGTCTTCTGTGCATCTAGAGTACAGACCCACGGAAAAATGGAATCTATTTGTTTTATATAATAATCATCGCAATATTTCAACCAATCAGAGTGCGTGTAAGATTCACTGACGTCATCTATGCACGTGTACTTTAATCACACACGGTTCTCGACCAATTAGAGCGCGCATGATATAACAATTATATTACTCATTTTGTAAGGTAGCACATATCGTTAAAGTGAAGTGAAGAGGGGGGCATTAAGTGCAGACGGTACTTCTCATGTGCAGCTTATACATATTTTCCTTAAGACACAGTACTGTCAAGACGTAGTGGGGGACTCAAGTTCCCGGAGCCCACCCTCTTCGCGGTCCCTGTTAGACATGTTCAAATGGCTGTATCATCTATACATTTAATAGCAAGTTCATTTGAATGAGCCCTGACAATGACGTTAAAATCTAATGGGAACTTGATTGTTCCAATCACATTTTGACATAATATACAATTGCACAGCGGCCAGCGGCTTACATGTTAGATTCATAGATATATACATAGTTAGGTACATCAAGGTCCCTGCCTAATTATGTAAGATAACATTTGAATGTCTTTCCCAGCCATTGGCCCTGATATTGTGCAGTGACTGGAGAAATGCAATCAATGTGTACAGTGAATGTAGCAAAATTATTGGTCGACGAAGAACAGCCCGAGTACATGTCGTATTTGGCGGAGGAGCAGAGGAAGAGCAAGTCATACCTCTCATTAATGGCTGCGAGATCCTCGTTGCAACTGTACCATGCTTTCTACGCATGCTTAGACGAAGCTACACCCCACTGGATCGTCTCTGTCATATTGTCTTCGATAATGCGGACTTCATTGTCGAGGACTTTACCACAGAAGTCAAGGAAATCATGAGAATTTATGGTCGTTTGTTAAAGTCTCAGCCTGGTCGTGTTGCACCAAGACAAGCTGTAATCATGGCGTCGTCATGGACTTTAGGCGTGGCGTCTCTCGTCCGCGCCTATCTTGGCAATCCGTTAATAATTATTGATGATAAAGTTGAAGCTGCGATTTACTCGGGTGTCAAACAAAGTGTGGAACTTTGCTCCTCAAGTCAACGAGTAACCAAACTCTTAGGTACGTAACGTTTATATTATACAGCAGTGTTCTTGTTACTGTGAAAAAGTACTGTGTCATACCACAGTTTCTACATGAAAAAATCGGCCTTGTTCAATGTCTCAGCCGAGTGTTTTGGTTGGATATGATATATACTGATGTTGACAATCGTCGACCGTCGAGACTGGACTGATCAAATAGCGCGAATATGAAGCTCACAAGCAAAACAAAAGTCAATATTTTTAGAATATAGCCCGTATATACACATTCTGTTTATGTCTTTGGGCAGACTTGCCATTTTCCCAGATTTTTCCACTGTCTTTTAACGACAGTGTGAGAAACCGATGCGGTAAAATCAAAAGCAAATTGTCATGGAAACGCTTTTGATTGACGTCCATAAAAACTCGGTTTTCGATGGAGAGAAAAAATCATAGCGGACGCGTGTGATTGAAAACCGCTGTAATTGAGGTAGAGAGTGAAACAGAATTTCTTACAGACCTACCAAGGATGCAACTGTGAAGAGGAATGCTTATTCAGGATATTTCCTTGCCTAATTTTAGTAGTTGTGCAGAGGAGGTATACCCTGGAAACCAGAGGCTTTGACTCACTCTTGAGGTTATCTTGTCTTTTTATCTTTCACTCTTTGGCATCAAAAATAAAAAAAATACACAAAAATATCAGGAAGATCCCCTAGAGTGAGTCAGCTTCTGGTCCCCTGGGTTAAGGTGGCACTCATTTGGAAGTGAATCCAACAATATATAGATGCCACACCCATGACTGGTCATGGTATCTCAATCATTTAACACTAAACCTTATAGGCTGGCCAATTGCTCAAACAATGTTTAAACACATGAAACACTGAGTATCTACTGTCTGAGACAATATAAAAACACTGTCTAAGACTTAGGCAGTATTTAAGCAAACAGCTAATAGATAAATAACAATTTATATTGTTTATAGGTTTTCTTGATAATGCAGACAGAACCCACGAAATTGTGGTGTTTACCAACACTGCAAAAGAGGCCGAGACACTTGGTGAACTACTCAGAACAAACAATCACTTTGTGTTAGTTGCACATGAGTTTTTAACGCCTCACGAGTTGGCAGACATCAGACGGCAGTGGTATACTCCACATAATACTGATTTAATGCCTATTTTAGGTGAGTAGGTGTCAATGGCTCAGTTTATACTATAGAAGATGAATTATTCGTCTGGACTAATTATCTATCAGATGATGATGATCGCCTTGTGGACGAATTTTTGTCAGACAGACAGGTGATTCATATAAATTGCGTCAAATGATGAATAATGGCGCGTAGATATATATATAAGTCCTGGGTTTCACTGCGTAAGCGCAGGTACAAGGATCAAAAACTTTCCTTCTCTTGTGCTTGGCTTGTGCTTGCGTCCATGTTATCTCAATAAAAAGAGAGCACTATGCTGCTTGCGCTTGTGCTTGTGTCGGCTAGTGGAAACCAGACTTTAAAGATGATCTCTCAAACTAATCAAGGTTAGTTTGGAAGTAGCAGGAAATTACTCGTGGGATAGAAGCGACACCATCTGCTAACTGTAAATAAAGTGCAAATTTATGTCGAAGGGCACGTTGTTGGTCTTTTGTATTAATTAGTCATTACTATTGGAGTCACCCTACTATGTTTTTGATACAGTCATTACAGATGGTGTTCTAATGAATGGACTGCTAGCCATACATAACGCAACCATGGTGATTCATTATGATTTACCACAAGTGAAAAACAAGGACAAGTTTGGACGAAGATTTTTCTGTATGGCTCGTACATTTACTGCTGTGAAGGTAATAAGCTTTCTTTTCCTTCCTTCCTTCCTTCCTTCCTCCCTCCCTCCCTCCCTCCCTCCCTCCCTCCTTTTTTTTCCGACTTTTGTTTTAATTGCTTTTCTGACTTTGTCAGTTTCCCTTTGTTCCTTCTTTTACCACATTCCTATGTTAGACCACGTCCTTCCTCCATGTTTCCTCATTTCCGTGTCATATTATTTATCTGTGATCTTGTATGTTCTCTAGGATCATGGATGCTTGTCCCTGATCTTCATCTCTGAAGCCTGCATGCGACAAGCTACAATCGCTCACGAATTAGTTAGAAGGACATCTCAGCTCACACCTCAGGATGACATACCACTGGGCCCACTGGATCCTACCAATCCTCAAACTATCACAACGTCATTGCTAGAAGAAATGGCAGAAACAGCACAGATGGTATGTCTTTAAACTTAACATTAAAAACTAGTAGAATTACAGTATCATCAGAAATTCATTTTTACTGCATCATGCAAGAGTAAGTCCAACAGACAACGCATTAGAGTTGTGCCGGCCTTCCAGAGCAGATTTCTCTTGATTGTCAAAAGGACTGTGTCATGTCTTAATACATATAGGTTATTAGTCGACTAGCCAGCTAATACGGCTGTATTTAGCCGTATCTTGTACGAGTCACGCTGTATTTTGGCGAGCCTGCATTTTGGACAAAGTAATAGGCGATTCATATCTCTGTGCCGGATAGCGGTCTAATAGCGTGACCACAGTTCCTTTCGGTCGTGCAATCACCGATCGCCGTTCGCCCCATCAACCTTTTTTGAAATAGCTATATACTTATAGTAACAGTAAACGTTGACAGTCGAAGGTCTGAATCTGACATCTGAAACTAGCTACAAATTTTGACATATACGAAGCTGAATGATGCAGTTTGTTGTAATATTGGAATATCAGTTATAAGGCTTGAGTTAGAGTCATGTTTTTTTCGTATTTTAGTCAAGGGACACAAAGCAATTTATTCACGTTTCGTCTCGGATTCAGATTCATCAAGGTTAACGTTTTTTGAAACAGGTAGATATTAATATATATTTTTCGTCTAAGGTGAAAGAACGAGACAAAGCAAACTTTCCACTTTGTGATTTCCTTATGGCATATGGAACATGTAGGTAGGTACGACTACGTATCCCAGACTCCACTACAAGCTGCCATTTTCACTGATACATTCACCAAGTTGTTAAAACCATCCACGAGATTTGTAATGAGTGGGAAATGTCTATTACATCCGGACTTATAAGGCCAGGTTGTGAGTCACAAGTAGCAGCAAAAGCAGAAGCCTCATACACAGACTCATTAACGTATTGCTCATTAGCAATGCTTGTCTTTTCACTAGTGACATAAGCATAAGCATAGGCACAAGCAGCATACACAGACTCAGTAATGTACTGCTCATTAGCAGTGCTTGTCTTTTCACTAGTAACATAAGCATAAGCACAAGCAACATACACAGACTCAGTAGTGTACTGCTCATTAGCAGTGTTTGTCTTTTCACTAGTGACATAAGCATAAGCAACATACACAGACTCAGTAATGTACTGCTCATTAGCAGTGTTTGTCTTTTCACTAGTGACATAAGCATAAGCACAAGCAACATACACAGACTCAGTAGTGTACTGCTAATTATTTTCTTTCACACGAGTGAGAAATGCACTACTGAGTCTGCGTATGTTGCTTCCGCTTCTCGTTCCGTCGGTCATGAAAGCCAGGTCTTAACTGTATTGTGGTATCATGTAGGACATTTGCAGACAAGAAGAAGTGTCCGTTAAGGCACGTGGTACTAAACGAGGAAGATTATCCTTACAATCTACCAACTATGGGAATGGTTAAGGTGCGAACAGTTTTAGAACAGTTCTTGTATGAATGTGAAACTGACTGCGCTATGTCGTAAAATATGAAAATGGAGGAAAAAAGATGTTTTACCCCAAATTTATCGTGATTAATGTAGATATAGGTAGAGCAGATTTCGTATGAGTGTGAAACGGATCGCGCCGTGCCGTGACCGTGTCAGTGCCGTGTTGACTATAAAAACATTCGAAATTAGCTGCCGTGACCGTACCGTGACCATGCGGTGCCGTTTTCACAGTCATACGAAATCTACTCTATTGTGCACACCAATGTCCTTGAAATTGTTTTACATGAAAAATATTCGGTTCACTTTGGTTCACCAGGTTCTCGTTCTCTACGTCATGAATGCCACGTGTTTATGGGTGCGTGTACTAGAACACAGGAATCCTGCAGGAGAAACGATCTCGTGTTCAGACAATGCCAAGTTCCTACAGATGACTGTAGATATGGGGATTTGGTTCGCAAATCCAGCCAATAGGAAGACAGTTGATGCGGTGAGGGTATCTGATATGTGCGCATTAGAAGAAGATGGTTCATATCATAGGTAGATCATCCGCGTTTATCGTCATCATTATCATATGTAATTATTGTCATCATTATTATCAAAGATATCATGATTTATCGTCAGTAAGTATAGTAAGTAGGTAGTTTATAGTCAGTAACAGCCATTAGGGAGCTTAAGCACGAGACGTTTTTATCAACACGGACGTCACGTGTACGTTTTTGTCCGTCGCGCGCCGTCACAGATGAAATCGAGAACGTGACGTTCTAGCGAGAACGAGAAATGTGGTTATGACGGCACGCGCACGATCAAAAACATACGCGTGACGTCCGTGTTGATAAAACGTCTTAAGCTCCCTATTATCAGTCTCTCGGCCCCTAGGGTTCCTGTTGTACCCTAGTTGGTTACTTATACCTCATTACCTAGTGGGAATTTGGTGTTTAAATTTAACTGGTGGAGTAGAGAGGAGAGGGGCCAGGAGAAGTTGAAAGGAGGTGAGTAATATATCGGTATTGGTCCCCATTTGGGGGAGGAGAAGGGAGGAGATGAGCGATAAAGGGACAAGATTTGAGGGAAAGAAGGGGAGAATTGTCTGGTTTCAAGTAGAAGGGAGATCAAGAAGTGGAACTTCCTAGTTCAGCTTCTTAGTCATTACAGTCATCGATAACCATATTCACAACGAGTATAACATAAAATATATATTGTATTTCATGGTTTCAGGGTTAAGGTTTGTGATATCGTGCGTAAACAACCTCACTCAGGTCTTCCACTGGAGGCAAATGTAAGTTAACCCAGGGTGTTGACTTGGTTGTCCTGTTATTTCAAAAGGTTCTGTAGTGTATCTTCTGGGATTGATAGATTGACGCCTTTTTTATTGACTTCATATTTTCAAGATTCACTTTGTTGATAAGGGAACATACGAAACCGTCAAGATCTCGTCTCTCGTAGCCCTCCCGTCGCAGTTTCATTCGGTACCTTTCCAGGTGAGACTTACTTAATAAATGCATCTCATTGGCCATAAACCATGTGTTATTATAGTATAGATGCACGGTTGACGTCACAGAATATTCCAAAAAGCTTCCATTAGATTTGACAACTTCACTGAAAAATTCCCGTGACATATGAAACGGACACAGATAGGCAAACTCTCTTTTCAGACTTGGTGGTGAACTTCGATGTTATTTTGTTGTAGGCAGTGCAGGTATTTGTTTGTCGTGTTAAACCACAAGACAAATCATTCCAGTGGACACCAAAGGTAAAGTGATTCATCTGAATTTCTTTGTTGATATCTCAAGAAAGTTTCAACCTAGTGCTCCTTCATTTCAGGCCAACAACTTTGTCAAAAACTTGGTTGAAGGTAAAGAACTCGAAGGCAGGGTGGTGCTAAGGTGAGCGAGAAATATGCTTTCTTTTGTAAACTCTCTAAGGCCATCAACTGGACGAACTGAAACCAACGGCCGTCAAAGTGTCGCTCTGTTGATCGTTTGCTTCGATAGAATGATTTGAATTTGACGGTTTGTCTGCTGGTCATTTATCCGCTATTAAGAGTTTCTGTTTTGCTTCTAGTTTTGTTACTATGAAATAACTTGTGTTAGACGTTTCAGACTCAACATTTCTGTCATATAGAGAAGTAACTTGTGTTATCTGTTCTGAGAGTTCACTTTATTTGTGTTGTACAGTCTAGGTAACACACTGTGGTTGGATCCCTTGTGGGAGAAAAAGGTTCTTAAAAGTATTCGAGTTACTACTAATATCAACAACATCAGAGTTGAACTAATGAAAAATGGTCTTGCTACTGAAAATAAACAGGTATAACAGAAACTCGCGCTATCTTAATCTCTGCTCTGCTCTGCTCTGCTCTGCTCTGCTCTGCTCTGCTCTCTCCTCCCTCTTCTCCTGCCTTGTGCCTATACTTCAGTATCTTTTTCTATCCACAGCACATAAAGCAACTAAGAAAACTTTGTGAAGATGTCATTGATCTGTCTATCTACGACGGATCTAAAGACAAGTGGTAAGCACCATTATTGGATATCGTCCTCTGTCAAAGGACTTCACTAAAGTTGTTTATTGTTGCTATAGTTACGACTCAGCGACATCTCTTGAGACTGTATCCTTAGTGGAAGGTGACTATCAGGAAGTGTATGTGTCAGCAGTTGATACTCCTGGATTGTTCTTCGCCCAGCTCGCAGCTTCTAAAACAATGTATGTACACACTTGGAACAATTCAGTGTTTTCTATAGGGACTGTTGGATTTGCTGGTTAAGGTAGTGTGGGTCCCATTGTCGGTTTCTTTCAATAGAACATCATACCTCGTTTCGTATGGAATTTTCATCAGCTGAATTTCAAGTTTGCAAAAAGATTGTTTCTGGTTGAAAACTCACGGAGGCAGTTTTGTCCCTTGTCAAGGGCAGATAATGAGATTCGTAGACTGTTAACGGGTGATCGAAGGTAACTTATTATAATGGAGGGGAAAAAAGACGGACCACACAAAATTGTGGATTTCTAGTGGTAAGTCACTATACAGCAACCTAGCTCGATTTTGTTAAAAGTGCTCTAATTTGGTGCCGAAATCCAGTCCAGAACAAAAGTGACTCAGACTACAGGAGAGACCGCTCCAAAAGTTTCATTATTTACGAAAATTCTTAAATCGTTTTCCAGTTAGTTTTCATTATCTACCAGTTATAAAATATCACGCTTTCTGATCAGATGAAAAATTTTCCTCCTCAGCAATGCATGGTTTAATTTTTCTCTTACTTTTCTACTAACCGTGTTTTTCTTCCCAAAGACTTGAAGACCTCCAATCCAAGATTGATGATGGAATCAACGGTGTTAATTATGACGAAGATGACGAGATTGCCATTGGATCTCTTTGTGTGGCTTGTTTCACCAACAATGACGTGTAAGACACCAAGTGATGACGTCATATCACGTGACACCTCACTTACTAGTACCTGTCTCTCTCTTCCAGGTGGTACCGTGCACGTATTCTGGGTATAAGGCCTGATGACGAGTATGACGTTTTCTATGTTGACTATGGTGATCGTGAGTGGTTGACGCGTAACAGAATGCGTCCAGCTTGGCCAGAAATCCTTACTGTTCCACTGCAGGCTGTTGAGTGCTCATTGGGCAACGTTATTCCATTAGGTACATTTGTAGAAACAAATATCTTCTATTTAAATTTGCATTGTCCTTAAGCAAGGAACTTTATTTGACCTTGCTTTAGTCTACTCAGCTGTATAAATGAGTATCAGCATTGCTGGGGTAAAGTTGGGATAGGAGTGGCACCCAACCCTACCTAGCTTGTGGTAGAATGCACTTTAATAGGATTGCCCGGCTCTGCTGGTCTGCAGTCGACAAATTTTACTTTAATTTTCACGAAACGCAAATTCCTTTGTGATATTCGCTGAATGAGAAATACGTGATAATCAAGAACTTTCATTGTTTTTCCCTTTAGAAAACGATTGGGCAGCTGCTAATGGTGATGCCTTATGGGATATGTGCGAAGAGAAGCTTTTGTTTGCTAAGGTACAACTGGCAAATTCCTTGACACACACATAGTGAACTGTAGGGGAGGGGAGAGTAGGGAGTACTACATCAGTGACGCGCGAATAAGCACACCTGAGCAACACGCAGACTTGTGACACATGCTGCCTTTGTAATAACATCTACAAGTGCTGTAGGCTTTGGTGTTTTCTCAGACAAGGATGTTGAATTCCACTTTTGTCGGCTGCTGGGTCATAGTTGCAAGCTCTCAAGTTTACACTCTGTAAATAAAGTCAACAAACCAAAAACATAACAATTTTAAACTTGCTTTTCCATGTAAACGTGAAATGGACCTTTTCATCGCTTAGGTTAAATCCAAGGTAGCATCTCTAATGTCGGGCTGTCATCGTTATGTTGTCGATTTGGTTGACACGTCAACCAGTATTGACGTCATCTTTAGTGAAGAACTGGTCGCAGCTGGGCATGCGCAGACTTCGCTTGAAGGAATTCAGGTAGGAAAGTGTTTTAGTGCATTGGAATATTTTTGTCGTACATTGAAAGGCAACTCAGAATCGAGATAACTAACCTTGAGACGGCGAAGTTTTATCGATGATTGCGTCTCTTTTGAGCCGTCTTAGTAGACTATGAATTTGTTTATATATTTATTTGTTTGTTTTGTTTTCCTTTGCTTTCTTTGGATTTGTTTTGTTTACTCTTTCTTCATCTATTCAGACGCTGTTTCCAGAAGCAGCAGTGCAGCTTGAACGACAAGACTACAAGGTAGATGAGCATTAGCTCAAAGTAAAGATGATAACAGCAACTACTGTTTTTGTGGTGCAAAGATATCCATCTTGGAGGGGTATTTCTTTAGAAAATGTTTACTATTCTCCTAGTCAAGTAAAGGACATGATTAACAAAAACCATACAGTCGAACCAACAACAACTACGACTTGCATTTCTACCATTTCTTTACTAAAAGGTTTTTGTCTTTCTAGTATGAGTTCGAGAAAATCCCTGATATGTGTCGAGATATTTTACAATCTCGCGTAAGTACAATATAATCATGCTTTTTTGTTTGTTGTTTTTATTGTTGTTGTTTTACCTTTCTATGGGTTGTCAGATATTAACAACTGTATTGTACATTGCTAGGATCCTTCTAAACAACTGAGTATTGCGAAGTCCTTACAGACTGTAGTTCTGAACAGTCTCAAGTGAGTTGATCTTCGTGCTTTTTCCACCCAGTTCAAACGAAAACGGATACCAGTACAAGTTAGCCAACTGACAACATTATGGCCAGACGCACGATGCACCTTTTCCTGTAACATTGCGCTCAACACAGTGTTACACCTTGTGTCCACCCCTACTACGTTGCGCGCAATACAGTTGCACGGTATATCCACCCCTGCGATGTTGTGCGCAACAATGTTGTACCGTGTGTACTTCTGTAATGTTGCACGCAATACAGTTACACCGTGTGTCCACCCCTGTAATGTTGCACGCAATACAGTTACACCGTGTGTCCATCCCTGTAATGTTGCACGCAATACAGTTACACCGTGTGTCCATCCCTGTAATGTTGCACGCAATACAGTTACACCGTGTGTCCACCCCTGTAATGTTGCACGCAACACAGTTACACCGTGTGTCCATCCCTGTAATGTTGCACGCAACACAGTTACACCGTGTGTCCACCCCTGTAATGTTGCGCGCAACACAGTTGCACCGTTCTTTTCGTTTTTCGTTTCCTTTTCCCTTCTGATCCTTCCGATTTTTTCCTTTTTTTCATTCGGGGTTGTTTGTTTGTTGTTGTTGTTGTTGTTGTTGTTGTTTTCCGGTCTTTTAACACTATTGATCTGTATAAACTCCACAGTTCCAAAGATGCTGTACGCGAGGGGGGTGGTGTGAGGTCAATATGTCGACTTCTTGCGCTGACCAGATCATCTGCAGTGCAGGAACATCTACTCGTCAGTCTAGAATGTCTGACTTTTCAAAATGACAGGTAAATAACCGTTAATGAGGTGTTCGTGCTTTGTGTAACTATAAAAATATTTTTGCGTGAGAAAATTAAATGGATAATCATTGTATTGCGATGCTATTTTCCCACAACTTCAAATCCGTTTTTGTTTCTCCCGATCGTACAAATATCTTGGGGCGGGATTTGTGTGAATCTGTGCATATGATTGGCTAATGGAAACAGGCGAGGTTGAGAAACACTCGTCGGGATGTAGCAATTTTCAGTGTATGATCACGTGTTTTTTGAGTTGTCGTATGAGGGCAAAACGGACCGCGCCATGCCGTGACCGTGTCAGTGCTGTGATGTCTATAAAAATATTCAACGACATTCCGGCCGTAACCGTGCCGTGCCTTTTTTACAGTCATACGAAAAACGTCTTAAGAACTTTTATATTTTTTCTTTTTCTTTTATTTGTTTAGCAATTGTGATGAAGCAAGACGGGAAGGAGGACTCAAGTCTTTATGTCATCTCATGGAGAAAGTATGTAGCTATATACCTGAAATAATGCCACTTTGTATTACTAACAACCATGTCACGTGATCACAGAGTAATAGCCCAACCGTGAGGGAACACGTGGCCTGGACACTAAAGAACCTTGCGGCAACTGATAAGTAAGTGTTAATTTACTTAATCTTACTTCTCTGGTCTGTTTCTCTAACTTGATAAAGGAATTAAAGCGCTTCTGGAGGAAAATCGTTCAAAATTGGAAGCTAATTATGCCTAGTGGAAATTATTTAACAATGAATATTATGAACTGCACTTCCTACAATTCTGAATTTTAAGTGAATTATTGCTGAGAAATTTTGGAACGAATGCACTCATATCTGAAGTAAATTTGAACGAATGCACTCATATCTGAAGTAAATTTGAACGAATGCACTCATATCTGAAGTAAATTTGAACGAATGCACTCATATCTGAAGTAAATTTGAACGAATGCACTCATATCTGAAGTAAATTTTTCTTCAGGAACAAGGACGCAGTTCGTGAACTAGATGGAATTAGAATACTGTGTCAAGAGTTGGAATCCACCACGCAGGACAAAGTACGTGTAGTAATGGATTGAAAGGATACCAATAAAAATAGCATAAGTAACTTTTATGTCCTAGAATTGATATTCGTGGGTACATTAATACCATTTTGGACCATTTGAGAAAACTTGCAGAAAATATCAGAGAAGTCACTTTAGCCATTTTCATGCGTGTTCCTTCAAGTAATCACGGTTTTGTCAATGAGAAGTTAATTAAATTTGAAGTTTTTCTTGTCAGGTACAAGAGCAAGTTGCGTGGGCATTGGAAGCGTTGTCCACCGATAACAACAAGTAAGAGTTGATGTAAATCACTGATGTGCCTCATAGAGTGATTTTCACCGGACTGTGAAATAGTTACTAAGCTAATAGACACTAATAGACTCTGCACCCATTGTTTTCTTTTGTTGCAATACAACTATTTGACACTATTAAACACTGACTATTAGTAATTGTTTCACAGTCCGATGAAAATCACTCTATGTCTGAGGGAGAGTAACCCATATATAGACCAGAATACGAACAATAGAGTGATTTTCATCGGACTGTGAAACAATTACTAATAGTCAGTGTTTAATAGTGTCTAATAGTTGTATTGCAACAAAAGAAAACAATGGGTGCAGAGTCTATTAGTGTCTATTAGCTTTATTTCACAGTCCGGTGAAAATCACTCTAGCACTAGCAGTAATAGTGCTAAATTATAAAACTATGTTGATAGCTATGACAATTGTAGTGATGATCATGATCATGATGGCGATGAGGATACAAAGACTTTGCACGACCACGTGACAACGGCCATGTTTGATTCAGGAACAAAAGAATCGGCTGAGAATTTGGATACTAAAGGTTTCATCTTGAAACATTTAATAATTATTGATTATAATTACTTATTAATTATAATTATTAAAAATAATTAATTCGCTCATAAGAGTTCTCTTGAAAATGATGCCTGGGAGCATCGAAACGTTGAGACCTGTTATAGCATAATTTGGATACGTCCAGACTATTCCGGATAAATTCGAAAACGCACATTTGTTGATACTGCTAGGCCTTTCGTCCATACTATAATGTTGGAGTTTTCCTTTATTCTATAAGGTGCGAAAACTAAGAATATATATGCGTTTCCATATTTATCCAAAATGTTGTGAATGTGGCTTCATTTCACTGTTCTACCATCTAACAAGTCACTAACCCGAGACCAAGGTGTCTAGACGACTGTCAGCAAACATTTGTACTGAGCTTAGCTGTTTGATTTTGTCCAGGAACTGCCAAGCCATAGAGCAGCATGGAGGTATTCGAACTCTTTGTCGTCTGGTGTCCAGTACCATTCAGTATTTTGTAGTCGAGAGGGCTACGAGGGCCTTGGCTGCCTTAGCAACTGAACCAAAGTAAGTAATGGGTCTGTGGTTTCATTATTACGATTTTGATTAAATAGTGGGCTTCACATTAGATCGAACGCAATAGGCTTTGTGAATGAAAAGGTTTCATACCTACACGTCCAGAGTCCTTTTTGATAGCTTCTTTTGATAGTTTTCACTATTGTCTTGGTATTCTCAAAAGAGTTTTAATGCTTGAATGTGGTAAATATATAATAATTTATCTAAAAAGTAAAGCTTTACTTTGAGCTTTCGGTAGGGAAGTTATGAAACGTCTTAACGACACTGAACTACTCTATTTTCATGTAAGACATTTTGGGAATAGATTAGTCTTACAAGGATTTTTCTCGTTTTTTTCCGTTATTTTTGTGAGCTTAATGAAATTAAAGAAACTCTTTTGTAATCATTGGTTTTTCGCATAATTACAGTAATCGTAACATTATTCGTCATGATGGAGGATTAAGCGCCATTTGCAAGAGAGTACAAGACTGTCCATCTGAAGATGTGAGTAAACGTGAAGACATCGTATTTTCGCTTCTTTAAATCCTCTTTCCCTCCCTCCCTCAGTCCCTACCACCCCCCATCCCTTCCTTCGTTCCTTCGTTCCTCTATTCCTTTTTTTTTTCTTTTCTTTCTTCCTTCCTCGTCTCTTCGCCCTCCTCGCCCTTGTCTTCCTTACTGTCCTCCATTCCCGTCTCTTTCCTAAAAAAATCATTCTTTTGATATATCACTCACTCATGCATTCTCTCCTTCATTCCTCCCTCCTTTCATTCTTTCTCTCCTTCCATCTGACTCAGTTTTCCCTTCCCCTTTCTTTCCTTGTTTGTTCATTGCTTTCTTTCATCCGTGCGCTCATTTCTTCCTTTCAATTTCCAATATTTTTACACGTTCTAACCATTCATACATGCATTCCACACAGTATCTACGAATAGCTTGTGGAACTCTAAAAGTGATTGTCAGCAACAACCAGCATAACAAGGAAGTCATGAAAGACTTGGGGATGGTACATACACTGCAAAAGTACGACTTTCTTGAATTAGATCATATATGACTGTAAAACAAAACAAAACAAAAGCAAAACAAGACAAAAAAGCAAGCAAATAAACAAAGCACACGACAGTCACGTTCACGAAACTTCTCAGAAACAGACACGGTACTTCACGATAACGACACGGTCACGTCAGGGCACGTGGAATATTATTTAATAGACTCAGTACTAATACCTTAATGGCCTACGCGTCAGCGCGTACTGCAAGTTTTTCACACTCATGAAATTTGTGCCATTTTCTTGCAAAACCGAAAATTTATCGAACCCGTTAACTTACCCATTAATATTGGACAGTGCAGAGGCAGATGAATGTCATATATAGATTCATACTTTCACGGCTCGCTGTCACTAACACTTAGTCTCATAGCATCACAATGAGTTTTAAACGAGTTTTTAGGCAGTTTTTTCTTTGTCGTCGTTTGCAATGTTTTTCATAAAATGTGTTTACAAAATGATATATGTATACATTAATTGCAATTTCGTTTTAGAAGAAATTCCTGACATAAAAATTTATAAGAAAGACTGATAACCTTTTCTCATTTCAGAATTACCTCTTCTAAGTCTTACAGCTCCATCACACGGCGACTTTGTTCTGATCTACTCGAGAGGTTGTTAGGCTGGGCAGCAATTGGGACACCCACTATTGTATCGCCAACCAAGACACCCACTACTGCTGTGTCACCCACTAAGACACCCATTTCACCTATTGCAAAGACACCCACCCACCCAACTCCTGCGACGTCTACCGCACCGATGGCAAATGGGACGGTAGAATCATTGAAGCCACTGAAATGTTACAAAGATGTCGGCAATGATGATGATGATAATGAGCTTCCTCCCTTAGAAGGCACAAATTATAAAAATGAAAATGAAAACCAACAAATCAACAATAAAAAGCTCGTGAACGAGAAAGTTAAGAAGCAGCCAATGCTTCGTCCACTACCAAAACGGGAACCAGATAAGATAAGCGATGATAGTGACGAACAAGATACAAGCGAAAAGAGGTAAAGATTGCGTTCAATATCACTAAGTTTTCGTTTGTATGCGAACAAATAGCGTTTGTGAAATTTGTCTATAATGGCAGAGATCAAACTAGCGTCTTGCTTTATCCGCGAACGTGCTCTTTCTTAGGGCGGACACACACACACACACACACACTACACCATGACGTGCTGGAGTGAACGTGACCTGAAACATTGCTGTGACGTCTCAGGCACATGCAAACGAGAAATCCTTCTCGCTTGCAGGGTAGCGCTCCAACCACCATAGTTATTTAAAGACTTATTTATAATGCATAATTTTGATACACATACTGTATATTGGTTAGAGCAGGTTTCGTGTGAATGTAAAAACGGACCGGCCACGGCAAGTATTTCGAATGTTTTTATAGAAATCACGGCACTGACACGGTCACGGCACGGCGCGGTACGTTTGATACTCGTAGGAAATCTGCCCTCCACGTGACTTGAGTGACTAAAGACCGAACTCTTTTAGCCGTGATCCATTGCTTATAGCTGATGTTTGTCCATTCTTGTCTTGTTTAGTTATCATCCCATTACATTGTGGTCGCAAACCAAAGACACAATACGCATATCGGTTCGTCTTCGAGGTGTGAGAAAACAAAGTACTGAAATTATCGACAACAAACTACTATTCAGGTAACTTTGACCTTTGGGAGACTTTTCCTTGCATACTAGGCATACTAGTTTATGCAATCCTCGTTATTGACGACTCTTAATATTAATGCACATATTAATTTTCAAAGGGAGAAGCAGGAATAGCTTCATTTTCATGCGGCACAAGAACGAGGCTCTTCCAATTGATATGTGCATTAATATTGAGTCGTCAATATTACGCGTGCTCTGCTTGATCGAGAAATGTGTGTGATAATCTCGAGCCCAGAGTTTTGCCATCGTCTGGTCAGCGGACGCGACCCTGACCAAGAGGAACGCAGGCGCTGGGTTCGAGATTGTGTGTGATTACAGTACAGAGATGACGTCATTGTATCTTGCGCGCGCTCTGGTTGGTTAAAATATTTCGTTTCATCTTATATATATCAGAAATATTCCATTTCTTTGTGCGTCTGTTTTCAAATAAATGCACAGAGGCGTGCTTTTTTGTTCTAATCTCGTTTGTTCCCACCACCGTCATCAATGCATCTATTAGAGTACAGACACACTAGGCTAGCCCTTCCACCATGTTCACCTATATCACGTTGGGGTGACAGTCTAAAATAATAGCTTGTCATATTGATGAAAGTGAAATTTCGTCGCAGTTGTCTATAAAATGAGAAAGTGATGTACGTTCGAAAAATAGAAATTTTACAAAGAAATGTATGGAGGTCGGTCATACTGGCCCTTCCACCATACATTTCTCGCAAAATTAAAATTCGTAACCTTTCGATTTTATAAAAAAATTGCGACTTTGCAATTTTGTGATTTATTGCTATCACAACTTTGGTGGTGGATTCATTCCATTAAAATGAGTATTTCAGATTGTCACCCCAGGGTGAGGTGAATTGCCATGGTGGCGACGATCAAGCTGTCCCATATTTGCTGTAACCATGGTAACACTGAGAAGACTATCCCATGTGTATTGCCATGGTAACCATAAACCTTCAATTTTGTAACCATGGAAACAATACTCTTGCTATCGTTGATGTTGCTGTTTTACATCTTCAGTACAAAGCTCCATGGGAAAAAGTACCATTTGGAGTTATCTCTGTTTAATGCTGTCAGTGCCGAGGTAAAACAGTTATTATCTTGTTTATTTCTGTCAGTTATTATCTATTTATTAACAAGCTGCGCCACTTGCGCAGAGAAGTCAGTCGGTCGGTCGGTCGGTCGGTCGGTCTCCCATAGGCATATAATAATAATAATCAACTCTTCTGTCCAATCAGGAGAAGCAAGTTCAAGTCAAAGGAGATGAAGTATTGATTCTTCTAAAAAAGACTAAAAGGGAGACGTGGCCAAGACTAATCGAGTCAAAAGACAAGGTAGCGTACTTTTCCACTTAAATTAAAAACAAATTGAAGCTGTATTTGCTCTTAAGAGTCTTATTCGTTCTTTTGTTTTAGCTTGCATATCTCAGTATCGACTTTGATCGCTTTGAAATATCGTCCTCGGAGGAAGAAGACGATAAAAAGAAGAAGCCTTTCCAATATCTCCCACCAAAATCTCTAAACAAACGCATCATCAACGAGAATGTCATTGTACCAGAAATGGACAACACCAGCGAATCCAGCAGCTCTGAGAATGAAGGAGAAGGATTTGACATGGAAAATTTGTTCAGTTTTGATTGATGGCGTTCGAAACGTTAAGGCATATGTATTTCTACTTCTGCATAAAAGACAGAAGCATCGATGTTGTTGGAAATGTATGGTATATCTGTAATAGTGTGTACAGAATCATAGGAAACGTTAAAATTATAGTCTTTTATAAAAAAAAAAGTTAGAAAAATGTTATAAAAGTTCGAGTTTCAAATAAAGAAAATACTTTTCCATCCAGAAATAGAGTTACTGACAGTAAGCTACACTTCTCTTATACCGATGCCTTGGCAGAGAAACCTCGCGGAAGGTACTTCATTTGTCGTAAATATTAGTAATTTTAAAATACTAAGCCTGACCCTAGCCCTACGACTAATAAAGTACCTACGTATCGCTGTGACTTGTGACGCAATCCCATTTCATGTGAAAGGCAAAATCAACTTACCAGAAATCACGGAATTTTCTGGTCAGTCGAAATTCTAAGGGAAAACCGACGAAATTGTTAGGTGAGGTGGAATTTTCAGGAAAAGTCAAATTCTCATACTTGTTAGAATTGTAGGCTCCGACTGAGGACCGAGCCTAAGGAATTGTCAGCTGAGGAAGAATTGTCAACTGGGGAGGAATTGTCAGCTGGAAGGGGATTGTCAACTGAGGAGGAATTGTCAGCTGGGTAGGAATTGTCAGCTGGAGGGGGAATTGTCAGGTGGAGAGGGCATTGTCAGCTGGAGGGGGAATTGTCAAATGAGGAGGAATTGTCAGCTGAGGAGAAAGTGAGATAAGTGACTTCTTATTCGAAAGCGGGTAAGCGCTAACCCAAAGTTAACGCCCAATTAATGGTGTTCTTTAGATTTAACCGTGGTACGGTCAGGGTCAGGGTGAGGCTCACTCGCTTTCGAATAACCGGACCCAGAGAATTAGTCTGTTTTTTTTCCTGCAACATCATGGCAAAAAGAGCAATTATGAGCAACCACACTATACAACTCTTCTGTACCGGCTATTTTTGGCTCTGAATTCGAGTATTTTTTGCTTCCCTTGACAGTTCGAAGTAGTACTTTATTCCAGAAGCAAATCAATTTTTTGGATCTGAATCAGTTACAACTAACGCATTTTACAAATTAGTTTGTACAAAAAGGCCCAACCAAGTGGCTGTAAGAAATAAATATTCTCTACATGTACATAGATCAATCTTACGCCAGAATGTCCTCAAATTCAGTGATTGGTGGCTCAGAGCATCCAAAGGAATACATTATACTACACAAGACCTCTTTCTTGCGTCAGAATATCCTGAAATACGGTCTTCACTTCCCTGTCCCATAACTAGCTCCACCAGCTTTTTGTACTTCCTCTTTAAGAGTGTCATACTTAAGATCATTGACATCGCTTGTAAAAACTTCCACTGCAAAGTTCTAACGAAAATGTGAAAATGTATCAGTGAGAAAGAGGAAATCAGTTGAGTTTCGTTATGTTCACTTTTTGCTTCATGAACATGAACTAGTACGGCAGCGGAAAAAGCGAATTTTAGGCCGCTTCAATCGCAAGAAGCTTGAACAATGAGTTCCGTGCACCAAACGTTGAAAATTGCACATGACTTTCAACCTACTGGCGCCCGGGGCGAAGCACAGGTAGCCCAAACTGTACATTTAATTGCATGATTCAATACTGTAAATACGAAAGAAAACTAAATAAGTTATATCTGGTGAGCTATATTTTTTCATTTTTTGAACATTCAAAGTATATAAAATTTTTTGAAATATCCAGTCAAACGTACATGCAGCTTGGGCTACCTGTGAGTGGATTACCAGACTTAGCAAGTACGACGCGACCTGAAAAAGGACGACACGCGCACTTATGAATTTTCTTCAAATGATCGTTGACGTCGCCGACGTCAAGAAGATGACATGCACGTTAACAAGCGAACTGGCAGGGCCGTAGCAAGGCAAATTCTTTTGGAGGCAGCTGGGCGACGAAACCAAAGGGTGCATAATTAAGCTAAATTTCCTTCCAAAGGTCTTTGTTGGAAACTTGAAGGGATTTTGAACACTAAAAGGTTGAGGTTTGTAGGCGTAATCATTCTTGTCTGGTGTACAACAAATTATTATATGGGGTAAGATCGGCAATTTCATTCTCGATGGAAGTGAAAATGACATGAACAACTTAAAAAGTATATTGTACTTGAAGCAAAGGCATCAATATTGGCCCCGCGGCCCCTCCCCATGCTACGGCCCTGATGGCGTCCTGAACGCGACGGCGCGCAATTGGTTACTATCGACGAACCATCACACTAAGAGAGTCATTTTATTGTTTTGTCTGCTTACCGATATGACAGTCTTCAGATTTCCCTTGTCAATGCTAACTTTTGCTTTCTTTAACGGAGAAATATTGTCACCAATCCATGTAATATACACAAACTTGGCTCGTCGGCTCAACTCGTCACCAGTCTCAAGCCTCGCAAAGGCGTAGAGTCGTTCGTCATCTAAATAATAACGTGTAAACAAAGCTGTAGTTTTTTTAATCAGTTTGGTGGCCACGTATTTCATTTGATAAAGAACGTCCTCCCATTGTTCTTTCTCCTCGTCTCACTAATGTTTGGCGGCAAGGTATTGCGTCAGAACATACACGATGCAGCTTTTTCTGAAACACTGCGTGCAGCACAGTCACACGGCATGCGCGCATGTGTCCACCCCTGCTAAATTGTGCGCAATACAGTTGCACGGTTTATCCACCCCTGCGATGTTGCGCGCAATACAGTTACTCCGTGTGTTCACCCCTGCAACAGTTGCCCGCACCGTTACAGAAAAAGGTCCAGAAGTAGAACTTGATCCTAAACCAATTGTTGCAACGCAACGTAGCCTGTTGACAGGCTGCAAACAGGCTGCGAGAAGGAAGGGGAGGAGATGAGGAAGGAAAGGCTCCACCAGCCTCCCCCCTCCCCCAGGCACTCCCTCCCCTTTTCTCCTCACTAAACCCATTCCATTCTCCCTTCCTCTTCCCCCCCAAAACCTGTTGACAGGCTACGCGCAACGTTGCGTGTAACGGGGGTAGACATGATTTAAGTATCAACTTGTAATGTAGTTTTTTGCCTTTTCTCAGTCGAATCATACACACTCACACTTACACATGTGACAGTGATACGTATACTCTGTTACGTCAATAAAGGAATTGTGTGTTCGAAAGTTTGCTGATCGACTTGAAGTCTACAGTGCAATTGTGTTGCGCGCAATGTTGTAGGAAAGGTTTCATCATATGGAGCGGCCCATGGCGGAACTGCGCATATAAATGGGAGGTCAAATTGCCAGTGCGTTTGTTCATATTACCGCTCATGATTATTCTTACCATTAAACTCTTGTAAAAGTTCTTCGTAAACTGTGCCAGACTTCAAATGAACAATTTTTTCTTTATCATTATAACCAAACAACGCCCTGAAAAATAAATGTTTAAAGCCCGTATAATCACGCTCATGCGGCAGAATAAACCTTCGAGTGGAAATGGTAAGGGCAATAGGCTGCCTTCCGTCATTATGTGAACTTTTCACCGTTAATTCCGGCGGAAATTTAGCCTATTTGTGTGGTCAAAGTTTGATGGATGTACGCGGTAGCCTTTCGTGTGTTTCACGAGTTCAGCACGATCAAACAGCTCTTGCGTTCAGCTTGTGGTACAGGACTCTTAAGGTAATATAAGATTTCGAGTGTAAATGTTTGACTTTTAAGAAGTCAGTCAAGACTTGTCTGGTGCAGACGTTCCTCGAAACACTGCAATATTTTGGTCATTCCAAACATCAGAACCTTCAAACACCTATTCCCTTTATCCACATCCTACTGTCGTCCTGACACATAACCAAGTCATCTTCATCTGACTCACCAAGTTTCTTCTGTACTGTCACTACGCACATTTTCGTACGCTGCCTCGACTGCTTCTTTGTCTACATTGCCGTGTGACATTTTAAAACACTTTCAGCGAATAAAACTGCCAGGTATTTTTGCTGGTTATGTTGGTTGGTTAGAAGATTTACATTTTCAGGATATAGTTAACGAGCGCGCGAGTATGACTATTACGTCATAAGACATTACGTCATCAGTAAGACTAGTCATGATGACGTCATTATGGTGGAGTCGTGAATTGACGTTACCTTACATTCGTTCGTTCGTTCGTTTGTTTTTGGTATTCATGTTTAGTTGTCGTGTGCGCCTCAATTTTAATCTTTGTTGACGAAAAAGTCCACATGCATAAGAGCGAACAGACTGATTTCATGATCGCACCACAGGAAGCCCATCTGCGGAGTGAACAGACGATTTTCTTATGGACCAGTCTGGGGTCTATTAGTAGATCGAGACCAAAAATGCCTGAACAGTACAGTAAAGGAGTCTATCTAGGACCCATGTTGTATTTTAAAGCATTAAGAAATATTTACACCATCTACTTCTGTCATTCATACGTCCGGCCAAGACGGTCTAGATTTGTAGTCACTGTTCAGCAATAAAAACCTGACTAAACGATCCAGCCAATTAGCGAAAATAAGCAGGGTTTGTATTATAAAAGGACAATGAAATACACTGAAAAGCTAAGGTGACAAGACCACTATTCCGAAATCTATACTTTGATTCCATTCCCGATTTTCCATGTAGGAAAAAGCTGTCTTGATTTGAAAGCTCCCGGATGTTGATTAGTTTTGGCGGGAAGCACGATTCTCAAATCTTTTGAACCCAAACATCTTTTGTTTTCATACCAGAAATATCATTCCGAGTCCTTTGGACCTTGTTTGTCAAGAAGGAAAAGACAGTCTATAACTTTGTTAGACCTTGTTACACGGTCCCAGTGGAGTGTCTGTCATCAGAGCTGAGAACTTGCATGTCTTGAGTATCGATTCCCTCTTTATACCTATCATGGCGCTGTGAGCTTCGATTTCTCAAGTCAGTCTATTGTTATTCTCCCGTGTTCTTCACGAGTTGAGCACGATCAAAACATCTCTTGCGTTCAGCTTGTGGTAAAGTGCTCTTAAGGTAAGATTTTGAGTGTAAATGATTGAATCTTAAGAAAACTAGGACGTCAAAAGTCGATTACAAGTCAAGTTTTATGTTTTCTTTGTTCGATTGTTGTACTGAATATGATAATCTCTACAACAAAGAGCCAAGGTTGAACTACCTATTTGCGAGCCTCCTTTGATTAAAAATACCATTTTTTCTTCTTATAATTATTCTGTGATTGTTATATCGTCTAGTTCGGTCGAATAACTTACTCACGGCAGTTTTGAAGATATTTTGGAGACTCGATTCAAGCAAATGAACAAAGCGCTGAAAGCTCGGCATCCCCACAGCGCGACGCGATGTCCCCCTTACTTTCAAAATGACATATTTATCAATTGTTTGTCATAATTTTGACACTCAAATTAAAATTGATATTAAATTTGTTTAAGTAGTCGTAAATCAAGTCATTTAGCATGGAAAAGCTAGGAAATGAATATTGTGGTTGTCATGCCAACCCTGTGAAGGTTTGAACTTGTTGGCAGTATTTACTCATATGGCACGCTGAATCAATTAGATGCGGCAAAAAAAGCGAAAGACTTTGAATTACATATTTTTTTACATTATCTAATATCTTTTGATTTGTGTTTAAATTTCATAATTATTGCTGTACATGCCAAGTACCATTATTTCATACACATCACTCATTGCCTATGATCAAAAATCACCAAATATTTTATTGCTCTGAAATAAAAAACTGAAAGTACTTGAATTATAAATGCACATAATTTTGCCTGTTGCTGTCTTGAGTGCACATAGAAAACAGTTATTTGCATTTCTCAAGTCTTAACTGGCAATCATCCACTGATCTTCAATAATGGTAATATTTTGCTATGATATTTAAAATGATTATTTCTTGTCATTTCACAAAGGATTATTAAGCTTATATAATATTTATTTCCTAAAGAATGTCAAGGAAGGAAATGAAAGTTTTCGAAGGGTTCAAAACCAAAAGTGCGGCATAATTGTGAGAGATAAAGTAGAAATCACTAGAATTAAATAGAGAAATAATTTATCTTCAAATCATCCACATATTTTAGTAAGAGAAAATACTCAAATTAACATTGTTATATGAACATTGATTATCAAAATCATAGAAGCAATACAGTACTTTGAACTCTAAGCATTATTATTAATTTATCAAAATTGCCTGCTATCCTATTCACAACAGCTGTTGCTTGTAATTTATTGTTTCCCTTGGGAGATCTAGAAGGCCTCCAGCTGGAGTCCCAAGAATGATTCAGTCTTAATTTATTCGTGTGTATTAAATAGAACCATACAATTTCAAAGTCATCTATAAAATATCATATTAAATATACTTTCCATGGATGTCAGAACAAAGCAATTATTATTTTTCTTTTTAAGTGGGAGATCAAGACTGTTCGGTATCCGTATGAGTAGGATATGTAAGAAAATATTATTTGACTTCAAGGACCATTAATATACTGCACAAAGGGTTTCATACTGCTCACCCCACTCCTACCATCCTGGATTTTCTGTTACCCTGTAACTTAAATTAAAATTCCATTTTCCAATGGATATTTTAATGGCAGTCATTTACTATTGGTCACTCTTGAAGACCTGTTATATGAATAATTTATTTTATCATTATTTTAATCTGATCTCTGTATCATTATTTTGATAAGGTCATGATCATGACAAATTTGATTTAATTATTTAGAAATAGTGTTTTGACTAGACATAGGGGAAGAATGATCTACTAAATCTATTATCACTGAGACCTCCAATATGTTTTGTGTTCAGGACTGACCTCCATAGTTAATTGAAAACTATAAAACTATTTGTCTTCTAATAGACCATTTCACAGTTATATCTTGCTCAGTAGCAGCCTTAACTACACATAATATATTCAACACTTTGAACAAAATGCATGGAAGTTGAAAACATTTGTTTTGTTCACCCATACCTCTCTGGTTTATTCAATCATGAACATTTCTTTCCTTTTCACCAGCCGTCACCAAAACTCCAAAGAATATATTACCCATAGTCAGGCTACAATTAAGCAAGATAAAAGTGTGAATGGGTTTATTGGTTGGCAATAATTATTCACTCTTTTATTTACCAGATTAAGCTAACAAATTGGCTTTAGGCATGACTGAACATGAGACAATACAGGGCAGCAGTACCAAAGGCACCCTAAGTACTTACCACAAGGCACCCTGTGGGACCCCTAAACGTAGATCCATAAAATACAGTCAGAAAGTTTGTCATGCTATTTCGGTTCAACTGAAAATATCAGCAGCCAATAGACCTTTTTACTAATGTCATGCAAAATTGCCATTTTCAGTGCTTTTCGTTAAAACAAAAATTTATCTCCACAGATTGATTTATCATTCAGGATTTAGTAAACCTGCAAAGTTTCATAACAATCCATTGCAAACTCTAGGAAATATAACCCCTGGCATAGTCATTTCTTTGTAATTTTGGGCTCTCTCTCTCTGGGTAATTTCATTTGTAAATTTTCAAAAAGCTGCCTGATAACTCAATGGATGTGCAAAATATTGTTAAATTGAAATATCATTCAAACAAAATATCATTTAACCCTCTCACTCCCAGCATCCCTATAGTGTTACTGCCGCAAATGCCCACGGGGTTGTGTGCATATTCACATAAATTTTACCTACCCCAAGATAAAGCAAAATATCTCAGCACAGAGAGGATTTCATACTTAACAATATAAAGAAAGTTTGTTGTACACAGAAAAATCTTCACTTTGGTATATTTTATGACATGTTTAATTGCAAAATACCATCATAATTTTTGTCCAAAAGTTAAAATGGTTCAAAACAAGGGTAGGTGTCAGAGTGCCTTTTGGCACTCTTGGGAATTTGTGACAGTAAAGCTAGAGTGCCAAAAGGCACTCTTGGGAGTGAGAGGGTTAACTGAAATATTGCTTAACAGACTGGAACTGAAATATTGGTTGCCGCGAAGTGATGTTTTGGTTTAACATTAATCAGCTGAAATATTAACTAAATGATATTTCAGCATCTTAAGAATATATTGGAAACCAGTCCAAATATTGTTTGGAGCATGAAAAACTTTCTGACTGTACTGTATTATTATTTTCTATTGTTCTATTTGGTTTTCAGGGAAAAAGAAAATGAAAAATAATTAAAAAATACACAAACAAAACAAAACAAAAAAAAGGTGCCCCTTAAGAAAGACCAATCATGACTTTTGATACTAATTGTCATTATACATGTAGTCATCTTAGATGACTTGGTGAATTCCTGCTTGTATGAACTTATCCTTGCTAATCCATCTCTTTTCTTTTTGCTGATCATTGCAAGTCAAAAGCTGTAAAACTGCATCAAAAGCAAAATCAAAAGCATCAAAGATACATTAAAAGAGGTTAACAAGATTAATTAATCATTTTCTACAGGATTCTATCAATCTTTTAGCAACAATGGTCTCCACATTAGAAGCTACAAACCTGGATTTACCAATCACTCCAGCCAGTGGGAAAATACTAAAACCAGAAGTAGATGTACCATCATTCTATACAACCCCTGAAGAAAACATTCTGGAAGATGAAGCTCATATCCCATTGAAAGTAAGGAAGCAATGATAAAATGGTATTTGAAAACTTAATTTGTAATGATACATGTATACTTGCAGGATGTACAGGGGCAGATCTAGGATTACCTTCAGAAGGTGGTGCACCGTCTTCAGGAAGGGGTGCACCATCATATAAATTAGAAACTGCCAAGAGGATATCTTGGAAAAATATTGAGAAAAAGGACTCAAAGTCGTCTCAGGAGGGGGTGTGAACCCCCTGCACCCCTCCCCTAAATCTGCCCCTGAGGTTCAACTGTACATCTTTTCATGGCTGATCTTGTAATGGTGGCTCATCCCCATGCCTTCCCCTCAAGTATTTTACAATCACTTGAAAAATGTCATCTTTTTTCTCTAGGATTCTGCAACCAAGAAAAAGGGTGGTCGAATAGGTTCTAAGAGAAAGTTGTTTCTACAATCAGGAACACCTGGAAAAGGTATTTTTATTTTAAGTTAGTTTGTTAATATTGCTTTGGCAAGAGTGAGTCAGAGAGGCTTTAGGGACTGGTCATAAAGTACAGGTGGGGGTGGGCTGGAAAAATAAGGGGGGTGGGTCACTGTTTTTATGCAATTTTTCATCTTAAATGATGTCTGCATTTACCTTTCTCCCTTGTACTGCATAATCATGTTTCACTTAAACTCTGTTTAGTTAGTACTCTTCAAGCAGACGTTATTTTCTCTCACCTCTTTTGTCACTCCTACTAAGGGAGGTGAGAGAAAATAACGTCTGCTCACAGAGTATTTAGTTAGAAAATTGAGAGATAAAATGTTTTCCTGTTTTTACTTTTGTTTTTCAGTAAAAAAGTTATCAAGCCCATCTGTTAAAAACATAAAAAAGCCATCTCAGTCCCCAGTTGTCACATCACCTGTAAACAAAGATGCACCCTTTCCAAACTATCCATTGACTGAGCGCCAACAGTTACAATATCTGCTTGAGGTTTGTGCATTTTGATTAAGAATATACATGTAGAGAACTGATATGTATCTATGGAGTACAATAGATATAACATCCAATGATTGGGCTTTTATGCATCAATTTTGCCATTAAAATCTAAGCTAATAACTTTTTTAGACCAAAATGCAATCTGTGCTATGCGATGTTCACAAAAGGGCAATGACTGTAACAAAGAGATGGAATAAAATGGCTATATGCATAAACACATAGCCCAGTTTAATGAAAAACAAGTTACATTTACAAAATGACAATATATTATTGCCAAAGTGAAGGTGATGGCATGAAAACCACAATGTAAAAGGCAGGTGATGGGAGCAGGTGGTGGATGATCAGAAGTCAGTGTGTCAGTTGATAAACTTCTACGACATCTCTTGACATCAGCTGCTAACATCGTCATAACAGATCAACGAATACCCATTGGGGGATTCAATGAATTAAGTACCCCAATTACCTTACCTCTATTGTATCATGGGATTACATACATATTTGGCTCAATCATTGCATAAAATGTGTATTTGCAAGCAAATAATGGATTTTTCCACAATTTGCAAAACAAGTACTTTTACAGTAAGCTACACAAGCTACATGTAAATGCAAGCAACATATACCATATACATAGTTACACAAGTCATACAGTACAGACTCGGTATTGCATTAACATGCATGATAGAGGCATGGAAAAAGACAAACACTACAAGTAGTACATTACTGAGTCTGTATATGTTGTTTGTACTTACATGTATGCTTGTCACTTGTGAAAAGACAAGCACTGCTAATAATTGAGAGTTTATGTTACTGGTGTGAACCATACTTTAGAGACAACTTTACGTTTGAAATATCATTTTACTAGGTGACTGCTAAAGATGCACAGACTAAAGAACCACAGGAAACAGACAGTGATGAATCCACTCAAAGTCAAGGGTTCCCCAAATTGAAGAAGAAAGATGTTGCTAAAAGAGAAAGTAATATTGTGCGGGTCAATAAGAAAAATGAGCGGGGTGAGACTCTACTTCATCTCGCAGGCAATTAAAGGAGATCTTGAGGAAACCATAGATTTGATCAAGGCAGGAATAACAATAAACTCAAAGGATTATGCAGGTAAGACAATCTCTAGCTTACAGCAGAAAACTCATCCTTTGGAGACCTAGGACAAAAGGCGAGGAGAGGAAAGGGGAAAAGGGGAAAGGATTCCCTGGGCATTTGAGTACCCCAAACCATTTCCAGTGGCAAAAATTAATCTGAGTTCTTATTGGCATCATTATAATTTAATTACACGTGGCCAATAGGAAGCATTTTCGTGCGTGGACTAGCATCACATAGGATCTCAAGCTTATACTGTAAGTTGACCCCACGCTACATTTAGTTTGAAAATAACCATGTGTTAGATCATGTTTCCAGTTAACCAGGCAATATCAAAGGATGGACATGTAGTCTTTCATGCTTTGTAGGTAAACATCCAAACATCAATTAGCCAAATTAGAAGAACATATAGGCAATTTAGGAGCTTCCTACATTAAGATACTTATGACAGCAACTGTTGTTGTATCCTCATGATAATTGAGCTGTGCCAGACATATTCGTTTTTATGAGTTTGCTTGCTTCATAAATCTCTAATTGGATTAGTTTTGGCCTTTGGAAATGGCTTAGGGGAGTCAGATGCCCAGGGCATGGAAGGCCTAACTGTAGCAAAAAAGGTGTGTTTATGCTCCAATTTTCCAATACTGAAGAATAGTTTCATGAGACAGAAATATAAGATGCTACATATTAACTGCAAGCTATGATATTTCTAAGGCTGGACGCCACTTCACGAGGCATGTAATTTTGGACATCTTGAGATTGTTGAGGAATTAGTCAAAGGTGGAGCAAATGTGAATTCTCCTGGATATGAAGAAATCAGCCCACTTCATGATGCTGTAATAAACAACCATGTTCAGGTAATGTGTTCTCTTGGAATGTACTTTATCACCTCTTACCCTTGTTGCAGCTGCCATAAAAGTGGTATACACTTATACAATAGTTCAACAAAAAACAGGTTGGTTGGTGACTCAGTTGAGCTGCAATCACTGTCAAAATTGATGACACAAAGTTCTTTTCAATGCACATCTGGTACATTCTAATCAAAATCTGTCCAAACATTTCTCTTCCAATGTTGCTGTGAAAAGTCTGGAATCTACATGTACTGCAGTGAACTCCCTCAATGTGGACACCCTTGTAAGGTGGACACCTCTCTAAGGCAGACACATTTACCTGCTCCTGGTCTTTTAAATTAACACATAATGTCTGTGATGAAAATCCTCAAAGGCAAACACCCCTCTGAGCAGGAAACTAAGAACTGGTCCCAAAAGTGTCCACCTTAGAGGGATTTCGCTGTACCCTGAAATTAGTTGGACAGACCTTATAGTTACCAGGCCCCCATTTTACAAAGTATGTGTCTAACTTGCAAGTACTCATAAATTGGAAATCCTTAATTCATATTTCTGAGGTTTTACACCTACTTTTATTCATTTCCAAAAGTCAGAACTGTACATTTCTTTAAAGATAGAGGACTATAATAGCCACGTTGCCCATAAGAAATCTTCCAGGGATAGGCAAGTGTTCCTCATCCCTCCTCCCTCCTCCCTCCTCCCTCCTCCCTCCACCAGTGCTCTGTCCTATGGGCATTTCCCTGTTATCTGATCAGCTACACAGGGAAGGTGAATCAAATCACCAATTTACTGCAGTAATAGATAGCTTGCCATCTACTGATTAACCAATGATGTATTTTAGGTTGTTGAGGTACTGCTGAAGTATGGTGCTGATCCTTTACAAAGAACAATGCAGGGATACACCGCCATTGACCTAGCAAGATCTGCTTCTATCTTAGAATTACTACAGAGTGTTAAACCACTTCAGAAAATCATAACCACTGCAATAGTAAAACAACCTGATGTTTCACATATGGAAAATGATTCTAGTAGTATTGTAGCTATAAATGGATTTGCATCTAATACAGCATCAGAAAATAATAGCTGCAAACCTTCTCTACCACCAGATAATAGTTATCAAGAGGCAACTAAAGGACCATATATAAAAGACACAAATTTCAGACAAGACTCTGTGATATCTCGACAAAGTTCTTCTTGCAGTTGTAGTTCTATCCCAAACAGTGACATTGATGATAATATTGACCCAGCACGTTTAAATGAATATCTTGACAAAGCTATGATACAAATGTCATCATATTTAGATCCCAAGAAAGACTGCTTTGATTATGGGATTACTAATAGTAGTGTTAAATATAGTTCCGTAGTCACGCCTTCTGTGCCATCACTAGTGATGAGGCCGAAGGGGAACGAAGAACGAGTTAGTAAGCAGAGGTATGAGGGCCTAAATCATGACAGCATGGTGCAATGTAATGATACGGCAGTGAAATTACCAACCAGAAATGTACATGTATTAGAAGATAAAAATGGTAAAGATGATATCACTAGCAATAACAAAGAAAATCAATCTCCATCAAAAACTGTTCAATGGCAGGACAAAATATTAAACCAAAATCAAGATAGAATGGACTCTACCAGGTTTATTGACGACAGATGTTCACAAGAATGTGTAGCGCATATCAAGAATCCCACCTGGAGGAAAGCTTTGGCAAAACATCACTACAGTCCATCAAACCTTCCCTTATTTGTGCCAGGATACTCAAAGTTTATGATGAAGGACAAGACATATACCTTACAGCCTCAAGATGAACTAAGTGTAGGTATACCACAGGGACTGCAGAGGATAGTTTTGTTTGTGTGGGCTAATCAAGTGCTAATGCTACAAAATTAAGGCTAGAATGCAGGTATATCCAAGAGACCATAATACTATTATTATATACCCTTGTCGATACGCGCGCGCTCTGATTGGCTGAAAGCTGTGCTTTATCAGAGAACGGAGCACAGTTCTGGTGTCAGCAGCGCAAGCTCGACCGCGCGCGCACATTTTGAATTTTTGTACGGAGAAAATCGAACTTTTTCCCTGAAATATTTAAAAATATATAAAACAAGTAGAACACTGCCTACAGCTCGTGCTCTCCTTACACTTCTTTCGTGCTCTCGTCACTTCCTGCGTGCTGTATTACTGAACGGAGCACGGAAAAAGCTATTCCTTTGTTAAAGAGAGCGAAACTCAGTATTGATGTCTGTGCGATGTTTGCGGCGACTAAGGCTATTTTTTGTAATTTCGCCATGCGCGCGCAAGGCTCTCAAGTTTTGCTCTCTTAATATTATGGTCTCTTGGGTATATCCCAAAATATTTTCTAAATATTGGGGCCAAAACCCCAGGAGCCCTGCAGAAATGTATGACCAAACAGATAACCCTCTGCAGTTCATGTTCTGTTAAGGCTGTTGCACTATGTAACAAACACTGATCAGGTAATATGAATGTGTGTTATGGCATCCATCCATCTTGGTTATCACTAGGGGATTGGTGTTCACGTCTTTCTTTATATATTTGGAAACCTGCAGTAGGTAAACTATACTGATTTATCCCACAGAAATGCATTGCTAAAGATGACAAGAAAGAAGAAGATAGTGAACTTATAAGGCTAAAGACACAGCAGCAAATAGAACAAGTAAGAGCATCTTAAATTGAACTCCTTCAAAGCAGACGCCCCTTCAAAGGTAGTCTCCTACGCAGCCGCAGTTTTGTTGTCACGCTAGGGCTTAGGGGGCTAAGCCCTAGCGTGACAACAAAACTGCGGCTGCGTAGGAGACTATTTCAAAGGTGGACAACTCTCTTTGGTAGACATCTCTGCCTGATCGAAGTTTAGCCAAACTTCATTGTTCTTCTGTAGTTTAGTTCTGTCTGAAGTGGATCACTTTTCAAGATAAACAGTAATAGCTGGTCTTAAGGGTGTCCGAGAGAGTTCCCGAGTTTAACAAATTTGAAAGTTACTAGTAGTTGTGTTGAATGGAGGTATTAGACTGTATATACCTGTTTCAAAAAAGGTTGTCGTACGAGAGGTCACAAGCGTACGCACTAGACCGAAAAGTATCATGGGTAGTAGCAAAACGTCTACTCTCTTGTCGGCTTTTGTTTTGATTTTAGCATCAACAAGTGAGTTCTTTAGTGTACAAGTTTAAGGGAGCTGAATTTGAATTGTCCTGCCGGGATGTTGATGTGGTGTGTTTTTTTTAACTTCTACCCATACTGCCTTTCGGGTAAGTCGCGTAGGCTTCATACCGACAACGTTTATTGAAATAGGTGTATACAACCAAAGGATGGTTTAATGTGGGAATTGGACTCTGTACATACAACCAAACAGAAAGTTAGTGTGAGCAGGTGAGCATAATCAGGAGACAGAGACTCCATACATGCTCTTATAAAAACCTTTGGTGGCTAACTTTGAGCTGCTGCCCCGCATTCAGGCTTTAGGACTCAATTTAAATGAATTAAACTCATGCTGGTAGCGAATGCATTGGAAGTATTGAATTTTTTTATAGGCGAGCAAATGGCTGGTGGTCTAAAATAGCCCAAATGTGGGGCATCCTGTTACAGTAGTGACTCATTCTCCTAGTTATGCTCTTCTTGTGTGAGAGACAACAAGTGGTCGTTGATTTTGACAAATTTGTGTTTGCTATTTCGTTTGAATGTCTTTGTATCCCATGTCAATTTGTAGGAGAAGTTAAGACTTTGTTTGGAGCAAGAGATAGTCAGATTATTTAGCAACTTTGCTAGGGTTGCAGTAAAGAAAGGCGTTCCTTTTGGTGCGTGTACCGTATTACAACACCAGATGCTTTCACATGGAAGAGAGGTAATAAATCAAAATAATATCATATATAATAGATAAATGAATAATCTTTTCACAGCGGCATATCCACGTAGTGGTTCTTTATCTGCTGGCACTCAGCACTCACTATCACTACAGTACTATACATATTTTAAATATTATGAATCGTCTAAAGATCGTAGTTTGCTACGGTTTTACCTATCTTTAATATTATTTATTTATGTAATTATTATTATTATTTATTTATTTATTTATTTATTTATTTATTTATTTATTTATTTATTTATTTATTTATTATTGATTTGTTTGTTTGTTTGTTTGTTGTTTATTTATTTTTATTTATTTATTTTTATTTTATTTTATTTTTTTATTTATTTTGGTTGACGGAAGCGAATAATCAAGTTCCATCAGAGTTTGAATATTTTCGAAAATCGTTGGAAAAGATTCACCGTGGAAAACGTGTTTTTACTGATTTTATTAGAAAATTGATCTTCGTTAAAGCTGACTTGGCGTTGCTATGGGAACCTTTTTGAGCGATCGTTTTCATAGGCATATCAAACGGTTCCCTGATTCATGATCTGTCATAAGGTTGGCTGAACGAGTGTCAAAGTGTACGTTTGTATTAACTATAATACGCTTTTTCGGTCGGGTATAAAGGCCCTTTCAAGGGAGCTACCATTTAACAAATAGAACAGCTTTTCCGTGCTCCGTTCAGCAATACAGCACGCAGAAAGACTGAGACGAAGGCACGAAAGAAGTGAAGGTAGAATCCGAGCCATAGGCGAGTGCTCTCCATACTTCTTGTGACTCTTGAGCGCTCTCGGCAGAAAATCAAACTTTTTCCCTTAAATATTTACTTCAAAATATATAATAAAACAAATAGAACATCTTTTTCCGTGCACTTAGGAAGTGCCGAGAGCACTCAAGAAGTGTTACACTTCCGTCGTGATACAGCACGCAGGAAGCGACGAGAGCACTCAAAAAGTGTTACACTTCTGTCGTAATACAGCACGCAGGAAGCGACGAGAGCACTCAAGAAGTGTTACACTTCTGTCGTGCTCTCGTCGCTTCCTGCGTGCTGTATTACTGAACGGAGCATGGAAAAAGCTGTTCTATTTGTTAAATACAGCGCAATTTTCAGCCAATCAGAGTCCGCGTATTAAGAAGACTATATAATAAAGACACTAGTGAAAAACATCTGCGCATGCTCGTAGTCTTGTAAACTTATGTAAGTTTTGCTTTGACGCTTACTTTCAACAATGGTTTTCACAAAATGTCAAAACGTAATGTCGATTATTGAAACTTAGGGCCAGTATTGACAATGTCTTCATTAATGCAATATCTTTGTCGCAAAAAGTATACAAGAGAAATTTTATGTATTACTATACACCGAGAACACAAGCATTTCATTTCAGGCTAAAACTCACACATTTCTTAAGAAAACATCGTAATATGCACGCACTCGCAGACGTTTTTCACTAGTGTCTTTAATAATTAGTCTTAAGGCCTTTCTACCAATAAAAAACAACGAATTAAGCTAATAGGCGTGTATACGTTGACACCAATTATATGACAGACCATGAGTCTGGAAACCGTCTGATATGAAAATGATCGCTCGAACGGTTACCATGGCAACTCGACTCCAGCTTAAACGTACAACCTTGCCAAAATTAGTTGGCACGACGTGCATTCAATGGATATTTCTACAACTGTACACTTTGTGACCGTGCTATTGGACCCCCCTTCCCCCTGTACAATGTTGCTGCTAGATAAAAGGTATTTCAAACTGATTGCCGAGTCGTAGGTGTCGGGATTTTCACAGCAACATTGAGTAAAGGGGGCACGGGGGGAGCCAACCTCATCACCATATACTTTTTGCGCGCATCACAACAATATCGTGCCAACAATACTGGCAATGATTGTAGGTCATTTTTACAATAAAAACGCATGATTTTACGAAATCAACAAAATTCTAGTTACGTCAAATACTGTAGTTATTTTCATTTTTTGTGCAGGAAGCAAAGTCAAGCATCAGTTTGAACAATCTCTCTCGACAAACCATAAAAGCAGATGTGGAGAATTTATTACAAAAATTTGAAAAACGAAAGGTAATATATATTTACATATATAATAGACACTTCTCTATATAAGGACAGGCCTCTACTTCCTGACAGATCTTCATACAGTTACAGTTTTGTCAGAGTTCGTGCTTTTCTCTTCGAAAACTCCTTGAATTTATACTTTAGAGAAAAACTGATAAAGGACTTTAATGTGATGGGAAATTCCTCAGTTCTTTTTTGTTTCAGTGAGGGAAGGGGTTGATGTACAGTTTTACTCTAAGTATTTCAGTAAAAACACCAGTAGGAACGGACGGGTACGCTGTAGATGATAATAACCCAGCTAACAATGCTCCTTGAAAATCGTTTAGGGTCCATTGAATACTCCATTAATCCTCCTGGAATTTTGCATTCATATCTCAACACCGCAAACCCTGAAAAAGTAAATTCTATTGTTCATTCAGTTTTCAAGACATATCATGTTTGTTTGTATTAAACAGATTGAACTTTTAACAAGACAAAAACATGAATTTGATGCAATCGCAGCTTTACAGAAGCTTGGTATGGACAGTCAACACACTCTAGGTGAGACTCAAATGGCATAAGGACGAGTATCCAGAAAATTACCAAAGAATATAATTATTTCAATTTATTATATGGATAATAGTGTTTTACCGGAAACTAAGGGACGGACCATTTGATATTTGTAGGGGGGGTGGGTTAAATCCCAAAAAAAATATCGAGCAAGCTCTCGAACCTTAAAAAAAATATCGTGCAAGCTCATCTGCCATTAAAAAAATATCGAGCAAGCATGGAAGTCAGTGATGTGCTTGAAGACTCAGCTTTAAATTACTTGGAATTGAAATATATTGTTGGAAGTGAACTGTTATGAGAGACCGACATTCAACTCCTTTGCAATGCACAATTTCTGCCAAGCGGCTCGCGCTTCGCGCTCGCCATAACATGGATAGTCTGGGGATAGCAAGTAGCACAAATCTTTGTGGAAGGATCGATTATTTGATCCTTAAGAAAATTGTAAAGGCACAGGATATTCACTGTGTAGTGACTACACAGACATCTACACGACTGAACTTTTACCGAGTGGCTCGCGCTTAGCACTCACATAGGCAGAAATAAATAGCACCATAGGCTAATTCATCTTGTTACTTTAGTCTTTCTTTACTAATGCTAATATGCACTACAAGAGCATCCAATGTCCACAGGAAAGTGGTCTCTGTAATTATCTATATTTTAATTTTTACTGAGCGGCTCGCGCTTCGCGCTCGTATTTTGAACATTAAACAACAATGCAGGTCAAATTATCTTAACAGGTTAGTCTTTCTCGAGTGATGCTCATGTGCAGCATTATAAAAGCATCTAGCGTCTATGGGAAAGTGCTGGAGTGAGTCGTTGTGATCCCTTGTAGCTCAATTTTTGATGAGTGGCTCGCGCTCTGCGCTCGCAACTAGATGAATACTATCATATTCTGCCTTTACAACACTTTCATTAGTATATATAACATATTTTTCTCAGGGTGGGTGGTTGCTTACGTCAAACGTAAAAAACCTCCCAAAAGTGCTGTCAAAAAACAAGCTTTGAACTTTTTGGTTGCCAATCAGTACTCCCATGGAACAATTCCATTTCGATTCAGTACGGAGACTGTTTTACATACACTTCGGAGGAAGATATACCTTGAGTTCCGTTAACCAACTTGCAAATGAAACTTTAGTCTGTTTTCGTTGAGACATGTAGATATATCAGTACTAACTATGCCACGTTTATAGTAGTAAATGCACAACTATGCTTTGTACATTATGTATATAGACTATAAATGAAAAATTAGACAATCGTTCTGTATATATAAACTATCAAAAATGAATGAAAAAAAATATCGTGCAAGTGCTTGGCACAGCAAAAAAATATCGTGCAACACTGGAGGTCGGAAAAAAAAATTCGAGCACGCTGAAAATTGACCCACCCCCCCTACAAATATCAAATGGTCCGTCCCTAATACACTCGTATTTTCCATATTTTCACTAGTGAAGATATGAAAAAGTTATGTACCAAATGCCCCGGATGTACGCGCGCGCGCGTCCCAAAATAATTTTCCCGCCAGTTTATGTTTTTATTTTAGTGTGCCTCAGTTATGTACCAAATGCCCCGGATGTACGCGCGCGTCCTAAAAAAATTTTCCCGCCAGTTTATGTTTAGTGTGCCTCAGTTTGTCCATATAATAAAAAGAACATTACACGTTGGCTTGAAGATATGAATTTTAAATATCTTCGCGCCACCGTGTACGTTGGCTTGAAGATATGAATTTTAAATATCTTCGCGCCACCGTGTAACATCCTCTATTTATGAAGTGCCTGGAGTTTCCCAGGATTCAATACGATTTAGCGCGCTCAAGCGAGGTCAGGGGGCAACAATATTAACGGCATGCAGGCCATAGATATACTGGAAAAATAAGCAGAAAACGAATAGTTCACATCTCGATTGAAAATGCATGAGGGCTATAACTATTCTAAGGAAATTCTCTGAAATTTCTATTTTTCTCATCTAAATGCAAGAATTCCTAATAAGTGCTATCATTTTCAGTTTACGATTTCGGTTTCCTGAGTATGCACACAAGCATAAAATCGTAAAGAATTCTGGGAAATTCCTGGAAGGTGTGACACATAATTTGATGTTTTATTTTTTGTTTATTTTCATTTATATGACCGCCTCAAATGACCATTGCAAATGATTCGTTCAATAATCAGCTTTTTGTGTTTCTTTCAAAGATAATAATTCCATGGATTCTATTGAATGGCTTGGTGATTTTGAAATCATACCCGAAGGGTTTAAAGAATGTTATGAAGAGTTCTTGAGTTTAATGGATTAACAGTGGTATCCAACTCAACTCCTACATAATGTGGTATTGACATGCGTTTCTGGTCAACCAAGTTTACTAAACTTCACAAGGAACGGTTTTCATGCGGTATCCAATGCAATACCTGTTTCTTGTCGACCAGGCTACTTAAACTTCACAAGGAATAGTTTTCATGTGGTATCCAACTCAACACCTACATGTCATGCTATTGATATGTGTTTCTGCTCAACCAAGACCACGTAGTAAACTTCAAATAGAACAACTAATGTGAAAACTCTAAAACCTGCTGCCAGATGTCATGACACCATTATATAACTCTAATGCAATCATACATCGGCTTGCATCGTCAGGGACACAGTGTATCCCTTCCCTTCCTTTCCCTTCCCTTCCCTTCCCTTCCCTTCCCTTCCCTTCCCTTCCCTTCCCTTCCCTTCCCTTCCCTTCCCTTCCCTTCCCTTCCCTTCCCTTCCCTTCCCTTCCCTTCCCTTCCCTTCCCTTCCCTTCCCTTCTCTCCCCTCCCTTACCTCACAATATGTGTTTCCAAGGATGATCTGCTGAATTTTTTGACACCTAGTATTCTCAAACATCTTTGAACTTTCCATATCGTGTGACATAATTCTAATCAACCATACTTAAGCAGCTTACATCCTCAAGGACCCAGTAGGTCCATAAAATCCTCTTGCCCTCCCAGGCCCTTCTCTCAGTTTTTTCCAATGCTCTGGTCTCCGAGGTCTGCTACATTCTTCAACACCTAGCATATTCCTACAACTTTGGGCAGAATATGTATGATCAAAGCAGTGACTGTACCATAAACTGTCTTGCTAGTGAGCTGAGTTTTCCAGTGGACCTGCAGTCAGTCTTCTCAGGAGTCATAAACGTCAACACATTCTTGTATTACACTTCTAACACCACAAGTGAACCGTTTAGACATTTTGACTTCAAATCTAAAAAAAAAACGTTTTTTTAGGTTAGTTTATAGTCTTGATTATTTACATCAATCAAAGGCAAATCAAAGTTGATTGCATATTTTCATAGTGCCTCAAGAAAGCATTCATAAAATAGTGCTTGCTGAACACTTTGCAACTTTAATTGCTCAAATAAATGGAATCTTACAAAATGATATAAAGATATAGATAATTGTTATAGGTTTTTCTTTGGTGCATAGACATTGTTTATTAGCTTGTAAAATGCCGTTCTTTCAGTTTGGGAAAATTTTTCTGAATCTTAGCTGAATATACACCCCGCAGCAATTCCTGCAAGCAGAAGGGAGGTGATGTCTCTATTCATTTTCAACTGTGTTTCCTTTCGTGACGTCATGAGCGTCACATAGCAACCGCGGGATCAGGTTGCGGGTCAGCATTTGCTTCATGTTTGACTGAGCGGAGAAGAACAGGAGTCTAAATCTCCCTTCTCCCTACTTTTTGAGCCTATTTCTCCCTCCCTATTTTTTTTTCGGCCATTTCTCCTTCACTACATCTCATAATTGTTTTCCTCCCTCCTCCCAAATCGATTTTTCTGCTTCTTTTCTCCCTCCTCCTTACTTTTTGGGGGCTATTTCTCCCTCCTCCCTAAACCGTTCCTCTCCGCTCTTTGACTATACCAGGATGAGCGATACTAAAAACAGACACATTTGGAAAACGTACTGTAAGTATGTGTCTTCCAACAGATAACCCAGTATCGGATTTTTTGTTTAATCTGAATTGTTCTGTCTGTTGCTTTTTCATTTTATTTCGTGCTTTCCCGATCGCGGGATCGCATCAGTTTAGTCCAGGACGAAAGTATAGCCCTCCCAAAAATTGTGCTTTTTGTATCGAACGACAAGCTGTTTTACCACCAAAAAGAAACGCATTGGAACAGAAAACCGGCATTCTGTCAAGCGGAAAGATACAAACAAGCACGCAGTGATGTACGTATGCGTTCGTATTTATGTTTGGCTGAAAACCCAGGGGGGGGGGGGGGCACCGATCGTAAATGGACGGGGATGCTCGTCGTACCTTTTAGGGGTCAAAATCTGCAATCTGGTACCTTTTAGGGTGTCTCAGACTTAAGTGGACTACCAGAGACATAGCTGGTACCTTTTAGGGACTGCTTTGGAGTAAATAAACTACCTAAAATAAGCATGAAAGGGACGATTTCGATGATCTGAATTGAATCTTCAAAGCACATCGATAACAAATGTTTCATTACTTTAATTCTTTATTGTTTTTGAATTGGTACCTTTTAGGGGTAGAAATGAATTATTGCCACTCCCACTCAGGTACCTTTTAGGGGTAATTTTCAAAATTTCCGACGAGCATCCCCGTCCTCTTATATATAGGAGTTCCCCCCCCCCCTTTCCCCTTTAGTAGCTTTCGAATTGCATGGTAAAGTGTACTCCTATGGACTCCCCTAGTAATTTCCCCCTGCTAAAACAATGAAACAATTATTTAATTTGGCTTTCGTATGACAGGAAGACATGAGTGCGGATACCTCAGATTTAGTACCTTTCAACTTAGGCAGATTTAGTACCTTTCATCTTCGGCAGATAAGACTGACCTAGGCCTACTGAATTCTTTATATTTAGCCTTATTCAATAATTGCTCAAAGTGTTTCTTTCAATTGCTCTTTTCGCTCAAGGAAGCCATCTAGGAAGTACACGAAAATCTTGAATCGAGCCGCAAGGATAAAAATCTTTTCAGGTTTTTTCCTTCTTGTCTTCATAGTGCTATTATTTCGCAACGTAATTCATATCGTATAACTTTCAACGAAAGTACTTTATTTGACCAACCTCAAGTGGCAAGCAATTTGTTAAGATTGTTTTCTGAATTCAAAGTGTCTTTCCGGGCTCTACTTAGTTGTACTTCCTCTTTGATGAAGGGTCATTGCAAGCAATTAATTTGTCAAGCTAAGATTGTTTTAATTCAAAGTGGTTTTTCCGGGTTCTATTTAAGTTGTACTTCCTCTTTGATGAAGAGACCTTTGCTGGATCGAGGTAGCGGTTAAGCAGGTGCAATGGCCTTGTTTACTCGTTGCCACATACCAAAATGATTTTCAGTTATTTACACAGTGACTTTGACAAATGAAAAAGTAGCTAGTTTAGAAAACTAAGCGCCAATCATTCAATTTCTACCAAATTTAAGGTGTTTCCTCATAAAAAGTCGCCTTTTCAAGATCCTGGCGACGCGCCCAGTTTGGAGTTATTTTCGTGCAAAGTTGCCCTATCAACGCAATATGAACGTAAGTAGTGATTCTCTCAACTCAAGTTCAACTAACTGATCAGATATAAATCATGTTTTTGATAGTTGAATGAAAACAAGAAATAATTGGCAGTTCAAACATCGATTTTCCACCTAACTTTCAACAAACCTGAGACATGCTATGCTAAGATGGACAAAAATGTTTTTACAACAATTTTCAGATTCGTTTTCAAATTAAATTAGATTTCTTGACAGCTATTAAGCAATACGTAGCTACTTTAAGTGTAGTAAGTGTAATTACACTTATATCGGAATAATTTCTGATGATAACAATAACCTCCTAGGACTTCTAACGACTCAAAGTCACTAAAAGTGTCCGACTTCACGTCCGGCGATAGTTACACTTATGAGAAATCGGCATTCAAGTAATTTACCGTAAAATTTTCAAGTGCCTATTTGAGAACCTAGACAAAAGCAAAGCCATACCCGCCATTATTCAAAGGACAATATATATTCTGGCTCTTGGTGCAGTCAGACCATAGATAACAAGCAAGGATAACAGCCAGATCAGTTCTAGGGATTACCCAGGTAAGATAAGAATTATTTGCTTTTTCAAGAAGAATAAGTTAGCTCCAACAGAAAAGACTCAAACAATGAGAAAATTCACTTAAGGTGGCCCGTTACTAGTATTTCATTGGAGCACTGGAGATATTTTAATTTGATGTCAGTCGCTTTTCGTCAGCTAAAATTTTATCGATTTCTGTAATGTTTTGGATCTTAAACAAAGAAACATTGAATTTTAAGGCAGTGTTAATGCTGTTTTCATCGGTGTAAAATTATAGGAGATATGAACGCATGCATTTTGAAAAAAATCTTCACTTTTACAAAAAGGTCCATAATTTTCAAATCCCTCGATGAATTTTCTTGTAACAGCTCAATAAGGAACCAAGCCCTTAAGGTTTCCACCCGAGATGTTTCGTTCCAAAACTGACCATTCAACTTGCTGGACAAATGGGTTTCGATTTATCATGCTTTTGTTAGTGCACTTCCCATTAGCTATCAAACAAATACTGGAGGATTTAGCCCAGACTTGCTACACTGCGAAAGACCGATGCTAGAGGGTTGAGACTCTCATGCTATCTAAACTTATACAGCCAGTGCTAAAAGACAAATTTACTAGTAAAGCTACTTTTTAAGCCGAACTTAAATACTGTTTATCAAAAAAAATTGTCGCAAAATGATCAGCTACACATATCAATCTCGAGGCTGAAACAGCTGGCATTAGAATCATTTAAGCGAAATTACGATACTTAGCTTGTTATCTAAATATAAGTAGCGAACTAGCCGTACGCGAATTCTTGGGTTGCATGTGCATGACGTCACGGCAGCCATCTTGGATGAACTTCAACAAAAGATTTCTCATTAGCGTCTCTTGTTTGTTCATCCAACATGGCTACCACTCAATTGTCTTTGGATTCCCGAAGGTATGGATGCAACCCAGCAATAAACGAACCTTTGGTGTAATTTTTATTTATATAATACGCGACTTGGCGTTGGTCCAGTGCGGTACTTTTACAATTGAAGTTCAATAAAGATTTTTATTATATTTTGAATCCAACAGAAAGTGCATGGAGATCAGTGGTCATAGATTAAATCCGAAGAAAACTGAAAGATTGATAAATAGATTTACAATAAGAACAAGGCATTCAAGGCGCTGCCGTAAAGAAAGAAACTTACAAACGAAACAAAACAAAAAAGAAAAAAATCAACTCATCACAAACCGAGCATTTACTGAACACTGAACCAGCCATCCACCCACCCACCCAACTAACTGTACCCAACAAATCAAGTACCAACAGCCAAACCGTCATCTAACAACCAAACCTATCAGCCAATCAGACAGCAAGTCAGATAATCAACTGACCAGCCAGCTAGCAAGCCAACCAAGACATTTGGCAACCAACAACGCACGCTAGCAACCAAGAAACTAGCCAATAAATCAATCTGCTTGGCAGTTAGGTTAGGCACTAAGTAGCGCGCAAACGCTCTAGCCATCTATCGAACCAGAAACAACAATAACCAACCAAAAATCACGATCACTAGCGAAAACGATATGGTTTCCATTATCCGTAACCTTTCATTAAACAATGTCACCAACGACAAACAACCACTGGCCTGTTCACTTCCACTTTGCCTTCGTGAAGAAACACCAGTTGGGTTTGTAGAAACACTAAATGTGCTTTGTGTCATCGCCATCATTCTGTCAGTTGCTGCAGTCCTTATCAATGGAGTGTTCATACTGGTAGTTTACCTTTACCGTGAATTAAGATCGACCTCGAACTATTTATTTCTTAACTTAGCTATAGTAAACATAACATTTGGTACTGCGTCTTTGATTACAGTTTGTATATATTACCAAGGATTCATTGACTGCGCCCCGATCATCTGTTTATACGGAGATATCTTCTCATTTTGTGTTGGAGTTGATATGGCCTTGACTTTTTCAACACTTGCAGCTATAAGCATTGAAAGATATATCTGTATTTCTTATGCACTGCGCTGGGCCCAGATTATCACCGTCCGCCGAGTTACAGCTGTGGTTATATCCCTGTGGATATTCTGGCTTGGAGGAGGCTGTCTTTTCCGTGCCCTTGATTCTTGGTCGAATTTCAAAACCACCTATATGATCCAGGCAGTTCTCAATGGCTCAATTATGGTGTTTACAAACATATTAATTTTCCGTGAAATTAAACGCCACGAGAAGAGGATCGTTGTAGAGCAGCAAGTAGTTCCAAATGCGACTGAGATCAAAAGAGCCCGAGAAAAGAAGCGCGCGAAAACTGTGACACTGCTGATTGCACTGGTTCTTATTTGTTATCTTCCAACTGTGATATTTCTTATGGGAAGTAGACAGATACCTCTCAAGGGCCAATTCAAATGGAAATTTGCCTGGCTGCCTTTTAGAATAATTCTTCTTAGTCACACAACGTTTGACATTGTTGTTTATGGTATGATGACCAACGACATTAAGAAAGCATTTAAAAAGCTAATAGACAGACTAGACTGCTTTAGATAATGATAATAATATGTATTTATACAGCGCATATTCAACCTACGTTTTCACACTATATGAAATATATATACTCATTGAGTTGGTATGTAATCTAATAGAATTATATGTGCTCATTGACTCGATATGTAAGCTGCAAAATCCTTAAGGAATATAAAACGTGCGCGCATGTCTCTGTATACTGTGATATAAACACGATGGAAGATGTAGAGCAAGAGAAAAGCAAGCTTAGGCGTAGCCGAGTGTTTCTCTTGCTCAGTTCGAGTGCTCTACATCTTCCAGAGTGTTTATATCACAGTACAGAGACATAAGCGATCGTTTTATGTTGCTAATTTTATAAAACATTTTCGACGATTTTTGAGTGAGCCATGTCTCTGTCCTCTGATATAAACATGGTAGCTAGCCAATCAGCGCGCGCGTTATATCTCAAATATTTTATAATATAAGATATATAATATACAATCCCTCCCCTCCCCCCCCAAAAAAAATCCTATTACTCCATGCAATTAGACCCCGTTTATATAAAGATCAGAGAGACGACGTTAGTTTTCGATTATATGTCCTCTCAAAGTCAGCATTCGTGATGGGTTCGAACTTTGAGGACTGCATTGTCCAGGGCCGGTTTTCTTCAAAATCACAAAAATCTACACGGGCGGGAAATCAAGAGTCTAGATTGAGCAACAAACACACGATCTTTTGGAGCAAAAATCTCCAAAACTAAACATTAAAATCCTTCCATAATTTGTCAACTTTACTCTAATATAGAGCTACACTAATTGACGAAATATGAACAAAATTGACAATTACAGAAGTTTTTGTATTTCGTAATATCGAAATTTTTGTTTAAAAATATTTCAGATTTGTAGTGCAGAATTTTTTCGTTCTTTGCCAAATGAAAGGTGAATATATGGACTTCTTTAAAATGAGTTTTCAGTAAAAAATTACCGTGGAAACGATAACGTGCGTTTTTACTTATTTCGTTATTGGAAAAATGACCTTCGTTAAAGCTGACGTGACGTTGCTATAGCAACCATTTGAGCAATGAGTTTCATATCAAATGCTAGCTTCCTGATTCTGATTATATGGTTGGCTGAACGGGTGCCACAGTATACATCAGTAGCAGCTATTATACGCTTTTTACTATTGGTATAAAGATCTTTAAAACTGTAGTGAGCTACCTTAAATTTCAGTCACATTGTTATAGAGGGTCAATACTCTATAACTGTGGAGGACTAGCAGACACAGTCAGCTTTGGGTCGATGTTCTGTCTTTATTGTTAATAGAGCACATGGACTGCTGGACTTACAGAACCAGTAGAACTAGAATAAATTTTCCCTGAGACAGCACGGCTTTTAGAAGGCGTTCCTTACTCGGCTCGTTATCTGTACTCCGAGGTCCACCCAATCTAGCTCACTGTGTTACTGTAGTCGTGATCTACTGCGTGTTTGTGTTTTTACAAAGGTAATTCTATTTATACTGCTTAGTAAACATGTTGTTACACGTCATAATTCAACGTAACTCAAGGTCAGTCACTATACGTAATACATCATGCCACTAACTCATGACGAAACATGTTAAGACCTATTGAAAATCGATTGCTGACTAATAAAATAGGTGATTTAAGACTGATCAAAATATCAGTGATGAAATTCGCTCGGTAACAACATAAAGTACCTGCGTCATATCGTCCATATCGTAAAAACGGAATTTTCCAAGTACTAAAATGTGTCTATGGACTAATGTACTCCCATCTTATTAAGCAATTCTGTATAACCTATAACTTTTCGTGAATCTACAAATCTAGACCTAGTTTGAAACGCACAAAGTAGCAACAACCTTGGATAACCTTACTTGGGCAATTAAGCAGATCTAAAAACGACTGGTCCTGCATGCCACCCAAAGCTGTCTCAAAAATCTATGTCGTGCATAAAAGTCCATATGAATTTGAGGCGTTATGCTTGGGTGGTGTCTATAGCCTCCTAGGCAGGCGTCTCTGTAATCGAAGAATTTTAATTTATATATATTTTGGGTTTCCTGTGTTGCTGATAGAGAGGGACTAGGCGCTAGTTAGGTAAAAGAAAGGAAGGAGGCGACGCATCTCGCTTTTCTTCCCTTCCCCACAGGGGGCAGAGGAGGGTCTCTTTAATTTGACGTATCGTTGTCTTTCCGCGCGCCATCTTGATTTTCGTTATTTACCGCTGTTCGATTACAACGCGCGCTCGCGCGCCATCTAGCTTTTTTTTTTTTTTTTTTTTTTGTTATTTACCGCTGTACGAATCGTTCGATCCCGTCAGTTAAACAAAAATATCAAGCGAGCGCGCGCGCGGTGTAATTGTACAGTGGTAAATTAATGACAAGAAACAAGATGGCGCGCGGAGATACGTCAAAAGGGACCCTCCTCTGCCCCCTGTGCCTTCCCCCTCCCCTCTCCTCAGTCCACCTCTTCTCGAGCAAGAATCCCACAGGAATCCCAAAGAGAGAGAAAATAGAGGAGACTAGGTGGTGTGTATCAATAGTTGTCATACATTTGATATTCCCGCTGAATTTCAGGTTATAAATTAACACCGAGTAAATCAAACATTATTCAACTGTATCGCGATTCTCTTATCACTTTGATCTGCATGCAGAATTGCGTATTTTCCAATAACGTCGTCCCAAAATCAGCGTTTGTGTTTGGCTCAAGCCGTTGAGGACTGTCATATATTTTGTATTCCCGCTGAATTTTGGGTTATGAATAAAAAGTAGAACGTTACTGAAGTCTTCTGTTTTGTTTACTGATAATACTGAAATAGAAATTCAAACCACTTAATGCAATTAATTTCCACATTTTCGTCATGTCTTTTGACAATATTTGTATGTTGAAAGAAAAGAAATTATAGACAGCAACTGAAGGAGAGAAAAATAAAGTTAAACAATACGAGACATTTGGGAATAAACTCTACAAAGTTTTTTATTACTGAAAAATTATCTTTAAAATTAGTATCCACCATATAGTTATTATCACTGGCCTTAGTAATCCATAGGACAACACATTAAAAACATCAAAACAAATAAAAGAGTTAATTATTTTCTGAAATTGATAAATTTCAGAAAATGTGGGATATATGAGTACGTTGACTTAATTATTAGTGACACACAGTTCGGGTCAGACACTTGAGTTGCACACTTCAGGCTCTTCAAGGTCTTTTGTCTACTCCTGCAATTCAAACGTATATAGTTGAGTTACAGTATATGGTTGAGTTACAAAGGAATTTATTCACTGTGAAACACTTAATTAAATATTGGTTCTGAATTATCTGGTCGAAAAGAAAAAGAAAATTAGAGCAACTACAAATAAGGGAGAAAAAGGAAACAAAACAAAACAACAATTTCTCAATTATTACTATGTACCTTATTATGGCACGCGATTTCGTATGACTTTGAAAAGCATACGGCGCGGTCACGACACGGTTACGGCAGGAATCTCGAATGTTTTTATAGACACCACGTGCGCCACTGACACGGTTACGGTACGGCGCGGTACGCGTTTCACACTCATACGAAATCTGCTGTATTGTATTTTAAAATGGGGAAAATGAAAAACTGATCATTGATCACTTTGGACCAAAATATATGGGAGTCTTCCCGGAGATATGATTAGAGTCTTGCATGTCAAAAGAGTTCACGTACCTGGAACGCACCTGGGTACTATCTTTTACAGTTGGATGAAGTACAAGCCCCTGTGTTAGTACAAGCTTTAACTGTGCAGTCGTTATATCTTGCACAAGGACATCCTGCTTCCTGAATGTTACAAATGTGACAAACGGACACTGTGTAAAGGTAAACGCAGTTAAAAAGATTAATTACATCAGTGGATTACACTGAAACATCTACGCGATCTCAACTTGTCACGCAACAAAAAAATTTCGCGAGGTGAAAAACGCGCAACATCGATCAAAAACCTGCAACGCAACAATGTTGCGCGACAAGTTGAGGGTTTTTGTGTCTCGTATTTCGCCGCCTTAAGATTAGGTGTCCGTGTGATATAGAGTAGATCAGTTCGTATGACAGTGAAATCGGCACCACACGGTCACGGCACGGTTACATCAGAAATTTCGAATGTTTCATAGACATCACGGCACGGCACGGTCCATTTCACACTCATACGAAATCTGCTCTATAGAGAGCTGTTCATAATATTGAAGCGACCATACGGAGAGGTTCCAGTATAGGAAAATTTGAACGTGCAGGTTTTCAAAGAGTTCAAAATAGTCATACAAGCCTGGATAGGGTTGCTGGCCAATGTAAATCAATGTAGCATTGTTTACTTGCCTCCTCTTCGCATCAACAAATCTTCAAGAATTCTTCCTGCTTCATCTAAAATAAAAAGAAAGGAAATAGAATAGCTGACTGAAGTTAGGATCATACGCCAACCTTACAAAAAGCATTAACTACAAGTCACTCTTTGGACTCGGCCTTAATATCATGATCAAATGACATAATGATATGAGAAACTGGGAATAATATAAGACTTTAGTTTCAATCGTGACTTTACCTTGGCTTTCAGACCGCCAATGGTTTGCTTTTGCTTCCAAGACAATGGCAGTCAGAATAACCAACAACATAACATAAACGGTTTTCATCTTGTAGTCTTGACTTTGTATCTGCGAGAGATCGTAAGCAGCATAGGAAATTAAGAATTGCACAGCTATTTTGCCACACCCCAGAAAACGACTGAATCAGACTGAACTCCAGCTACGAAAAAAGGCGCGAAATCCATGTGCGAACTTATTACTGATATAAACTGTTTAGTTAATTAGTTTGAATTAAAGGTCTTGAGCCTTTTTATTTTCATGAAAATTTGCCGAGGTTTTCACTTTACATTTTTTTTATCAGTGATGAATTCATCAAACATGTGTCCTAAATGTTACCAGTGCTAATTAAATCAGAAGGATAAAATATGATTTTTTCTTCTGAACACACTTAATACTTGAACATGGTATCTTGCAAAGAGTTGTCGAAAACATATATAGCAAAGAGTTGTCGAAAACAAAGCAAAGAGTTGTCGAAACATTAGCAAATGCACACTGCTCGGCTTACCTTTCCTTTGAATATTGGCAGCAACCTTAAGTTGTCTTTGTTAATTGTCGAGACGAACTCAGAAACTGACAGCGCCTTCGTTCTCTTCTGCATTTATATAGTGTGGCGCTAGGGTGGTTAGTTATGGACATTATTTGATGGAACAGCGCCTCAAATTTGATTAATGGAAGTGGCCAAACGCTTGACTGGGTTGACGTGGACATTTCAAACTGATATTTTTGCTTCCTACAATGTCTTCTAGTGCGAAAAGACAGAGAGAACAGAGCCTAGTTGCTCGAAAGAAGACTAACCAAGCGCTGTCATCGAGTCGTCTCGATAAGCCGCCTCCTTTGAACTGAGAACTAACCATACTAACAAAAAAAGGGAACAGTTGATAATGTTCAATGTACTTTTAATTTATAACCTAAAATTCAGCGGGAATTATACCAAATGTATGACAACTTTAACAAATTGAAGATGGTTTTGAGTTGTCTGTCCTCTTATTGACACACTCTTGACGTCATAAAATGTTCAAAACTCAAGTGGAATCACGAGCGCAGCGATCAATTCGTTTTTTACAACAATTATTTGAGATAAAAGTTAAAAAATCCTTTTCAAACGGGGCAACAGAACGAGCGCGCGCGCTGAAACGCGTCAGCAGTGTGTCTGTCCTCTTATTGACACACTCTAATCAACCAATCAGATCGCGAGATTAGTATCAAGTGTTGTAAAAATTGATATAGACACCACTCAAGCATCCACAAATCAATACGACATGCCGTGATAGAGGGAGGATCGGTCGACTGGAACCAAAACATGACATAAAATAACGCATTAATGGCGGGCTGCCTAGCCATGCATTTGGTTTTGCGCTTAGATAATAGTTAGAAAACTCAAAGAAAAAATACTTCATGAATAATATTCATTTGATCCATGACGCTCTAGCACTTGTGCGAGTGTAATTAAAGGCGCTGTTACACTGTGCAATGTAACTTGTCTCGCAATGGTGTTGCAAAGCAAATTGCATTAGCCATTGCAGGGGTGTTACACGTCGCAACGCCATGAAAACCTTGCGGTAAACTGTGTGAGGAAACTGCCACGCGAAGCACTTCACCATGTGCTCTTTTACCTGCTCTATTTTTGGCCTCGCAGTAGTCAAAGATGTAACGTCTGCGGCGAGAAATTGTCCGAGCTGTAAGTGCCTTGCGTGGCAGTTTCCTCACGCTGTTTCTCAATGTGTGCGGCGGGCTTTATCGTAATGATTTTGAGTGATGCTGGGTATGTTTGTGCACCTTGTTTCACAACGCCATTGCATGACGAGTTGCAGAAAAAAATGCCACCTTAACTGAAAATGGAAATCTGGAAACAAAAACGTTTTGCTCACAATGTTGCGAGCAAGCAAAAAGATAATTCCGGTTAATTTTCATTCTACTTTTAGATTATAACAAAAAATTCAGCGGAAGTGAAAAATGTATGACACAACTATTGATAGACAGCGCGACCCATGCATCTACAAATCAATATGGATGACGACATGCACTATTAATCAAGGGAGGGTTAATCGATTGGAACTAAAGCTAGCTGATGTTACACGAAACAATAGACCTTTTTACCGATATATCATTATCGGTGCAAATTCAAATGAATGGCATTCAGGAGCAAGGACATGATTGAGTTGGTTAGTGCGCGGCCTTCGGTGCAAGAGGTCCAAAGTTCGATCCCCGGATCTCACATCCTTGTTTTAAGGACGGGCTGGCTTGCCTCCATATAAACAGCTCCTTGGGCTGAATCACGGATCCCGGAATACCTCTTCACCACCCTGGTTAATTTATAACCTAAAATTCAGCGGGAACACCAAATGTATGACAACTATTGATAGCAACCACCCAAGCATCCACAAATTGATAAATATGGAGAACGACATGCACGGGTGATAGGTCAGAGGGAGGATCGGTCGAATGGAACCAAAACATGACATAAAATCAAACACATTAAGGGCTGCCTAGCCAGCCATGCATTTGGTTTTCCGCTTAGATAATAGTGAGAAAACTTACTCGATGAATGACATAATTTGATCCGTGCATGGCGCTCTATAGCATGTGTGCGAGTGCAATTCATTGAAAATGAGAATCGGGAAACAAATGTTTCGCACACAGTGCTGCGAGCTGATTGTGAAACTCATAATCGCTTAAGGTGATTCCACTATAATTGATCCTACCAATAACAATCACTATAAATCGGATATTTTGTAGATTTTGAGTTATTTCTCTCGTAGTTAATAACAAACGAGTGGATCACCGTGCTTGTTTTAGAAATATTGTACATCATAGACAAGGGTATTTTAGCGACTTCGCACGAACATTCGATGCATTCCAGCTAATTCAATGATAAGTCTATCAGGTCTCAGAAATAAATCCAGACTCAGAAATAGCAACATTTTAGTAGAATATAAAATAGTGAATTATCTGGTAAGAAAGTTCATAAAGTGCATAAAGTGCATTTTAGCACATTTTTTACAAATTTTAAAAAAGCCACTTTCGCGCGGAAACGTTCTATTTTGGACATTTCAGTGCTCAAATACGCACGAAAAACGTTATTTTTTCAATGTTCTTACAAATAACTTTTTATAATTTTCAAATATGTTCAGTGTGTGAATCATTACAAGAAAGCAAGTTTTGAAATAAAAAATGGGGGTCGCCGTGCATATTGTACTAGCTGCTCAAATTTGAAAGGAATGCTTAAAGACACATGCGAGCCACCTTAATGAGCTTTTCGCGCCTCTTACGTGACATTTTTTATTTCAATCGAACAGGAACAAAAATATAATATTTGAAAAGACCACACCAAAGTTAGCAAAACTTGAAATTTTGAGGTAGTTTCGATGGAAAGCGCCAAAGTTATGGGCGGCCGAAGTTGGTTCTTTTTGTATTGAAACGTTCGGTGTTGCCCCCTATTCATCGAAACTACCTCAAAATTCCAATTTTTGCAAACTTTGGTGTGTTCTTTTCAAATATTATATTTTTGTTGCTGTTGGATAAAAAAATTAAAATGTCACGCGAGGGGTGAGAAAAGCGCATTACGACGTTGAAGACACAAAATGGAACTTTTCTTGCCGCCAACACGAAAACAAAAGTGAAGTAACAAACAAAGAAACTATCTAACTACAAAATCAGCTTTTAATATGAACTATGCATAAAAATCCTGACTGACGTTAAACTGAATCAAATTATTCTTCATTATTAAAGACTTTATAAAATATTTACTTTGTGGCATGACCAGAAATAAAAATCTTCAGGAAAAACAAAAAGACCGGACCAAAGACTCTTTCAAAAAGATTTTTTGCTTTCATTGACGGTAGATGCGTATAAGTTATAGTACAACTCTTGAACCCAGCTTCTTGTATGTAACGCCATGTATCTCTGTCACAGTGACAGTTACCAAACAAACGAGGCCAGATCTTGAAATGAGAACAAATCAGCTTTTGAAAGGTTCTTCTCCAAGTACCAGCTTTATCTACAATAAAACATTTGGAAACCCAAATAATTTAGCATACATGTATGTATGTGTTCGCATAATTTTCACTCTCCCCTCCCTCTCTTCTGTCATTGATGTCCTCATAGAAGCCTGATGCCATAACACCACCACCACACCCAGGGGCTTATAGCCAGCATCTCTGGGGGGAAGGGGGGAAAAGGGGAAGGGGTCTTCAATTTAAGCGAAAAGATGTTCCTGTGTTCTTTTTAGATGATTCTGAACATAAGAGCTAGTTATTTAAATCTTTGAGAAATGATCAAATCTTTTGTGATGCAAGAATACTGACAGGATCAAATGTCTTTGCAAGAGTCAAGCTTTTTGCATATCTGCATCTTGACCACAGGAGGCCCGCAAATTCTTTAATTGAAATCATTCCAAATCAAAAAATCTAATCTTTTTGTTTATCCTTGTATTTCAGATCAACAAATACTGCTAATATCTCCGAGACTCATTCACACTCGCTACCACTAAATTTGATACAACTCAACTCACATCTGTGTTGATTGGAGAAAAAACCCTTGTGACATAGTAAAGAACAACACATCAAACAAACTCAACTCAGATGTGATCCAGCAGCCTCCAAGCCAGGACTTGAACCCGGACCACAGTGGTGAGAGGCGAGTGGCTTAATTATTGTGTATTGTTTGTGACATCCATATACATATTATTTTATATATACATACAAAGCTTTACAAGAAGATAAAAACATACCAGCAACATGCTCTGTGAAGAAGAAACAGCCTTCCTGTGAAATGACAAGCAAGTAGCATGGATGTTAAAGGCCATTATAGGAGTGAAGAAGGTCTCGGGTTCAAACCTCACAGTGATTTTTTAACATATTTTTTCATCAAAATTTTGGTACTTAGTACACTATTTTGGAGCTGGGGGGGGGAATTTTCCACATAAAGGTGAGCTGCTAAGTAATACATCAAACACAAGTGCAAGTGTTTCATCAGTTAGATGGATGAATGTGGATACCCAATGAAATAGACCATTTTACAGTTACATCTTGGTCAACCACAGCCTCCACTGCATGTAATATATTCTTGGGAGTTTGATAAAAGCTCGTGAAAAGGCAAGAAATGCACACAAATGAACCAAGGAGGTGTACATGTAAATGAACAAAGAAGAAACTTGTCGAAATCGAAAATATTTGCTTTGTTCATTTACTTCTTCCTGTACATTCATTGCCTTTTCACGGGCTGTTACCAAACTCCAAAGAATATATTACGCACAGTCAAGGCTGTGGTTGACCAAGATGTAACTGTAAAATGGTCTATTGTGAAGAGCAGAGAGGAACAGGCATTTCAATATCATCCCTCCTCATTTTAATGCCATTTTTCTCCCTCCTCCCTAATTCTTTCGGCCATTTCTCCTTCACTACATCTCATAATTGTTTTCCTCCCTCCTCCCAAACCGATTTTTCTGCCTCTTTTCTCCCTACTTTTTGGGGACTATTTCTCCCTCCTCCCTAAACCGTTCCTCTCTGCTCTGTGAAGGAACATCATGACTGGTGATTTGGATCTCATTTTCATATCACTGGTGATCTTCCTAGATTCATCCACTTGACTGAATCTGCCAAGCTTATTGGTCGAAACAATCATGAATTATTAATGAGTTTGAAAACAGGTTAGGTAATTTTCCAGATCGTTTCTGTCTCAACCCATCCTATACCTCTATACACGCGATACACGGGACAAAATCGGGCAGTAATTTTTAAGAGAGCATAGCGCGTTCAATTTGCGTTTGCTTCCCAATAAAGTATACAATACATATTCTGAAAGCTAAAAGAGCAAACCTCTCATTTTTAATATAAATTTTGGAGAATACTCAATCGTTTTTGACAAATCACGCATTTAATTGAAACCCGGCGTCTCCACGTTTGACGTTCGTTTGCACGAGTATCTGACAAAAGAATCGAAAGAGAAAAGAAGAAATGAAAATACATGGTTTATTTTAGCAAATGCACCAGTTTTCATGGTAATCGATGAAAAAAGTTTATGTAAACGAACGTTCTGAAGTTACTTTATCAAAAGAAAAACAGAGTTTTAGTTTAAATGGGATTAAAAGATTATCTACCTGGACTGATTGAGGACCAGAGTAAGTTCCGGTCTCGTTTTTGACCTTTTTGCGCCATATCTTCGCGCCAATCTTCTTACCTCCTCGTCATTTCAACATGAATCCTCGTACCCGTATGAAAGGAAGAATGAATTCTCGAGTCGAAGAGGCAAATATCAATAGCGTGACCCGATTTGACTTCCGGTGGATAGACGAGTATTAAAATGCTTTTTATCGAATATCTCCCTTGCTAAATTATTTTACGACTTAATTTTTTCACGAAATTGTAGATATGACTTTGAAAATTAAGCATTTTGAAGAAAATTTTATCCCGTGTATGACCTTAACATTAAAGTAACACTAACTTACTGGTTTCAAGACCCTCTTGATTTCTTGCAGCATCTTCCTCAATAGATCTTCTTCTATGGAACACAGCACGTCAATAACAAATACAACAGCGAACGAATTGTCTGGTATATTGCTCATATCTGCAGCACTTTGCACGAGGTATTCTTTGAAGTCGATGTCAGGATGCTTGGAGAGAGTTTCTCGAAAATACTTTTCAAAGTGAGGATTGTTGTCTACCACAACCAGAGAGCTACCTTTGGGAAGCCGTAAGAACTGCAGTGAAGATCCAGCACTGGCTCCTATCTCTAAAACATTTCCGCCAAGCTCTTCAACTTTCTTTGTAACGCAAGACAACGTGTTTTCCTTGAGCTTCGTGTAGGCTGAAGAGGCTTCCTGTTCCTGGGTGTTAAGTTTGATGAACCTTGCAAAAATCCCTTGATAGAAGCTTGAGAAGAAAAATGCATCAAGGACTTTAGATATCACTTGTGTCTTTATAATGATCACAAGGAACAAAACTATCACCATAGAGGATAGATACTGAAAATCCATTGCAGTCAGAAGTCTGTGGTTCGCGGTTTTCGATCGAATGACTGGGATTCCTGTGCTGTAAACGAAACCTCTTTGGGTTTCCTGTAGCCTCCTCCGCAGGCAACCTTTTGGGCTTCCTGTGCGAAATTTTGAGAAGAAAAAAGACTGGGGACGAAAAGAGGGAGGGAAAAAAGAAGAAGGGGTCTGTCGCCTTTTCTCGCCTGGTGTCCAGGCCACTAAGTGTCTTTAACACAGGAGGCCCAGCGAAAAAGCGAACAGTTGCCTGCGGAGGAGGCTAGGTTTCCTGTGCCAAACATTGTTGTCTAGGGAAACAAAATGGCGGCGTTTTGACAGTGGAAACTTATATCTTACGGTCTTTATAACGGCTGAAGCCCGTTAAAAAAAGTTAAATTGAGCTTAAATTTGATCTAAAAGCGTGATTGTTCAATAGATGTAACGAATACCGGTTTCAACTGTATATAACTTCAATTTTCTTATCGATATTTCGAGGAACCAAAATCAAACACTGTCAACAAATGGCCTCAACGAGCTCTTTACAATCTCAAAGTCGTCAGTCTTCACGATCACTAAATGAAAGTCCTGAAGCAGGGTCTGCAAGTCCAGAAAGTACAGCAACAAAAACCCCACCTCCATCCACTGGCTCTCCATCAGAGAGTGTGGCAACAAGCCAACCACCTCCAAGTAAAAAGAGTGAACCACCACGAAGACGAGGAAAAGGTATTTATCTTCAATCGAAAAGCCTTAGTTTAAATACAGTAGAGCACTAATGTCATCTCAAAATTGTTGTACTACTGCACTGAAAGCCTTTTTAATCATAATCATCATCATAATCATCATCTGATCATCATGATCTCCCAATGTTCTTCTTCGCCTCCATCTTTCATTCTATTATGAGTAAATCTTTTCATTGAACAAGCTATGAACAATAATAAATGGTCATCATTAAATCATCATCATCATCATCATCATTTGTCATATAATGATTTTAACCGTTGCCTGGTTGGCTCAGATGGTTAAGAGTCGGTCGGGAGGTCGGGGTTTGATTCCAAGGTGCTGCCTTTGTAATTACATCTGCAAATGGTTAGACTTTCACATCTTCTCAGATAAGGACATTAAACTGTAGACCCTGTCTCCATTTATATGGAGACGTTCCAGCAATTTAAGGCCGGCATGCAGGATAAGCGTTGAAAACTACTGGTGAATGAGGCCTTAAAAATCATGTATTACAACCAGTAGTGGAGCTACTAATTAGCAGGGGCTGGAATCTACAAACAAACAAACAACACAACTGTATATTCACATAATTAGGGATTTTGATTTTAATCTTCAGTCCCAGATCTTCCTGTTTATGAAAGAAGAAATTGGTTGATTCACCTCCATTATGTAAGAAAAGAATTTGATAAATGCAAGGTACAGTACTAAATAACATTTATCATTGAACTTTAATATAGTGAAACTTAAATTGTTAAGCTTGTACAATTACATGTATGATATCAAGGTCACAGAGGCCTTAAATGGTATAGGATGTTGGACTTGTAGCCAAGGCCTGGTAATACAAGCAACAAAATCGTGCAAGTTGCAGAGCACAATGTTGCTCATATTACCACCCAGCGTGCAACAAATTTTCTTTGTTGCACGAAGTAGAAGCACTGTCTACTTTTTGCAACAAAGAAAATTTGTTGCGTGCGGGGTGGTAATACGAGCAACATTTGCTCTCACTGCAACTTGCAACACAACAGTGTTACATACATACATACATCAACTTTATTTTAACACAATAAGAATTAAAGCTCATTGCTTATGGGGTCTAAATGTTGCGGGACAAGTTGCACGATTTTGTTGCTGGTATTACCGGGCCTTAAGTTCAATTAAGTCCTGACAGTAGATCACTGTCTTTGCGTCCTTGAAGTAGTAGACACTTTATTTGACATTCATGCTGCATACATGAGTACCAGCATTGCTGGGGTAAAGTTGGGATAGAATTGAGTAGCACCCACCCATGCATTTGTGGTGCCTCCTTTAATTTGCAGTCAACAAACTGTATAATTTAAATTACATTTATATATTGGATCCATGGCAGAGGCAGCATTGTATATATTTTCAGTATCACTTTGCAAGTTCAGCAGTACTGCTGTGCATACTTAACTTCCAGGTGCAGCACTCATAGTCAGAAATGCTTTAATTTTCTCTTAAAGTATGTAATACAGTGGAATCCCTTAAATATGGACACTGAAGGGCCAATGAAAGTGTCCAGAATATAGATAGATGTCCATAATGACTTGTGTTCTGTCTATAGAAGTGGGATATCATATTTTCAAGTTTCTTATGACAGTTGCAGTATTTACATGTAGTGTTCTTTCTATGATCTAAAAGATTTAAATTATCAGTGCCCAAATTCATCTGTTTACAACTTAACTTTATAGCTCAAGCATATTGTAAATTTGCAATTTTTTTTTTTGTATTTCTGTATCAAAAACCAGAAATTACAGTATTTTATCTTACAAGAGCTTTGTCCGTACTGAGAGGTTCCACTGTATTAGACATGCTGTTGTATTTGTTTCAGTATTTTGCATTTAATTTGTAGACTCTTATTCATGAGCAACTCCAAGAAACTCATTGGATGTGTGAATATGCACTGTATGCTCAAGGTTTGTTTCAACCCCAAATTCCCAAACAATGATTAGGATGAGAAATTAATTAACAAGTGGGGTCTAGTATTGGGTGCTTATAGGCAAATGTTACTTTTACAGAAATGAGTAACTGTAAGTACCAAGTATAGTTTGTACTTTGTGTTTTCAATTTGCCCATTTTGGTATATTTTAGGAGTCACATTAAAATTCGATCGATCCCGGTAATAGTTCTTTCCTACATGTAATGATATGTTGGAACATGTAATTAAGCTACACTATGTTGGTTTAGACCAGTGGTGGTTTCCCAGTGGTATTGTTACTACATGGAATTGCCAAGATCATTCAGATTTTGTATTCCAGCATGCACGTTTTCCTGTAGATTAATCGCGAATTTTTTTATTAAGTTTTACTGTTATTTAGAAAAAGCATATATCACAATGACCAACAAAATCACAATGCTATGGGTCAATTTGACAATGTACACACCATTGGCATGTGGCATGGTCCTAGCCTGAACCCTGTTCTTTAAACATGTATTCATTTATTTGTTTGTTTTTATCAGCTTTAATTCTACGTCAAGAAGGACAAATCCAGGATTCCTTGGACCTGTTTCAGCAAACAGTTAGGATAAGTCCTTTTAATGCTGATAATTTGAAGCAGGTTGCAAGATCACTGTAAGTATAACCATGTCAAAAATGTGTCCATCCATCAATCCATCCATCCACGGATCCATTCACCCAACCATGCATTCATCCATCCATCCATCCACCTTTTACCATTTTGTTCACATTTTACTTTGTTTGCTTTGTAGATTTCTTCTTGCAAGACATAAAGCTTCATTAGAGGTTTACAATGAAGCAGCAAAACTTAGCACTAAAGACTGGGTGAGTAGTTATATATCCTCACTACATACTCATTAACTCATCGTATCATTAAGTTTTGGGAGGAGTCCGCGACTGATGAGGTAATAAGCATGTAATGAGCATATTAGCAAGTCAGTTTTGAGTTTGTTTTGCTTGGTGAAATTCCGGGTCTGTGTAATGAACTGCCACATTCTCCTGTGGGACATTTATTGTTATTATTATTATTTTAAAAATGGCCAAAAACGGACGCCAATGAGTTCCGAATTGGAAAATCTTGCAGTTGGAAAACCTATTAATCCACACCACCAACCACTATTGCCTAACAACCTCCCTAGTCGGAAACTTGGACTGCGGATTGGTCATGCAGATCGTAAAGAAAACGCCGCCCTAATTTATGCTGCAAAGAAGGTATAACTAAACGAAAACGTTTTTGGTTGAAATCTGACAAAAGTGCTATTACTTTCGAGGAGCACAATATCTACGTTGAATTCAATGACATCCCTTTGAGGGATTACGTTTTTGGGTTAAAAAGTACACATAAAACAAAGCAGATCGATTTCAAAATTCAATGGTTTTGGCCCATGCTACGCTAGCATTGATTAGGAATCTAGAGCCAGGCTCCTTCGGCTTGAGGCCAATACTTAGCAAAACAAAACTCAAAACTAGTGCATAAGCTGGTCAACCGCCACCAGGGGAGGTGGGTGGGTCGCGAAAGTTCACGTTGTTCCGGCGTATCTTGAAGTGACCACTCCTAGATCGAGTAGGCTTATTTATACTCCGAGCTAATTAATTATGCAGTGAGAATAGTTATATATCCTCACTACATACTCATTAACTCATCGTATAATTAAGTTATGGGAGGAGTCCGCTCCTGCCCTCACCAATGCACCCTGTATACGTTAGCCCAGGCCACGGTCCAAATGGACTAAAACTACGAACGCCTAAGAACTCCCCATTTTCCTACAGAATGTTCCTTTATAATCTGAACCGCTCGAGTTATCAGCGATTAGCCGACCTGCTTGCTATTAGGGCCTTCCACAGCTCAGTAGTTAGGGCATCGGACCGGTAATCCGAAACTGTAGGTTATATCTCCGCTGGAGGCGTGGATTAGTCCCAGTTTTATCGATCAAACATATATTACCTACTAACTTCCCACTACCCTCTCCATTACTCAGATTCCAACTCCGAAAATCTGCACTCGTAATAAGCACCCTCTCCTCTTTAATTTGCTAGTTATCACCGCATCGTTAACAGTCTGCCAAATGCAAACAGTAATATACCAATTGAACTACGATTGGAAAGACTAATAGTTTCTCAGATTATCAAGGGTACTGGTAAAACTGACTCCAAAACTAGACAAATTACTCTTACAAACCACCACCCACAACGAGTGGGCGTGTACGGACTGCTCTTGTCCAGCTAAACTAAGTAGTAAGACATTACTTTGCGTAAAGAGCCATGTGTGTTAAAAGGATGAAACTGGCACATAGAACTATATCCATAACTTCCCTGCGAGAGTAAAGGCGCAGTTCACTACTAGTGGGTTATTGCTTGTTGCAAAACTAACTAATTGCAAACAGGTAAAACGTTTAAGGAATCCAAGAATGCAAGAATGCTTGAGCGTCAAGTCCAAACAAACCGCTCTGTAATAGTTTCTAATATTGCTGATATTGGGTAAAATGTAAAATTGCGGAAAGAGGAACCAACAAACGATAGAAAAGGCGATTCAAATTGATAAAAAAAACGCCAATTTTCCGGCCAACAGGCCCAATCTGCATGCCGCAAAGAACTAACAAAGAATGCCACGACGCATAGTCCAGCTGACTTATCACGCAAAATTGGAAATCCGTCCGACGAATGATCATAAACATAAATGCAAAAGTCAGCAACGGTGACTCTCTCACCAAGGCCGGATGCACCTAGGTGAAACTGCCGGAATGTAGGACCGAGAAAACTATTTACTGAACCTAACAAAGGCAAATAAGACTGCGAGAAATGCCTTCCAGTTTTCGCGTTCGAGTCTTTTCACTTTCTTTCGTCCCGGCGAGAATGCGCGTACGAGTTTTTTTGGAAAATGATTTCGAGATTTAGAGCATGTAAAGACGTCATTTCACCTGGTAGAAAGATGCACGAAACCCGCAGAGCTTGGTCCCTCCGTGTGTAAAAGGAATTTTGGAAAGAGTGCAAGAAGAGCTGAAGCAACATAACATCCGAGCTGCTCGGATCGACCCATGAAGGTGGCCAAAGTGTCCCCACGTCCTGAGAGCGCTCAAGTCGTGGCGAGAGTAAGAAACGGGCATGCACAAGAGGCTTCCCTTGGACGCGTGGTACTCAGTACAAGATCGAAACGCTGGAAATGACTACATTAATATTCCAGGTGCCTACCATGCGATAGAATTGAACGCTGGCACGGGTGCGCGTCTCGAGGGCTCAAGATTTGAAAATCAGAATCGCGTCAAAAATAATTAATTTCTTGAAATTGAGCAGTGCTAGCTGACTAATATGAGCTCATTTTCTCTCTTTGAGCAATAGCCTAGCATTATGATACAATAAATTGTTGTAAAAATGCGTTTGCTACAAGAAAGAAGGTAAAATTGGTTAATAGTACGTGACCTTGAGGCAGCGTGAAAGCACCTCTCGACCGCACGTTTGGAAAAATATAAACCTTGACGTGGAATCTTGGCTATAATTATGTATATGATAGAGAACCTTATTACCGTTGACTTGCAAAAATGAAAAGAATAGGTGCCCGTGCTCGTTTCCGCGCTACGACACATCGGCCGAAGTGTGAAACAAGAAGTTGTACACAGCCTGTGATCGAAGAGGACTAAGGTGAGTAACCACTATAGCGCCTCTTAGAGCGTGTCCACTGTTAAAAACTTCATAAGACTACAGCTTGCATCATTTTAAGTCAAATATATATCTTTTACAATCGAACAAATCAAAATAGGCTGAACTATGCCATGCGCAGTAGAGATTACTACGGAACTACTTCAAGTTGGTTAAGCCAGGAAAGACTTATTTCCAATCTCACCCATTTTATCATTAGGAGCTTTCTACAATTCCAGTAGAAAACAAATATCGAGCTAGACTACAAAAACGTAAAAAAGAAAGTACAAGGGAAAGTGACAAAACCAGAGATACGTCATATGACCTTTGTGACTGGGCAAAAGCATTGTCAGGTTGGAGAAATGGCGCATTTTGAATTGTGCGAATTCTCCGGGAACTGGGACCCAGTTAAACGATATGTTCTAAGCTTGAATTCTAAAGATAAGATAACAAAATCTCTTGCCATCCCTGGTTATTGTTGTTGCTATACACTCTCTGTAAATCCTGCGAAAAATTCTACTACTTGGATATGGACATTTTGTGCCGTCTCCGCTGAGTTTAAATGTGCCGTGACGAGACGTTTGTCCCCTTAAATTACGACACCATGTGTCTTAAAAGGTCAAAATATGTTATGAACCAAATGAGTTTAATACTAATCAAATTCTTATCAGCCTTCCGGCGAACACAGGTTTCAATCTGGGCTAATTAGCTCTGAATGGGCGAGTACACTATTAGACTAACCGTTTCCGGTAGAAAGTGAAATGCTGCAAGCAGAAAACAGTTGGTGTATCCACCTTAGCAGAACTGTTCCTCTAAAACTCAAAAATGAACACTGCTTTCTTTAATATATCAAATTTCCCTTGTCTATCTCCTCTCATTTTGATTCTACTTCGCTATAACTATCAGTCCAAGATACTCGACTTTCAAAAATGTACATTTTGCTAAGAATTATGGCCCTTTAATCTGTGAAGTCAATACCCTGCCATGTATTCCATATCTATATTATACACACTACTGCAGGATCCACTACAGCTAATTAAAAAACTGCATGAGATGATTCGTAAACACCTATCAACCACGAATGCAAATTCCTCGCACGCAAAAATGCAAAGACAAAATTGGGAAAAGTTGTTATGAAGGTATAGACTTTTTTAACATCAAGTTGTCTCCAAGAAATTGACCTCGCATCCTGAGGTTCTCTAGAATGACGAACTTAGGTAGCAATTTAGGTAGCCATAGGGGCCAACAGAGGGTAGGGTCCCCGGGAAAGAAAACAAGGCGGTGTGCCCTGTAAACGATAGTCAGTTGTATAAACAATGCTCAACATAAGAGGTTCAATTTACCTTGTGATGCATGAAAGGGAACCCCACCCTCTGTTGACCCTAGGCTCCGAGCAAAGCCCGAAATTGAGACGCTGAGCAGGCCCCCCCGAGGTCAACAGAGAGGAAGGATTGGGAGGTTAAATTGGGCCGAATGAAAAAGAGGGAAAACATTCTACCAATGGTTATGGTACGTATTCATTTCTTCTTGGCTCTACTAGCCACATGGTATCCCTCTGTAAATGCAATGCTTCAAAATGCGTAAACCCGTGGCTCTCCAGGCCACCTTCGCTAGCGGTACTCTATCAATGCAGTCCTTCAAATTCGTCACCCCGCGGCTCTCTAGGCCACCTTCGCTAGCGGTGCTCCTCTATCCGTGCGATTCTTTAAAGAATTCGTAGGCCCATTGCTCTTCAGGCCATACACCTTCGCTAGCGGTACTCCTCTATCAACGCGACTCTTTGAAATTCGCAAACCGTGGCTCTCCAGGCCACCTTCGCTAGCGGTACTCTTCTGTCTGTGCGATTCTTTGAAATTTGCAAACCCGTGGCTCTCTAGGCCACCTTTGCTAGCCGTACTCCTCCATCAATGCAATTCCTAAAATTCGTGAACCCGTGGCTCTCCAGGCCACCTTCGCTAGCGGTACTTCTCTATCAATGCAATTCCTAAAATTCGTGAACCCGTGGCTCTCCAGGCCAATTTCGCTAGCGGTACTCCTCGTGGTTCTTAAGGCCACATAAAATATGCGGATTAATAGAAGTTAAAACGTAGATTTAGAGCACTAAATAAACAAAGCATAAAACAAATAAAATTACGACTAATGAATTAACTGGAAACAAAGACCGAAGTTACGAGGCGTAACCCAAAGCATGCAAGACGAATGCAAATTGCTAAAGTAGGACGCTAATTTAATGGCAGTACTGGCCGAAGGAATACAAAATATACAACAAAAGCGGTTTGGGTAAATAATGATAAAGCTTAAAATTTATAGCCAACGAAAGTCAGTTTGGAAAAACTAAAATAAACCACAAAGAAACAATTATGAAAAAGGAATAGAAACGATTCAAAGCCTACCCAAACCGGCAAGCCGACTGATAAAACGAAATAACGAACTTACAGCAAACTAGGACGAGAAAAACCTAGAAGTGACTACAAATACAAACGAACACTAGCAGAATTGGGAATAAACCCCGGGAAAACCAAGAGAAAACGTCCGAGTTGCAAACACTAATTTACCTCGATACGCGTTTACCAAAGCAAGCTGGTGCAATTGTGCTCGCTAACGCTGCTAGCTAGCCATGTTCAGTTTAGCCAAGCTTGGTAGAAAAGTCAGAACGTTGAGGCTGCTGAGAGTACTCAGAGGAAGGATCTTGAATTAGAGCTGGTGGCGGTTGACGATAATGGCGAAGAACGGAAGTTCACGTTGTGCCGGCGTATCTTGAAGTGACCACTCCTAGATCGAGTAGGCTTATTTATACTCCGAGCTAATTAATTATGCAGTGAGAATAGTATTAAGTTTTGTTAACCTGCCTGTTTATGTAATAATTTCAATCTATATATTAAGTAACTATTTTCATTGACCTTAATCTCTCTTATTCTTGTAGGAAATCTACCACAATCAAGGTTGGTTTTCAATTACTGCAGTGTTCTAGCTAGGAGAGAGGTCTTGGGTTAATGACCTAATAGAGTAAATAACCTGGCTAATAATATACATGCAAAAATTTCTCGACGCTGATTGGCTAAGAGCAGTGCTGTTTCGAGGAAATTTAGTGCAGAAAAAAGGAAATTTAGTGCCAAAAAAGGAAATTTAGTGCAAATTTCTTTTGGCAGAAAACAGTCAAAATGCACTAAAACGTCAAATTCTTCTTTTTATTCATCAAAGAAACAATTTATAAAACACTTTTAGCGGGATTTGTTTCCAAAATTGTCGTAAATATGCAAGAAAAATGTCACAAAGTGCCCAAGTTTCGGGTGAAAAGTTTTGAATTTTTTCCTTGAGCGCGCGCTTGGGGACGACATCGTCAGGTCGCTTTCGAACAATGGGCGCGCGCTAACCTGATTTTTCAACTGAAAAGCTAGAGAAAACTTGAAAGTTTTGCTTGAATTTTTGCATGTATATTATTAAAAGGAAATAATATGGTTTACTCGTGCAATTTAGAATAAATTTGACTCGTGAGTTTTCAAAGAGCACAAATTGCACTCGCCCTACGGGCTCGTGCAATTTTGAACTCTTTGAAAACTCACTCGTGCAAATTTATTCTAAATTGCACTCGTAACCATATTATTTCCTATACAAATAAAATGAAAAATTTTACTTACATGTATTAATTGTTAATATGGGGTACTCCCATATATTTACTATACGGGGATGATCCGCTGAACAGGGTATGGTTTTTCGAGTTCCCTGTCATAAACAGGGTATCCTTTTTGCAATTTTTTGAGCTTCTTGTCATTTTCAGGGTAGCAGCTTTCTCATCAACCTTAGTCATTAGCTAGCCACAACGGCAACGATCTGTCTAGATTTATCATTGTTCGATCACGATCGCAACAAACTCGTTATGACACTCATCTACATTACAAACAAGGATCCCAGCGGAACATCCCCCACCCCCCCCCCCCCCCCCACCCCGGGGCATGACCCCTCTATAAACTACATAACCCTTGCTTAAAAACTGGAGCACTGTCTGCAGTGACTGTGGTGAATAATTCCTTTGGATCACAGTCATGCTAGGCAGGATTGGCTCAATTTGTATACAAAATGAAATATCATGCACCTTAGAAAGAGTAAAGTACAAATCCAGCAGAGGAATGTGATTTGGATAGTACCAAGCCTGAAGTCAGGTGTCCGTCTTCTGATGTGTCCACTTTGAGAATGTTCAGACTATGTCCAGATTTAGTTTGTGTTAAGACAGAATTTTTCATTATTGCTATATAACTTTTAGATTACTTTAATTTATTAATAATTATGAATTGTTTTGTCCTTAGGTGTTTGTTATTTGTACCTAAAAGATTTTGAAAAGGTAATCATACACTAACAGGATTAATTCATACTGACCTTGAAACTTGAAAAGTCAGGGAATTCTTGGAATTCTCAGGGATTTTTATTTGCTCACACATTGTTTAACTCATTGCATGATAAGTGAATCTGACCAGTGCTCAGAAGGTCATAGGTTCAAACCCTGTATGCAGCTTTTTTCTCAGTATTTTCCCCCCAGGGTGGGGTGGGGAGCACTCCCATATATTTGCTAGGGTTACACTCATGTACATATTAGCAGCCTTAGAAACAGTTTTTCAAAATAAAGAAATAATCATTAACAGCAAAGGTATACATAAAAAAGCTAAAAGGTATATTAAAGGGGTACTCTTTTTCGTCAAAGGTTTATTAAAGGCGTACCTTTTTGCTGAACTTTGGTGTATTTAAGGGTAAGGAGTCAAGATTGTGGTCGGAGCATCCATGTACAAAATGCCTGGGAGTGCAACTGCCCTGGGGTATTTTCCCACTTGAAGAAACTCTACAGATTACACAGTTACATTTTACTAAATCATTCTGTGACAATGTTCTTTTTGTCAATATCAGGCCAAAGACTGCTTGAAACATGCCATTCAATACCATCGCCATGATGCATCATTCAATCAGCTAGGTAGAATCTACTTGATGGAGGGTGATGTTGAATCTGCAATTGATACTTACAAGAAAGCCATTGAGTAAGTTGTCATTAATTAAGGAAATGTTCAGTTTTCATATGATACAATCTAAGGTGTGATCACTTCAATGTTCAAGAGTGACTCCAATATAGCAAATGTGCATGCAAGTCTTGCCATATTTACTACTAACAATAGATCCAGATTATTTTGGGCAGATGCCACTTTTAATGGGAATGTAGGAGCATGTGTGCATTTTCTTAACTCTGAGCATTGGTCCAGCCAGGAATCACACCCCTGCCTCAGTTGGTTGAGTATTGTTTGAGCAGGAGGTTCGATTTCAATTCCAAGCTGGACCAGTGCTCAGAGTTAAGAAGGTGCTGTAATTGTAATTACATTTGTCAATGGTTATTTAAAAACAATTGCATCTCCTCAAATAATATGGAGTGACATAGAACTGAACATTAGGTCCCATTTTTCCAAAAACTATTTAGGAAGAGTAGGGTGATCCTGGTGTGTGTGGTCTGTCCTACCACTCTATAGGCCCACAGTAATTGATGAAAGCTGTTGTGGTGTTCCTCCCTTTACATGAAGAAGTTAACAAACTATTTACTATATACATGCATTAAGAAACTGAAATTGTGACAGATTTTATAAATAATCTGTAACAGCTGCATATCCCTAATCAGCACTCACACTCACTACCTCTACATTAAACTATTTTCACTCAACTCACATGTTGATTTTTGCTGAGGGAGAAAAAAAAAAACGGAGAAAAACCCTCATAACATGGTAGAGAACAACATTTCAAACAAATGCAGTTCACATATGATCCATCATCCACAGTGGTGAACTGCTATAATTTTGTAATATATTTGCTTTTATTTTCTATAAAAGGTTTTCCCCAGAGAATCCAGAGCTGATGACAACTCTAGGTCTTCTCTACCTGCAGGTATGAGGTTAAATAAAACAAGCAATCTTGAGGCATTCTTAACAATGAAATACCTTGTATTGTGAGTGGTGAATAGTCTTTGAGAACTGTCTTGAGCAAGAATTTGACTCAAATTTTGTCTCAGTTTTAGTCATATCTGACAGTCTCAAAATTTGCTGAAAAGTTTTAAATTAAAATAATGCTCTAGTCTCTAAATTGAAATACAAGAAAGAATCAGGCTTTGCCTTGGTTTTGAGAACTTGGGAATTGCATTCCCGGCAAGTCTCATATTTAACCATTATCTTAACCTTTGTAATTGCATCAATGCCTGTATGCTTGCAAATGAAGTCTTTGTCAGATCCGAAGAGTAAAAACAGGAAAAATGTTGTTGTGGACTTGCCATTGCTATATTGTCAGGTGTATTTGTGAATCTCGTTTCAGCTTGGTATGACTCAAAGAGCCTTTGAGCATTTAGGAAATGCCATGACGTATGACCCAAGTAACATCAAGGTATGCTAGTATTTTGATAGATGAAATTAATAGAAATTTAATCAAAATTAACAGGGAGATAGTGACCAGCAGGCATGTGCATGTATTTGCTCCTTGGGCTTCATGGTTGATTTGCTTCTTGACTGCTCTAGCAGTTACTTGATCATCTTTACTCTAGCTGGCAAAGCTGTCTGCATGTTTCACTGGTTGTCATGGTACCCTCCCTACCAGCCTTTGCTTGCTTAGCTCGTCTTGTTGCAAACAATGGCAACTATTGCATAGTCTTGCAGCCCTGATTTTATGCCTTGCATATTCGTTAGGCATTCTGGGAAATGATCAAATTATCATCATCATAAAATTTGAGCGGCTTGGGCATGATGCTTAAAATATAATGCCATTACTCACATACTGGGCTGCTTTCAATGTTATACATGTCACGGGATTGCAAAAAATCAATTTCACAAACAAGCAATACATTGAATAAATTTTACTATGAATATGGCATGCAGGGGAAATGGTCATGTCAATAGCTGCAAATAACCCTTTTTGATACCCGTTTTCAAACTCAGTAGTTCATTTCTCACTTGTGTGAAAGAAGACAATGAACAGTACGTTAATACTGAGTCTGCGTATGTTGCTTCTGCTTCCGCTTTTGTCGCTCATGAAATCCAGGTATAACAGTGCCAATACTATTGACGTTTAAATTGATAAAACGCTGTCATGTTTCAGGCAATCCTTGGAGCAGGCTCTATGATACAAACCCATGGAGACTATGATGTTGCTCTTACAAAGTACCGCGTTGCTGCATCTAAAATACCTGAATCACCACACCTTTGGAACAACATTGGGATGTGTTTCTTTGGAAAACAAAAATATGTCGCAGTAAGTCCTTGAAGTGTCATCCAACTTTTTGGTTCAAACAGGGGCACAGGGGTTTGACGTGAAGTGGATCAAGTCGTTTTTCTTGATTTGACAATAAAACAATTCATTTCTCGCTATCCGTTAAAAACCTCTTTTACAACATTAGAGCAAAATCTCGCAATCTGATGGGATGAAACTGTTGTCAGTCAGAGTTCAGACAACGGTGCCAACGCTTTCTTCGCGTGCGTTCGTTCGTTGCCCCTTCAATCAGGATTTGTCACTTTTACCACAATTGATTGTTGTAAAAATTGACATGACTCGGAAAAGAGCTGAAATAATTGTTTGAGATTCGTGATTTTTTTTTGTCTTGTTCCACGTGAATCATTGATCTTTTTCTCCAGAAATAAAAAAAATATATGAAATTATAAAAAGTAATTCAAGTTGTCTCAGTTCTGTGCTTTTTAGTTTTATTCAATCTCTAACCACTGGCATAGCATGCTCCACGAATGGCAACATATGTAAGCAGGCTTGTCTGGAAAATACCAGAGAGTTGTCCATCATCCCCTTCCCCTGTATGCCCTTGTTCAAATTGTGGAGAAAATAACATAATACTGTAAAGGTGTGTCTCAATGATCTGGTGCTGGTCCAACATCATTGAGTATTCAGACACCATGATGAACCATATCCCCTTTGCTTTCTTGTGTTTGTTGTGTATAATTTGATGTTTGATTTTCTAGGCAATTAGTTGTCTAAAACGAGCAGCATACATGGCGCCATTTGAATGGATTATTGTCTACAACCTGGGACTTCTACACCTAACAATGCAACAGTATCCTTTATGATAACACAAGGACATAGTGTAGAACTCAAAACCCTCAGAAAATCTATATTAATATTTAACACTTATTGACTGGGACCGAGGGAAAAAGTATAAAATGCAAAACGTCGCTGCCTACAGTTAAAGTTTTTAATCAAAATTCACACAAAACTGACCTTTTTCACACATAGTTTTTCGGAGAATTGTTGCAGCTGTACATGTTTTGGTGACATTCCTGGTTGGTTATCATCTTTTCGTCAGAATAAATGTTGTATATTGGTCTTAAAAGTTTGACAGTAAACACGAGTTTTGCCTCATTCATGTCCGAATGAATGAATTTATAAACGCACGCTGCCAAAAACCTGCCTTCAAAGCTCAATCTACTTCCGGTTTTGTTATTACCGGTCAAAGGTTTGCTCGAAAATTTTACTGTAATGTTGCTTTCTGGTTCTTTTGATAGTTAATATGATTCCATGGATAATGTTCCTTCATATAATCATTCAGATATGCTTCTGCATTTCATTACCTTAGTGCGGCAATCACCTTAAAACCTAAAAATGGACAGCTTTTTCAACTTCTTGCTGTTGCCTTGACTCACCTTGATGACCACGAGAATGCAAAGCAGGCTTATGAACAAGCGCTGGCGTTAGACATGTAAGTTTACTGCTTATGCATCATCCTTGATTTTATATTAGAAAGTTTCTTCTATGTGAATATATATTTTTAATGTCCAAGCCTTCGGGCCACTGGACCCATCATCAGGGATTGCATCTACCTTGTCAGAACATGCTTGTAAACATGGCCATAACATTTTTTGGAGCAACATCAAAATCCTTGCCTGCGAAACTTCCTGGATCAAGAGGAGATGGTCAGAGGTATGGATCATCGCCAGAAATAAACAGGTGTTATTTAACAGAGACTCTGGAAGAATATTTGCAGCTAACTATATTCCTGTGATGAACAAATAGAATTTGTGATTATGTAATGTACGCGCATAGTGATTAGTATCAAGAGAGCGCTCTGTTATTTCGCTATAATAAATAATTGAAAATTTGTAACTTCATTCAATCCTTGATGATGGACCAGCTTGGATATTAAAAATATATATTCACGTAAAGGAAACTTTCTAATTCTTAAACCTTTTACCTGCTCACCAAATTGTTCATCGTCATCGCCCTCGCCGTTATCATCATCATCATCATCATTATCATCATCATCATTATCATCATCATCATTATCATCAGTATAGTAGCTACATAATCAGTTATAAACGTAGTCACGTAGCATAAACCATCATATGAATATTATTGAATGTCTCTACTAAACCGTTTTTGTTTGTTCTAGCAATGATCCCGCTATAAACCTGAATTACGCTACTTTTCTGTACAACATGGGAGACAGAAAACACGCCGCTAAACAATTTGCTGTCTACGAGAAGAAGATAGAAGTGTTTCGACAAACCAAGGCCAGTGATATTGATAGAGAGGTAATCTCCTTTACTCTTGTGGTCCAATCAATCAGTCTGACCCCTGGATTTTTAGTCCGTCTGCGTAACAGCGACACGAATCGTGTTCTAACTTCTTTATTATTTCGAAAGGACGCTTTTGTGTTTGTTTAAAATAACGCTGCTTCCTATTGGGTATTTCCATAGGAAAAGTCACTCTCGTCATGTTGGTGCGAAAAATATCCAATAAGAATTGTTGTTAGAATGACCTCACAAACGTCTTTTCTTTAATACTAACTCAAGGAGTGGAAAAGTTTTCATTTTCTTGCACTTCCATTTGAACTTGCGCTTGACTTTTTATTGCATGAATTGGGGTTTGTGCAAATTCACTGAATGCAAACCATTACATATCAAAAAATTTCTTATAAAACTGTGCTGTTTTCGCGAGAGCTCCTTCTTCCATATAAGGAAATTTGTACTTACCATGTTTAGAAGTTGAAATACGTTTTCATCGCGAAAAAATTCCATCCAAATTTACAGCCATTGGAGTGAAAACATGCTAACCAAGTCAGCAATCTTGATTTTGGCCGTAAAAAGATAGGAAAAAGTGTAGAAACAGGCGGTTTGTTCACCACAGGAAACCCGAAAATCACAACATTTCTTGATCTGGACCCGGTTGTACGAAGGTTGGATAAGTTATCCATCGGATAAGAGTTATCCACTGTATAGATTTTGTATAGATTTTATCCGCTGGATAAGGATTTATCCGCTAGATAGCACTATTCACCCTTCGTACAACCGCCTCCAGTGTCTTTGGGTTTATAAACACCTCAATCGCGCATGCGTATCTACTTAATCCTTGCATTTGTGAACAATGCTTGCATTTGCGTTTCCATTTGAGTAGCTTGTGTCATGCTTCTTTATATCAGATCCTAGAAACAGCAAATCGCCTTGGACCAGCTCTACAAGTTGGTGAAAAACTCGTTTGGGACAAGTCTAAGTCTAAGTCACGTGATTCTTCATCCAAACCAGCTGAGCAAGAAGCCTCGTCACCACCTGAGTCTGTTAGCAGTAGTTCTGCAACACTGCCTGATGATGGATCTTTCGTTTAAAGTTTCTTAATCCGTGTATTAGAGTGCTTGCAATATATCCGTGAAAAACTTTGTAAGACATTGCACTAATTTGCACTAATTAAACAATAGAAAACAAAGGATTTCGCGCTATTTAGTACAATTTAGTTCGCTAACTTTTTCACGGATATATTGTAAGCACTCTAGTATTATTGATTCATTGACTCATGGATAATAACAATATGTATAAAAATATAAATATAAAATATGTATAAGTAAGAGCATGGTTTGTAGTGATATTTGGCATAAATATCACTCGTGAATGATATTTCAAAATTGTTAAACAAAATTTACATTTCTCAGGTTATATTAATTAACGACGAAATACTTATTTATGTACCAGTGAATTCTCTCTATAAAGACCTCTCAGTGATCTCGTGAAACCAAGATGTAACTAAGGATACGTCCACATTATTTGGGGGAAATTTGAAAAACGCATGTTTTCCCGTCATTACTGTATCAAGGAGGCAGCATGGTCGAGTGGTCAGAGCGTCGGTCTCGCAATCCTGTGGTCCCGAGTTCGAGTCCCCGCTCTGACGACTAGCTGAGGCTGAATTTGTTCCGGGTAACCCCTAGTTCAAATTCAGTTTCTCGACCATGCTTGTATATAGCCAACTGGTTCGCCTCCCTGCCAGTTCGGATTCTTATCTGTGGGCCATTATGTAAACTACCGGGTCACCGATAATAATGTCTATACCCTTATCAAATAAAGATCATTCTTTATTCTTCATTCTTCTGTATCTTAGTCAAAGGAAAATGTCGTTTTAGTGTGGGCGCAAGACGGGGCCACAACTCATTTTTCCTCTCTGTTTTTCCACCCTAGAAAACTGAACACTGCGCATGAAAAACGTTCAAGTGTGGACGCAAGAACACCAAAAAAGCGCATCGAAATATAAGCGTCTTCAAACGACAACGCATTAGTGTGAATATAATAATTTCATGTGACTGTGAACCCGGTATTTCCAAGGTAGTGGCGCTAACGAGAAATGGACTCTATGAGAGATTAAACTGCCCCTCTAGACTTACTCCAGTCTGGCTCGTTAACGTTTTCTGTTGGCACGGATTCAAATCGCGTACTTCCGATTACAAGAACTTTAAATTCTGAGAAAAATGGGGCGAAGGAAAGTCAAACAGAGCAAGACTTGTAAAACTCGACAGCCAGCTGTCCGTTGACGTCGTAATGCAGTGGGGGTGGGGGCGTGGCATTACTCAATATTGGACATGCTTATTCAGATAAGAGTAGATGGATAAAATTTTATTTCATCACGGTAAATTGCACCACTGTCACCTAAGGTATTTTTAAGGTAATTGAATGAGCTTTTATCAGGTATTTTTAAATTAGCAAAACAGAAAAAGAATTACCATAGCTGGAAAGAGCATGTCAAAATTAGTAAAACTGTGAAGTTTGAATGAAGTAACTTTCAAACTCACGAAGATATGAATTTTCAAAAATCGAAATTTTGTATGAAAACATTCGCTGGTAGGCAACTCTTGCCTACCAGCGAATGTTTTCATACAAAATTTCGATTTTTGAAAATTCATATCTTCGTGAGTTTGAAAGTTACTTCATTCAAACTTCACAGTTTTACTAATTTTGACATGCTCTTTCCAGCTATGGTAATTATATTTCTTTACTGTGACTTTTGGAATTACATGATAAAAGCTCATTGGTATATGTAATTTTAGTTATATTTTATTATTATTACATATGCATTTATTAGCATAAAATATTTTGTTATATATATGTATTTAATAGCATATTATGCTATTATATATATTCCCCTACAAGTACACAGCCTTCCTACTACACGAACTACAGAAACTACACCTACAAGGCTACGAGTACTACAGCTACTACGTGTACACTGCCTACTATGGGAACTGCTGTACTAGGGCTACTACAGATACTACAGGTACTACAGATACTACACCTACAACGGGTGCTACACCAACTAAAACCACTACACCTACTCCTACTACTAGTACAACCCCTGCTACAGATACTACACTTGCTACAAGTGCTACACTTACTACAATCGCTACATCTACTCTAGGTACACGTATTGTATTGCGCACCATTACAAAAGCTCAGGACAATAGAAGTTGTCCTTACTAAGTAAGCTCAGGACAATACAAGTTGTCCTTACTAAGTATACTAATAGTTCGTCAGACACTACGCGACGGACTATGATATGCCCTTATAAACCTCAGGACATTAGAAGTCGTCCTTACATGGAGTCGTCTAACCAGTCGTCTTCCTCGCGTCGAGTGAACGTTATTTTTACCCAGAGTCCCTAGCAAGAGTGCAAACCAAGATGGCGGATGATAAAACGTAAATGCGACAAGGAAAAGACTGTTCATGAATCGGCTTAAATATGGAGTGGCATGGAGGCTCAACGAGAGTAGACGATAAAGAACGAAGAATATTACTCGATAGGTTTTATTACAGAGGTATTTGATCGTAGTTTTATGTAGAACTTTGGAATGTTTATAGTGGGACATCGTTATGTCAGAAGCTAAACGCAAAACATGAAGTACAGTGTTTAGCCTAAATACGGGCCGTACATGTATCTTTATCCTGCCATTTTGATTTTAAAGCGCTGTTATTTCTTCGATGACAACAGTCAATAAACTTAAAGTCATCATTTCATACATTCATATTGTTTAGTTTTAACATACAAGGAATATTGACAGCGGTTTACAAATGAAATGGTTGGATAGGGCACGGCCGGTACATTGTATTTAGGGTAACACACTGTAATTGATGTTTTCTCAAGCTCTGTGTAGCTAAATTATCAACAGAACCAGAGGTTTCCCATCCTCAACGTTTGTTTCTGGGTGCTTATACTTTGTTTCTCTGTACCGGGGTTCCTGTGCAGCCAAACCCTTCGCTTCAAAGGAACGATAGCAGAAAATCGTCTTTGAGAAAAATAGGGGTCAAATTCTTTGATCTTGCTGATTGTGCCTATTTTTATCCTTATTGCTGGTTTTCAATCATTCCTCTGAGAGTCAAAATATAAAAGAGTGGCAGCCATGTTGGTTGAACGAACAAGAGACACTAATGAGCAATCTTTTGTTGAAGTTCAACCAAGATGGCCACCGTGACGTCAATTGCCAGTAAAAGTATGTCAAGAACTCAGACAATAAATAGTTTATGAGCCGATGCTTTATTGCCATGGGTAAAACTGCATGCCTGAAATGCAGGCTCAGATACTATGACATCTTCCTATCTTCAAATATTGTCTTTAAATCAAGCCTTTTTCTCATAATTCACTATAATTCTGTGTTTGGCATATGGTAGAAAAGGTATCAGGCAACTGCTGACTTGAAGATGAAAAAAATAGAAGTACTTTTTCCCTTAGAAAAGAAACTCTGAACCTCCAGATAGTGCAATCTTCCTATGATCTGCATATTGTGATAGACTAGGGGGCCAGTTGCATGAAACTTAATTTTAGATGTAACTGTTGAAGTCGGACATTCAGCCCAGTTAAATCATGGTTAATAATGTCTGACGTCAACAATTATGTCCAACATTACCTTTTATGCAACTGGCTCCAGAAGAGATCAAATGAATGGTTCCCTGTGAAAATGACCTAAGTGACTTTTTGATGGATGTCCAGAGATTAATTTCTCCAGCATAGGAAAGTCAATTATACCACTTTATACCATTGAAAAAATATCATCAAAAAGTCACTTACAAATAGGCCATTTTCACATGGAACCCTTCATTAATGACTACCAGCCCCAGTACCCCTAAAAGGTCTGTCCACTTATTTTTTTTTTTCAAATATAATAATTATTCACAGATATTTCTGTATATATTATCCTTAATGAGCAATTGTGTTGTTTTTAGTTAAATGTCAAATCCTCAAGTACCAAAGTGGAAGCATTGGATTATTCCCTTTGTATACTAGCACTACTGATAAGCAGAAGGCTGTGGAAAGTCATGTTCGTGAAAATGTATACTGTGCCATGGCCATTTGGGCTTTGGGGCAAGCTTACAGGTACAGTTCTTCCCATGTTCAATCCACATTCCACAAGTTGCAAATGAATTTTGAGATGGAAATTACCAGTGGGTTCAGTGGTTTTGTTTCCAAAAATTTAGGAAATGTCCCTAAACAAGTAAATATGGTGCATGTTATTATTGTTAAGGACAAGTTGTTTTTGTAAATGTTCTTCCTAGACATATGGATGACAATCAAGGAAGATACTATGAATTAAAACAGAGTGCTGTTAAGTGTATGCGTGGTTTGCTCTTTTGTTTTATGAGGCAGTCTAAAAAGGTATGTATTGATGTTGGGATTCCTGTTGTTGTAAATACACAGGTAGCCCAGTACACTATACATGTACATCAGCTGGAGTGTATGCTATAATAGACCTTTCCTAAATTTACTTCAATACACACCACAATGGTTTCAAATCGAGGTTGGACTTAATAAATACAATAGATGTACAAATGCTAGTCCAACCTCAATTTGAAGTGGAATTCAGGAAAGGTGTATTGACAAAAATGAGAACAATAAACATATCTCTTTTCAGTATAGTACTTTTGGGATCCCCATGTTTATAAAAACACAGGAAACCCAATATATCTATTTGCATCTGTTTTTTTAGCTGGAACTGTTCAAGAGGAATCAGCGAAGTGAGAACTCATTACATGTGATATTTAATGTGAATACTGGTGATGCCATGTACCAAGCAGACACAGAATATCCTCACCTACAGGTAATGGCATTACTTAATTATATTTCTGTAATTAATTTATGGCTGGATTTCACTCATTCCCCAAAACATTTTTTTCTCCATTCTACTCAACTGAATATAGAGTACCATTGATGCAGGACAATGTATTTATCTTCTTAGTTTAATTTGTTTCTACTTCAGATTGATGCAGTTTCATTATATTTATTGACTATGGCTCAAATGATAGCCTCAGGTTTACAGGTAAGTTACAATGCTGTCCCTTACGCCTGGTTTTACACAAACAATACAAGCAGAAGCAATATACACAGACTCAGTGCATATATGACAGAAGACAATGGGCTTGCATTACTTAGTCTGCATATGTTGCTTCTGTTTCTGGTTAATAATCATAAATTATTGCAAGTCTGTCAATAGTGTAGACTTTATGATTTCTTGCCTTTATCCTTGGCAGCCAATAAATTACTGGTAGTTTTTATATTTTGTATATAATAATTATTTTGCATGTTCTCTTAATGCAGATAATCTACACGAGTGATGAAGTCAACTTTGTTCAGAATCTAGTTTATTACATCGAGAGAGCATACAGAACACCTGACTATGGAATGTGGGAAAGAGGAACCAAAGAGAACACTGGACACAAAGAGCTCAATGCCATGTAAGAAAGCTTTAATGCCATGTAAGAATAGTTTATTAATATGTAATCATCAATGATACATTATTATCTGTTTTTCTGTTTTCTAAAATAGTTTGGTTGGTGTGTAATCTTCCTGTGCATCCATTTCATAATCATACAGTATGATAAATAAATACAAAAATAACTCATCATGTATATTGTATTATATAAGGATTTGATGTAAGTTATATATTAATTAATATGTAAGTTGTATATTGATTGTATCATATATTATCAAATGAATGAACTTTGCCAGGTCAATTGGGATGGCTAAAGCAGCTTTGGAGACTTTAAATGGATTCAATCTTTATGGAAACTCTGTAAGTACATCATCATCATCATCATCATCATCACTAATACAACAATGTTAAAAATAACTGCAGTTCCCATACATCTTTGTTTATGTGAGACATGGCAACAATAGAATCACCCTTCAGGATTTGAGTTAAAAATGAATGAGACCATAAGAATCTCATTTAAAAAATCACCTTTATAATCATTATCATGTACTGTTTTTTTCTTTTTTCAGGGAACATCATCCTCTGTTATCTATGTTGATCCTGATGCTCATAATAGGAACCACACTATCTTACATTCCTTACTACCAGTAGCTTCATCATCTAAAGTGACAGATGCTGCTCTTTTAATGATAACTGGTTTTCCAGCCTTTGCTATTGATGATGATGAACTCAGGCTTAAAACACAGTCTAAAGTACTTGAAAACCTGGAGGTAAACTTGTTACTTGAAGACTGTCAATCCAGTTTCTAATGGGTTCCAGAAATATGACCATACACTTGCACCATAAGGAGCCCATGACAAAAAGTCAAACTTCATAGTCAAAACAGGCAGTTCTGTTTCTCCAGGTCGTTGTGTTTGTCATTGTTAAATAAAATTTATTTAACAATGATAAACACAACAACCTGGAGAAACAGAACATTTAAATGTTCTTTATAGCAGCAATAATCAAAGCTGCAAGTAAGTGCTGGTCATCCAACAAAATTAATCTCCAATGAAAATGCTTATATTTGACTGCCAAATGATTTCCCTAGTTTGAGATTTGACCAAACACATTTCCATCACATTGCATGTTATTTCTTTTCATGTTTTTATTTGCTTCATGCCTGACAAATGAAGGTGTGCTTACTATAACAAATTATTTGCAACCTTAATAGTGGATATCTGTAGCACGAACAGATTATAACCCTGTCAGCTTTTTTGCGTCCTGTTGGACGGTAAATGCCTGCTGTTACAATAAACATCAAAGTTCAGTCTCATGAGCACTATTTGCCTTTACAGGGAAAGTATGGACTAAAAAGATTCATAAAAGATGGCTACAAATGCGTTTTTGAGGATAAGAACAGGAAGTACTATGAAAAACGAGAACTGGAGGTACTTTGAACTCATTATCTATAGACAGCTTGTACTCAAGAGTAGCAAGTCAGAACACGTACTCATGCTTATGAGTAGAGGTTGTTTTACACATTAGCAGTACTGTAGAGTATACCTTCATTTAATGCCATTGTACATGTTACATACTAGCAGTACTGTAGAGTATACCTTAATTTAATGCCATTGTACATGCATCTGTAATACAGGAATATGATAATTAACAGTTTTTGTTTGAGTGTGAAACATACCATGACCTCAAAAGTATTGTATAAAGAACAAGAGGGTGCAATATAGTGGTGGATACATATAAAGATCTGAGCCAAAGGTGGGGATCTTTAGACCTGATAGAATGAGCCCTCTCATTCTTTATATTACTTATCAAACGTCCGGTTGTCAAATATCATATTTGACCAGAATCTCCTAAGTTAAACTATTTTTGGCTCAGAAAATCCAAGTTAAAGATTATGCAAATGAAGAAAATTATTTAATATCTGTTATACAGATCTACGTTATGGTAGTGATTTCTATTGTATTTCTAAATTATGAATTATGATTGAGTTTGATAAAAACATTTGAAATTCCTTCTGTGCACATGACATGCCCAACTGTGCCATTTTCATAGTCATAAAACTTTGCTCCAAATCAAGAATGACTGGCTATTAGAGCTAGACATTATAATTATAACATCATTTATATTTTGTTTCTTCTTAGCTTTTCCATGGCATAGAGTGTGAATGGCCAATATTTTTTGTATATCTAGCAATGGATGGTAAGTCCACTATGGCCACCTGTGTGGCAGAACAAAACAATAATATCAAATGCTGTAAATAAACATTTTGTTTGATTTGTTCCCCTCATCCCACCTTTTATGTGTGCTTTGTCATCACTAGAAGGTAGAAATTATGGAGCTGCCCAAGAGAAGGGCTTATTAAGAGATGTAGTTGATGAATTTTCCAAGTTGCTCAAACTTTTCCAAAATGGTACTGTATACAATGTATGGCCTTCCCTTTGCAAGCACTTTGAGAAAATTGGAGAATGCCAATTGAGCAAATACGTCACTTACTGTAATATACTTATTAAACTCTTATTATTTTTACAGCTCTTTTCAGGCAAGAAAAGGATACAGCTATGCATTATATTAAACTATTACAAGAGGGCTTACTCATCAACAGAGATGTGGACACCATTCCAAAGTATTACTATGTACCTAAAATCTACATTGATGATGAAAGACGAAAGCCACATTCTCAAGTTCGTTTACACTGTGATGATGACAATGTATTTATGTGGGGACAGGCTTTGCTGATCATGATGGAATTATTAGGTACTGTATATTTATTTTCAAATATCAATGCCTTTTTACCATGTAAAACAATGCCAATCAGGACAATGATAGTATGACATTACACAGCATTGGCAGCTCTGTAAATGGTCCCAACAACATCCAGTATTGTTGGCCTCAATATTGTCAGCAGTTGTTGGATGGCTGTTGAAATGGACCCAATATTATTGTCAGTGTTTTTTAAAAAGGAAAGAAATGTTGGGGATTGATGGCTTAAGGTGTTTCAAAGTAGTTGTTGACGCGCTACACCTCGCATTTTAAATTCGCGATTTAATGGACTTTTTCTCGTCGGATCAAAATATCCTTTGGACCAATTATCAAGCAAAGATTGAATTTTTGAATGATAGTAATTTTAAGTCAATCTGTGTTTTTACAGCAAAGATAATCAATGATCGTTTAAATCAGTCTTTCTAAAATATCTCCCGTTTACGATGAGCTTTTGAAAAACGAAAACATAGGCCTAAAACTTCACATTCATGCACACATACTTATAGTAAAATCAGACAGTTTAAACAGAGCGATTTTGAGTACTAGACGCAAACATTTTTTATGCGTATTTTGCGTCGCAAAAACTAAGGTATAGCTTGTCATGCAGAAAAGAAATACTCGGCGCTCAAACATATGCGCCAAAATACTGAAAACACGTTGCTATATTGTTGTTCTTTCTCTCTGGTAAATTGCACTGGTTTAAGTGTTCATTTGGCGGAGTTATGATTTTTCTTCTGATAGTATATGGGATTCACTAGCTGCGACAATTTTAACTTTCAAGCGGCGTAAGAGATATCTCTTCAAGTCATCACTGTTTAGAGCCCAAAATCACGGATATACTTACTCAAAGTATCATAAAACACGCAGCAGAAATTTATTAAATTTGATATGTAAAGCAACATTTTTAAATTTCACTTGAATACAGTGCTTCAAACGCGCCGGAGTAGAATCAAACTCGTGTGTACAAATGCATGACGATGGCGTGATGCTTGCTAATTATGTCACGGTACATTCCTTCGCGCCCGTGTTACGACACATTTGCATATAGTGCCTTTACACTTCATTTCGATGCAATGCCTGCAACTAAAAGTTCGAGAAGTAAGAAAAACCGTAGACTTGCTGCACGTTTGGCAAGAGAAAAAAGACGGAGGAGCCGCAACTAATTTTCCCAATTTCGAGTTTTGTGTGATCCTAGTTCAAATAAAACCGCGGTATGCAAATGCGTCGTAACACGGGTGCGAAGGAATGTAGCGTGACATAATCAGCAAGCATCACGCCATCGTCATGCATTTGTACACACGAGTTTGATTCTACTCCGGCGCGTTTGAAGCACTGTATTCAAGTGAAATTTAAAAATGTTGCTTTACATATCAAATTTAATAAATTTCTGCTGCGTGTTTTATGATACTTTGAGTAAATATTCCGTGATTTTGGGCTCTAAACAGTGATGACTTGAAGAGATATCTCTTACGCTGCTTGAAAGTTAAAATTGTTGCAGCTAGTGAACGGCCCATATACTATCAGAAGAAAAATCATAACTCCGCCAAATGAACACTTAAACCAGTGCAATTTACCAGAGAGAAAGAACAACAATATAGCAACGTGTTTTCAGTATTTTGGCGCATATGTTTGAGCGCCGAGTATTTCTTTTCTGCATGACAAGCTATACCTTAGTTTTTGCGACGCAAAATACGCATAAAAAATGTTTGCGTCTAGTACTCAAAATCGCTCTGTTTAAACTGTCTGATTTTACTATAAGTATGTGTGCATGAATGTGAAGTTTTAGGCCTATGTTTTCGTTTTTCAAAAGCTCATCGTAAACGGGAGATATTTTAGAAAGACTGATTTAAACGATCATTGATTATCTTTGCTGTAAAAACATAGATTGACTTAAAATTACTATCATTCAAAAATTCAATCTTTGCTTGATAATTGGTCCAAAGGATATTTTGATCCAACGAGAAGAAGTCCATTAAATCGCGAATTTAAAATGAGAGGTGTAGCGCGTCAACAACTACTTTGAAACACCTTAAAGTGGTATTCAGATGCATCCAACGTTGGAGTCAACAATGATTTTATAGGATGGACTCTCAAGGAAATCATGAAATGACATAGCCATAGCACAGGGAGGGTGTGCCACACCCTCAAAAAGATTGTAGTAGGCTCTTCATTGTTTTCCTCACTCAGCAAAAATCAACATGTATACGTAGAATGTAAGTGCCCACACTTTAAAATATTCATAAATATCATTGTTTAAGAGGCATATTAGTTGCAGAGGAGGGCAAACTTCACCCATTGTTTTCATGTTGAATGTAAATGATAAATAATAATTATTGCCGTTTTTGTTTCAGCTGAGGATCTTCTTGATGTCAATGAAATTGACCCTATAGGAAGGCATTTGTTTTTAACTAGTAGAAAAAGATATGGATACATTAATGATAGATATTCATCATTTGCTGTAAGTAGTATTCTCATTTTTTATTTTCATTGAATTTCTTACATTCTTCCCATTTTTTTCCTTTCTCAGAACTTTCTCTTGCAAACTCCAAGCCTTTTTTTGTCTTGAACACTCCCTTCCTTTCTTTATTTCCTTCTCTTCTTTCTGTCATCTCACTTTTTTCTCATAGTTTATTTTTCACTTCAGATTGCTGAAACAGACCTTGTTGTTCAAGTTGCTCTCGTTTCTGAGAGTAGAAAGTAAGCACAATGCAGTCAGTATAGCTAATCCCAAATTAGTGATCAAATCTTTGCAATTCTGATATTAATAATAGATGTATTCACACAGATGTGGCAGATACAATGGATTGTATTCATATTCTTAGTATTGAACTGGGACTAGCTTACAATAGAGGCATGTGGGGGAATCTTTTCTAGTTTCTGTAGTTACAATTAAGCAAGTTGAGGTTAGCCAGCCAAAAGTTCAAGATAATTGTACAGAAACTTGCCCAAAGCCGTGGCACCTGAAATGTTTGTTCAAAGTCATGGGAGTGTGATAATTACACAATTATTATAATATGAGCTATTATTATTGATCCTTTAGCACTCCATGTTGCTAAGAGCATTCAGGAATTCTCCTCTTTTCTATCTCTCATTAACAATTTGGCTTTGTGGCCAATGTATTGTTGTCCTCTAATCTTTGCAATGACCAGAGGAGTATCATGTTGACAGGGACAAAGATAAACTCAATATTTTAATCAAAAAGATGACAGAACTAGATCTGAACTCCCTTTTTATTGAACTCTTAGTCTCTAAAAAATTATTACTTCATTCTTGGTTTTATTCAATCCAACATTTTGTGTTGTTCATACAGCTTGCAGACAATTCTGTCAACCTTTGGTATTGAAACACAAACTCCTCAACAGATTGAACCCATTCAGATTTGGCCACCTTCACAACTTATTCTGGTAATGTTACTTACATGTACACTTGTTAAGAGATGTCCATCACATGAAAATGGCTGAAGTGACATTTTTTGACCTTTTTTTTCTCAAATGATCTACAATGTTATCAAATAAATGTGCTTCCTATGCCAAATTATGCCTTAATGCTAGGGACATCAAAAATGTCACTTTGGTCATTTTAATTGGGATCCCTTCAATTGTTGTACAGTTATAATGTCAGGTTCCTGTGCAATATTTCTTTATAATAGTACTGTTATGTGTAGGCTTATGAAAGACTTGGTGTGAATCGTAAACTGGGTTTGTTAGGCAGACCATCACGGCCTATTGGTGCACTTGGAACAAGTAAGGTATGTATAGGTGGAGTATTTGATGAAAACCTGGAGGTCCTGATTGAACACTGACTATTGCAGCAAAAGTCAATGCATTGCAACCCATATTTTTACAACATTCAGCTCCATCAGTCATCCTAGGTGATAAAGCTTCTTCAAATCAAGCAAAGGTGTTGCTTGAATTTCCTTGCATAAGCTCCACCCCAAAGATATTTGTGTTAGAGTACAGCCTTGATCTATCATAATAATAATTATTAAATGTTGATTTATTCAAAGATATATCGTATCCTTGGAAAGACAGTGGTCACATACCCCAAACTGCTAGATGAACAAGACTTCTATATGTCATGGGATATGTTTCTTGTCATTGACCAGATTAAGGTGAGACTTGGTATTCTTGGATTGTCCCTTGCCATTTACAGTGCTGGGACATCAAAACATCACTTAGGCCATTTTTATTGCCATCCCTTCAACTTGTCATTGAGAACTGCTTCTTTCACCAGACTGTGATCTCATTTGTGCGCAGCAACTGGAGTATGAGAGGAAGGCCAACTGTCTGCTTTTTACTGAGAGAAAACAACCTCAGGTAGAACAATGTTGTCTTTAAAAATATACAATTTAGACTGAGTAATGCAATTTTCAGCATTTTATAAGTTTGTGACTCTTTGTAACCTCTGTTAATTATGATTAGAGGAAAACATTTTCATGAGATGTTGGAGTTATTGGCATCATTCAAGAATGGTGAATGTGGCGACACAAAAGTACGGCTTGGAAAACTACAGGTAGAGTGATATAGATCAGTTTTCATGTCTGTGTTGTGCTGTGCAGGGTATTTTGCTGTATTGTCAGTGATATGCAGTGTCTAAGATTGAGTTTTGGTTGGCCACTGTTGATGCCCTATTACTGAATCAAGGCACTGAAACATTTTATGAATATGGTCAACAGCAGTTTTTGTGACAGCGAAATAGTCTGTGTTGCGATGTTTTAGCTCTATATGCTGAGCGTTTTTGCTAGTCTCAGAGTTTTGGTTGGTCAACACCGATGCCTTACTGAATCAAAGTACTAAAACATGGGGTGAATATGGTCAAGAACAGCTTTCATGACTGTGAAAAAGTCTGTGTTGTGCTGAGTGATGCTATGCTGTGTTGAGTGTCTTGCTGCGTGCTAAGTATTGTGTTAATCTCAAACCAAACAGAGGGCTTATTTTAGTAGTACTCAGTGCCAAAGGGCTTTTACAGTATATAGGCTACACTGTGACTAGATGATGACATATCTGTGTGACCTATTTTGGGTGTGTTTGACTCCTAGACACTTATTTCAACTGGATGTGTAGAACATTTGGATTTTGTACAACCAGATGACAGGCTAAGGTGAGTGGAGTGTGACCTCACAATTTTCCAGTCAATTACTTTTATTATGGTTACAATTACCATTTTACAATATAAATCATAGATAATGATATTATGGCCATTTAAGTAGAAGTGAAAATAAAATGCTTATAATAAGAATCTTATCTCTAAGACATATTAAAGACTATGAATATGAGATGGAAACCTTTTCATATGGATGGCATGGTTGGCTTAGTTGTGAGAGCACTTCACCGCTGTGGTCTGGGTTTGAGTCCCAGCTTGGGTGCTGGATCATATTATGTGAACTGAGTTTGGTTGATGTATTGTTCTCTACCATGCCTGGAGGGGTGTATTTCTCTGGGTTATCCAGTTTTTCCTCCCTCAGCAAAAATCAATGTGAGCTGATGAGTATTGTATGTAAAATATTTAATGTAGAGGTAGTGAGTATGTCAGTGCCAGCAGATGAAGAACCACTGTGGGTATGCTGCTGTGAAAAGATTATTTATTTATTCATTCATTTATTCGTTTATATATTTATTCATTCATTTATTTATTTATTCATTTATTTATTTATTTATTTATAAACAAGTTGACTTATTGTCCTAAGACATGAACAAAATAAAAACGGATGTTAATCACTAAGTCCCCTCTTAAACAAGCATTTAGGAGCATGTGTAACTCAGTTAGTACATACAAGAGGGCCTGAGTTCGATTCCCATTCACCTGACACTTGTTTTGACTTCTTCCCATTCTGTGTAGCTTTAAGTGAGGGTTGTCGGCCTGAAGTGAGGAGTTATGTGATATATTCACTGAGGTGCAGCCCTTGGTGAATATACACATAACCACGAGCTGAAGGCCAATAAATGACTTATTTTTACATTAGTGAGGTTTTCGAAAATACAATTTTCTAAAACAGAGAAATTTGTGTCGTTGAATTATGCCAGTTCATGTCAGAAACGTGCGCAGTGTTAAACCATACAAGTGCACCAAATACATCCCGCACGTGTAAAAGTGTGTTTACGTCATATACATTGGGTATAAACTCTGTATTCTGTTTTCAACCGGGTCTTGCAGGAGTCTTTAATAAGGCCATGTAAAGACTATCGGTTCCCTGACTTGCAATTTAATGCGAGGTGAATATACATTAGTATGCAAGGGTATATTCCCCTTGTATTGAAATTAGCTCTTTGTTCTAGCAGGGGTTATGCCATATATTCAACTGCGAAGAACAAAGAAAAGTGAACCAATGTGAAAATAAATAGCTTTAAGTACCCTTAAAACAGAGCACTTATGGAGAGAGGAAGCTGATGGTGCACGGAAGAACACCTAGCTGAAGGAACTACTAACACTATTAGTGCTTTACTTTGCTTTAGACTACAAGTACCATTTATATGGAGAGGTTAATGGTTCCTTATTTAGATCTTTTTTGCTTGTATAAATAAATGACCCTATCACTGTGTTTTAGTCCAAAGGAAGAGAGCACTGAAGAAATGGAAGAATACCGTGTCAGAGAGATTGAAGCTGTAGATTCTAGTCCATCAATGAGCAAAAGTAGACGGTCACGTTTAAGTCGATTTAGTCGATCTCTAACAGAACAAGATGACATTATTGATGGCTTACAAATTGATGAAGAAGTTAGTGGCAGAGATCTGGTAACTAAGTCACGTGAAGCTTTGGTGGCAGAGCTACGAGAGCACCTTTCTTTGAATAGGTAAATACATGTGGCGCTAGAGTGAAAGGGACACTCCCATAAGGTAGATATCTCTGTATGAGAGACACTGCCATAAGACAGATATCTCTGTATGAGGTATAGTGCCATAAGACAGACAACTCTGTATGATGGACACTCCCCTAAGACAGACACCTGTGTGAGGGCCACTCCCATAAAACAGATATCTCTGTATGAGGTACACTGCCACAAGACAGACACCTCTGTATGATGGACACTCCTCTAAGACACCTGTCGCCTGAAAGTTTTGGAGCTGACAGCCAGGTGATAGTCACCCAATAATTGGGCTACTGTCTGGCATGTTTTGGAAATTATCACTGTATGAGGTACACTCCCATAAGACAGATGCCTGTATGAGAGACACCTCCATAACACAGACACCTGTATGAGGGACACTCCCATAAGACAGACACCTGTATGAGGGACACTCCTATAAGGCAGACACCTGTATGAGGGACACTCCCATAAGACAGACACCTGTATGAGGGACACTCCTATAAGGCAGACACCTGTATGAGAGACACCTCCATAACACAGACACCTGTATGAGGGACACTCCCATAAGACAGACACCTGTATGAGAGACACCTCCATAACACAGACACCTGTATGAGGGACACTCCCATAAGACAGACACCTGTATGAGGGACACTCCTATAAGGCAGACACCTGTATGAGAGACACCTCCATAACACAGACACCTGTATGAGGGACACTCCCATAAGACAGACACCTGTATGAGGGACACTCCTATAAGGCAGACACCTGTATGAGAGACACTCCTATAAGGCAGACACCTGTATGAGAGACACCTCCCATAAGACAGACACCTGTATGAGGGACACTCCTATAAGACAGACACCTGTATGAGGGACACTCCTATAAGACAGACACCTGTATGAGGGACACTCCTATAAGACAGACACCTGTATGAGGGACACTCCTATAAGACAGACACCTGTATGAGGGACACTCCTATAAGACAGACACCTGTATGAGGGACACTCCTATAAGACAGACACCTGTATGAGGGACACTCCTATAAGACAGACACCTGTATGAGGGCCACTCCTATAAGGCTGACACCTGTATGAGAGACACCTCCATAAGACAGACACCTGTATGAGGGACACTCCTATAAGACAGACACCTGTATGAGGGACACTCCTATAAGACAGACACCTGTATGAGGGCCACTCCTATAAGGCTGACACCTGTATGAGAGACACCTCCATAAGACAGACACCTGTATGAGGGACACTCCTATAAATCAGATGTTTCAGTACGAGGGACTGACTTCTTATTCTTTTTTAACAGACAGATGCTTATTCTTCAAGAGCTTTTAAAGCGTGAAGGTAAAGACTTTGGCACCCCAGAAGGCACACTGTACGAACGTATTGACAAAGTGTACCGTAAGGCAGGCTATGACAGAAACTGGTCTGTAGTACGCAGAGGAGCTGGGCTGCTTAGAAAACTGGTAGACAGTCTTGCACCAGGAATTACAACACTCCTTGTGTCTGGAAAAGTGGTAAGAAAAACAAACATTATGACAGGCTTATTTGGTGAAAGTCTTTGTTTTCTTTTGTTTAATTAGTGTTATTTTTAATTAGTACCAATTAGTACCATTTGTTTCATGGGTTTAGTGCAAGCAATATGAAAACCAAATAATTAGAGATGCCGTTATATTTTGTTAGGTTACAATAGGAATGTATGGTCATGAAGAGAAGTTCATCTATGAACCCATGACCCCAGCATCTATACAGGTAAACTAGTTGATAAGCAACCAGAGGGAAATGATATTGGCTCAAAACATGATAGGCTTTAAAATAATGTCATATTTTGTGTAAATGAGAAACCTTTATGGTGTCTGCACTATTATCATACTGTAATCCAGTCCATCAGGAGCCCTTGGACAATCACAATTTGAAGTTATGATGCCAGAGTAAAATGCCAATGTAGAGAAAATAACTTTCATTGCATCTGTCATCTACATGAAGTAGCATATGTAGAATGGATTGACCAGCCATCAAATGCTAGAGCAGATGGCATGTAAATTAATCCTGTATTATTTTGATCCCCCAGCCCTCCAACCTTACCCCTTACCCTCCCTTCCCCCTCCCTTAAGCTGTTACACCTGTCTACACTCTCCAAAAGCCACTACAGTGGCTACCAACTGTTCATCTGGTTTCTTTTTTCCTCTACTAGAATGTCCTGTACACCTTTTGTTATCCTCATGATGTCAGGGAAGCTGTTTTGCAGCAGGAGGTCTGTACTGGTTGTGCTTCATGTCATTTTGATTTGACGTAGCTGAGGGGGGAGCCAGGGGGAAATTGCTGGACTGGACCATGAAATTTAACCTTTCCATTGATTAGGCCTCGCTACACCCTTGAACCTTTTTGCACAATGCAAACTATTATTTTGTTAATTTGATATTTGATGTAGATGGTTTTATACTTGGCTTCTTACATGGCTACAATGCCAAAAGACTTTGAAGGAATGTTAAAGATACGTATAGGGTAGGTGACTACTGTTGCCTTATTATTACCTGTTACATTTTGTCTTCAGGATCATAGTGATACATTTAATTTTATTACAGGTGGATAATCCAAGCAATGAAAGAGATCTTAACATATGGAAATAACCTTGGTGTGAGTATTTTATATTATGTAGCTTGTTCAGGGGGGACCCCATGGAGGGTACTCAGGCATAGGGAGGTGAGATTGAAGTTACAGGGGCAGATCTAGGGGAGGGGTGCAGGGGTGTGCACCCCCTACTGAGATGACTTTGAGCCCTTTTTTCTCAATAGGTCCTAAATATCCTCTCGGCCAGTTTCCAATTTATATGATGATTCACTCCCTTCTGAAGACAGTGCACCCCCTCCTGAAGATAATCCTGGGTCCACCCCTGAGTTAAAATGATGGACCCTCCAAAAAGGCCAAGACTCCACAAAGCAACCAACAAAAAAGCTTCATAAATTAAAGCCCTGTAGTTTGTGAATCCTCATTTTGAAGGCAACAGATAAGATTAGAAGTAGACAGAAAGGCTACTGTGTACTACCCAAAAAGGGCTTTGATAAAATTTTCCTACCCAAAAGCATTCTCCAAAAAATTCACACCCCAAAAATAGACTTTGCACCTCCTTGTCATTTATATTTTCCTAAGTACCCCCACTCCATAGGTATCATGCTAACAACATGGTAAAACAATCTACTAACATAGTTTACACATTTCAGAAACATAACATTTTGATGATTAATGCATAGTAATGAATGTTCATGCAATAAGCCATGCATCCAACATGATGAAAATGCAACTTTTTCCCAAACACTGACAAATACCTTCACCAGTTTCACATATATGGAGAACCCCATTTATGCTAATCTCTAACATACACAACTGGCAATAACATCTTATCACCATATTGCAGTCCCTTTATGCTCAACCACCAAGTGCAGTGAAAAAACTTCTCAAGATAGTTTTAAAGTCACGTGGTAAACTCCATGGTGAAGACCTTACTCCAAGGTAAATATGTGGCCCTACTTCCCAGTAACCTATTTTCTCTTTCCTTCATCTAATTACAAATTCGTTTTTTCCAGAACACCACTTCAGAAGCGGCAACTTGATGGAGCAGTACATAGAACTCCATTGGACTTTTATGACAAAGGTACTTGGGGAAGTTTGGGCAACTACTAGCTGCCACAGAAAGACCCAAAAAGAAATGAAAATGAAAGGGAGAAATAAATAGTAGAAGTGGGGTCAGGAACTGGAGTGCATTATCTGAAATAGCAATCTATTTCTCCTGCAATATTTCCCTAGTAATTTCCTATTCATAATATTGTTAGTTACTTTGACCTCTTCTCTCCCAATAACCTCAATTAGCATCCTTGGGAACCCTGAGGTATTATTTTGTTTGCTCATTTCTTGCCTCTAAAGAAATACCTCTGGGAACATTGGGGCCCACTGGTTCTATTTATTTTCATGGTGAAGATGATTGACAACATAGATAATGATGATCTTTGACATTTATCATTAGTTTGGAATGTACTTTGCCGTGCATCTGGTGGGATTATGGTCAGCAATCACCATTTACCACAGGTACAATGATTTGGCTACTTAACATTGAAAGGTTGTGTCCAGGGATAATTCTCTAGGATGTCTGAATTTTCCACTTCACAAAATGTACCCTGTACTTTGCATTTTCCTCCCCTGTCTGTCTGTCTGTCCATCCATCCATCCATCCATCCATCCATCCATCCCTCTCTCCATGTGTCTGTTCTGTGCTGTTGTTACTACTAGTTAGCACATAGCCCCTCCTTGGTTGAGGTGTAATGCTTCCTTAAATGTCAACCACTGCATGTTCATTGACATTGTTCAAATCCCTCACAGTTAATTACTGATCTTGATTTCACTAGCTTCCTACAATTTCTGACATGACACAAAATGAGATCAACTTCCAACTTAAAGTGGAGGAGTTATTAAATGACATTTCCAACCCTGAACACAGGCAACTCATTGTTGAGGTGAGTAGAATTATTGCTCATGATAATCTTTAAAAACCAACATGTGAGTCGAGTGATTATTTGCAAAATACTCAATGTAGAGGTGGTGTGTGATAGAGTACAGTGTCCCCTAACTAGTGCGCAAGCGCTAGAAGACTTGGACACTTAAATAAACAGTTATTTTTTCATATATAGCACCTCTACATTCAATATTTTACACACAACACTTAACTTACATGATGATTTTTGCTGAGGGAGGAATAATTAGAGCCTTGTGTGATGGTAGAGAACAACACCAAACAAACTTAGTTCGTGCATGATCCAGTGCCCACACTGGTGAATGCTAATTTTTCTAATTATTGCTTGTTAAAATTGCTTGTTAAAATAATTGAGAACCATCTTGGAGCTACATTTTGGAAACAAACTATAGTTTCCCTTTAGTTTTCACTATTTGCTAAAATCTTGGCACGCTATGACGTCCTGTGCACGAGGGAGTGCAGTAGGCTAAAATCTCAGTAGTAGCCAGTCACCTTTGGCAGACATCTTTATAATTCACATTATGTGTTAGAGATGCAAATATTATACACTGAGTTTCTGATTTTTCTAAATACTTGTCTTTGTTTCTCTTAGTTGATAGTGGTATTGGCAACCATACTGGAACGTAATCCAGAAGTAAAGTTTGAAGGTTGTGTTGACTTGGACAAGGTAACGTACAAAATTGTTAAAATTTAATTACATTTTTTTTAAAATACTTGTCTATCATTGATTACCAATAATTGGATAACTCCTATAGGTATTACAAGATGCCATAAACTTATTTAATATCGAAGAAGAGAAAAATGGGAAATCAGTGGTAAGTTGAATCACTATTTTTTTTCTTTTTTTCTTTTTTACATTTTCTGGCCAAACAAATGGCAAAATATAGTAATAATAGTAATAATAAAAGGGTAGGGAAGAAAGGAGACAAGAAAAAAACGGGTGAAAAGGAAAAACAAAAACAAAAAGAGAATGAAATAAAAGCGGGAATGCGAAATAAGAAAGAGTGTTACAGCTACTATATATATGGACTGTGCAAAAGTAGGCTACAAGAACGATGAAAGTGATAAATTGTATTTCTGACCAAATATTATAAATAAAATAGCACGGGCCAAAAACAATATGGAGATAAAAGCTTACTAACCTTACTAACCTTACTCTACGCCTCGTGTTTCTAAGCTTGCTTTTCTCTTGTTCCACATCTTCCAGCGTGTTTATATCACAGTACAGAGACATGCGCGCACGTTTTGTAGTTCGAAAATGGGTGTATATAATATATATAGATATAATATATATAGATAATGATGATGATGATGATGATGATGATGATGATGATAATACCATAAATGGTGTCCTGCACACTGTTTGACTGAAATCCAAAAACAAGTTAGATTTTAAGGAGATATTGATTAGAGTTCACATATATTTTTGCCGTTGCATCTGAGCCTTCTTTAATTCCTTGTCAATTTCAATATCTTGACCTTCAGAACCGAGAAAGCTTTTACAATACACCATCAGAAGGCAAAGGCGGTACAGCAACTTACTTGACAAGAGCCATAGTTAACAGACTTTTGGGAGAGGATTTAGATCATACATCATGTACTATTACATAAGCACGTGACCCAAGCTGCACAATTCTGAATAGTGCTATCTGCTGGACAAGTCCTTATCCAGGGAGAAATTGATTGGAAAATCTCTCCATTTTATTCACAGGATAAGCATTTTACCAACAAATAGCACTGTCCACCCTTCGTGAAACCAGAGCCTGGGGTGATTCAGTGTTTTCACAAATGAGGGAGAAGGGCTCCCACTAACGTTCCTTCCTGATAGTCGTATAGTTCTTCGAAGAAGTGCTGTATTGTGTGAATACGTGCGGCGTTTATTCGAGGGGTACGGTGAATAACAATTTTGCGTTCAAATGCGGCGCGTTTAATCGGGGGCGGCGCTTAAACGAGTAAATACGGTATATTTTTTTGTAAGGGGTTGGGAGGGTGGGTGCAAAGGTATGCAATGCACACCCGACAGTTGGCATGTTGCAGTGTGTTCTTTCCATTATCAAGCTGGATGACAGGGTTCTTTGGTTCCTAGAGTATATTTCGTATGACTGTGAAAACGGCACCGCACGGTCACGGCACGGTTACGGCAGGAATTTCGAATGTTTTTATAGAGTTCACGGCACTGACACGGTTACGGCACGGCGCGGTCCGTTTCACACTCATACGAAATCTGCTCTAGATAATATTCCGGGGCTGAAGTGGAATTGTGAAAACATACGGTTATGCTACTGAATGTGGCCTTATTATATAGTGACGAATTGTAATTAAAGTTTTCAGTAAGTAATATGTGATTCTACCAAACTTGTTAACATATATTGTCCAGATAAATAATACATAATATCCAACTGACTGATTAGGGTTTTTTAAATTATAAAGTGTCAAGTTTTGTAGAGAAGCTTATAAAATAAAACTATTGGAATACAAAAAGGTGCTACTAGTCATACTTCTTCTTCTCTTGGAATATAAAGGTTCTGTGATATAATGTCATACAACAATACGTCCAATCAGAAGCGACTTTATTTCTGATGAAAATGTTCAATTTTTGTTCAAATTTTTCTTCAGACTGACTCCTCTCAGCGCTTATCGAAGGATTTTCAACCTTGGCATTCAATTTAATATTACCAAGAGACCATAATACTAAGAGAGCGAAGCTCAGTATTGATGTCTGTGCCATGTTCGTGGCGACTAAAGCTATTTTTAGTAACTTCGCCATCGCGCGCGCAAGGCTCTTAAACAATAGAATTCAAACGGTCCCGTCCGCGCGCACGTCAAAAATCAAATTCGATCTATTGGTTGAGGGACTTGCGCGCGCGATGGCGAAGTTACTAAAAATAGCCTTAGCCGCCACGAACATGGCACAGACATCAATACTGAGCTTCGCTCTCTTAGTATTATGGTCTCTTGATATTAATTAATCACTCAAATCCTGCAATCTGGTTAGAAAGTGTGCGACTAATTCCTAAATTGCACCTTTTTCTTACTTTAAAATCGCACTCTTTTTTTCAGCCTATCACAAAAACATTGTTCCTTATCAGCCAATCAAATAAGAGAATCAAGCAAACTAAATGTGATGCGGCGGGATTTTTTTACTTGAAACTTTTTCACAGTTTTGCTACACATTTAAGGAAAATGTAGCTTTTTACAATTCTCTTAATTGATTGAAGTAGGATTTCAAAGTGGATATAATTAAGTGGTAATTAAACTTCGTGTCGTGCAATTTTGGGCTAGAAATCATACTTGTGATTATCAAACTGCACTCCCGCTACGCGATCGTGCAATTTTGTAATCACTCGTATGATTTTGGCCCAAATTGCACTCCACTCAGTTTGATTACCAGTATTCAGTAAAAATTCAAGTAGATATGCTTTTATAACAGCAAGTGATAACATAGCGAGTATGCGCGAACTGCTGGACGGAAGTGGTCTCAATTACGGTTTTAACCTGGCTTAGGGCTACCTCTCTCATAAAGAGAGTCGTATATAGTCTCCCCAAAGTTTTTCGGTAGGCAAGAGATGCCTACCAGCAAAGGTTTTCTTACAAATTCACACTTTTCAAAAATTCATATTCTCGCGAGTTTTGGATTTAATTCCTTCAAACTTCACTGTCTTGCTAATTTTAACATGCTTTTTCCAGCTATGGTAATTCTTTTTCTGTTTTACGAATTTAAAAATACCTGATAAAAGCTCATTTCAGAGCCAACTTGTCAACTTGTTGCGTGCCAAACTCAATGCAAATTAGTCAAATCTTTTGTTTCTTTCATTACCATCTCATTTGCATTGAATTCAGCACATGTGAGATGCGACGTTTGAACTAGGCCTTATCATATTATAACATTTTTAATGTGTATTTTCGTAAATTAGAAATAGAATGGGGAATTGGCTTTCTTATTGCCAAATTGCAAAAATGCACTTATTAAAAGAGTCGTAAATCGAAAGCGTGAACGTACTTTGCCTTAAAACTTATTCACAAAATATGGTTGTTATATACACATTCTAAATTTGAAGCAAGTAGATGAAATCTTTACTCTTCCATGTCAGTCACTTCTAAAACTTTCACGCTGAATGTTTGGTTGATTTGTATATATGTATTCATTGAGGCGCCAAAGCTAATTCATATGTGCACTGAATCACTTGTAGTTTTGTGAATTCAAAACAGCTGTATCGTAGTAGTGGCCATGAAACTTCAAAGGAACTAATAAAAAGCTATAGAACAATGCTGAGTTGAGCAGGGAGTAGCTGCCTCGACCGTCACGGTTCAAAAAGTGCCGAAAAACCTAGAACAAAAACGTAGAACAAGAAATGTAATTGGTCTTTATAACGCATTGTCAGTGTTTTGGAAGAAGATCCGGGCTGAAGAAGTTGAAAGAATACGTGATGCAGCATGACAGGGATAATTGACAGAGATAATGCTGTACGATAAAAAAAATTGAATTATTGATTTTAATTTTACAGACCTACAAGCGTCTTTAAAGCTATTACTGATATGTTAATCAAATCTCACTGGCTGCTCGTCCTTTATCTACTGAATTGCTGGGTTTCAAACAGCTGATGAATCTCATTATCTGCTTCAAATGGTGGTCAATGTTTGACCACCATGTGCTCTCAGCCAGAGAAAATTCTACTGAAAAATTGTCTTTCAGCTGATGAAAATTCCAACGAAATTGAAAACGACGTCATATGAAGCCCAGGAATAGCTTAATGTGTTTGTTGATACACCTAATGAGCAAAACAATATGCTAATGCAAAATAGCATGTTAATAATGCGAACGCACGAAACCACAAGCTTCAATTATTTAGATGAGCATGATGAATCATACAAACGAACAACATAAACTCAAACTCATTTGAAAAGCGTCATAAATGTAAACTCAGTAACTATAAATTTCACAGCCATCTTGTCAACTTGTTGCGTACCATGTGTACAGTTTCGTGCGTTTACATCATTAACATGCTATTTTGCATGTGAAATCGTTCTATTTATAAAAAGGTTGTCGTATGATAGGCCTCACAATGAAGCCCACGCGACTAGACCGTAAAGGAGTATGGGTAATTGCAAAACTTCACTTGCTTTACAGCTTTGGTCTTGATTATAGCATCAACAAATGAAGTTGTTTGGTGTGTAAGATGAGGTAAGCTAGATTTGAATTGTCATATGGATATTTGTGTGACTAAGATTTTATAACATTATAAAATTCTACCCACAATTCCTTTCAGGTGAGTCACATAAGCTCGATGCTTTTTGTCAATAGGTGTATGTCACTGTCAAGTAGTCACAGCAGATGGATAGAGAATTATGATATTTAGTACGATGGTCACGTACAAGAAGAGCTGAGTGAGTCACTACTGTTCTTCAGCAATTGTACAACTAGCCTGCCTATAGTGCCATGAATCCATCAATGATTCCAGCCAATCATTTCATAAAATACACTGCCTTTGGTAAGTCTTGTGTTCTAGCATTTTATGGTGTATTTTTAGAAGGGAAATCGAACAACGGGGGCGAAGGGCCAACCTAGATTGTATACTCTAGGTCACATGTCACGATAATAGACCATTTCACGGTTTTTGTCCTTCAACCTCAGCCTCGGTCGACAGCGTGAAATATATTAGTCTTTAGAAATTGACTACTACCCATGGTAATGTAAGGATGCACACATCAACAAACAATCGAAACACTTTAGAGTTATGCGGTAGCATTTTCTTTTGTCTACCATTGTTTTCCACAAAAAGTTAGTTGCCAAAGTGATGATATTGACTCTTGTCGAGCTCGTAGCACGAGTTTTTCTTGGTAGTTGTTTTGTTGTTTGTTTCGCTTTGTTTTTTAGTGAAAAATTGATAAAAATCGATCTCAAATATGGAAAATTGTATTCGTTCGGAGCCGATAAGGAGCCCGATAAGGAGCCCGACACCGATCGTAAATGGACGGGGATGCTCGTCGTACCTTTTAGGGGTCAAAATCTGCAATCTGGTACCTTTTAGGGTGTCTCAGACTTAAGTGGACTACAAGAGACATAGCTGGTACCTTTTAGGGACTGTTTTGGGGTAAATGAACTACCTAAAATAAGCATGAAAGGGACGATTTTGATGATCTGAATCTTCAAAGCACATCGATAACAAAGTGTTTCATTACTTTAATTCTTTATTATTGTTTTTGAATTGGTACCTTTTAGGGGTAGAAATCAATTGTTGCCACTCCCAATCAGGTACCTTTTAGGGGTCATTTTCAAAATTTCCGACGAGCATCCCGGCCGTCCTCTTATATATAAGAGTCCCCCCCCCCCCCCCCCCCGGGATAAGGAGTAACTAAGACATACCGACGGATTTGCCAAAATGATGATCAATTTAGCTATAACCCGATGCTATGTTATGGCTATATCAAAACATTATAGACTACAGTGAGCTTTTAATATAATATAAACGGGCTCTCGTCACGAAAAGCGAAGCAAATTTAAAAACCCTTTAAAAAACTCATTAATAATTCATAAGGCAAACACAATGAAAATCGCCACCGTGACGAGTGTCTTTATATCTGATAAAGATTCGGCCTAATTTACATCAACTTTAACCTCGATTTTCTGCAAGATAAATGAAGATATTTTTGATTTTCTTTTAGAGAACAACTCTAATATGTGTTGGAGTTTTTTAAGCCGTATAAAGAACTCGAGATCGTGTTTTATCGGTATAAAGATCCTCGCCTACGGCTCGGATCTTTATATCCGATAAAACACTCTCTCTCGTTCTTTATACTATACTTCAACTGACTCTAAGTCAATAGATCGAAACCTCAGGTTAATATTCTCATCAATATTAATTCTTACGATATCGTATTTTTCTTTTCAGTGATATTTTATATATTGGTCTTTTCAAGTCATATTGAAGGTAAGGAAAAATGTGGAGTGTTATGGCTGTGGGCCGTAAGGGACCCACAGTCAGGGGAAACTGACATAAATAATTTCTTGAATTTCCATTTTTTTTTTCAATTGTCAGCTTGGTGTAGCTGTCTGCTCTTTGGGTACGGCCCACCATTATCGAATTCAAATGTACCTGTCATTGTTTCTCTCTTTGTGGCTTATTTGGTCAGTATTAACTTGCATCAAGTTAAAAGACTAACTACCTTATTTTTACCCTTTGATCCCACAGGTTCCTTTTTGTGTAAAGCAAACGAGAAGACTGTTATTCCATTGACTTCAAATGTATATCCTTCAAGTGAGCGCATCGTTCTAACCCGCATCCGTTCAAGTTTGGTTAACATGACATGTACTTGGAATATAACAGCTCCTCCTAGCCATAGTTTAATTATTGACATAAGGATATTCATGCGTTCTTACGATCCTAGTGCCTGTTCTAAAAGTGCAACTTTGCAGTTATTTGACGGACCAAATGAGTCGAGTAAATCGCTCTTTCGGCACAATTGCAGTAGAATACAAAGACGTAGGACCGAAAAGTTCTTTACAAGTGGAAGGTATGGTTTGATCAAACTAGCGACACCAAGTGATAATCTGATAAAGTCCACGGCTTCTTTTTTCATACGATTTTCTGCAGTTAAAAGTAAGTATAGAAAACGTAGTTATTTTGTATTCTACTTCAAGAGCCTGTAAAGGGCTCTTTTGTTTTTATTGCTTGCACTGATATATTGTTTTCTTTTGTAAAAACAAAATTCTACTTTGAAAATCATTTCTCTCTACCTATCAATTGGATTGTTAATTTTTGTTCTAATCATTATACATACAAAAGTTTCTGGAAAGTGATTGGCTGAGTGCACGTACGCCAATTTGCTTTACATTTTTGTAACTAGCCAATCAAATTTAATTTCAAAGTTTGCACTCAAAACATTTCAAAATTTGCACTCAAAACATTGCAAAATTTGTATAGGAAATAACATGGTTTCGAGCGCAATTTGGAATAAATTTGAACGAGTAGGATTTCAAAGAGTTCGAAAGCCTTTAGGCGATTACAATTTGAGCTTTTTGAAATCCCACGAGTTCAAATTTATTCCAAATTGCACGAGAAAGCCATATATGATTTCCTATTAATGATATACATGAAAAAATTATAGATTTTTTCCAATTATAGATTTTTTCCCAGAAAACTACATGGGTATTAAAGAACTCATTATAGGCTGTTAGAATCCAAGAAAAAAATTGGGGGTCACCACGCATTTTATTGAGTTATACGTCATCAAATGTGCGAAAAATGTTTATTCTGCTGACCCAAATTAAAGAAAAAATTATAAATTCTCCATATCTTCAAAAAGTTTCAAACTTTTCAGTTCCAAAAACACTTTAGGCATATTGCTCTTACTGATCAATGCCGTGAAAACCATGAAAATCGAAAAGAACATTTTTTTAAATAACATTTACTTGGCTTATAGGCTTGTTTCGGTCCATGATGACTTAATATAAAATGTGAGATATTCCTATCATCTTTCAATTTTAGATATAATTATAAAAATCTTAGCAGGGAGTAGGACCCTCAAATGTACCTGTCATTGTTTCTCTCTTTGTGGCTTATTTGGTCAGTATTAACTTGTATCAAGTTCAAAGACTAACTACCTTATTTTTACCCTTTGATCCCACAGGTTCCTTTTTGTGTAAAGCAAACGAGAAGAGTGTTATTCCATTGACTTCAAATGTATACCCTTCAAGTGAGCACATCGTTCTACCCCGCCTTGTCATCCGTTCAAGTTTGGTGAACATGACATGTATTTGGAATATAACAGCTCCTCCTAGCCATAGTTTAATTATTGGCATAAATATATACATGCCGCGTTCTAACGATCCTAGTGCCTGTTCTAAAAGTGCAACTTTGCAGTTATTTGACGGACCAAATGAGTCGAGTAAATCGCTCTTTCGGCACAATTGCAGTAGAATACAAAGACGTAGGACCGAAAAGTTCTTTACAAGTGGAAGGTATGGTTTGATCAAACTAGCGACACCAAGTGATTATCTGATAAAGTCCACGGCTTCTTTTTTCATACGATTTTCTGCAGTTAAAAGTAAGTATAGAAAACGTAGTTATTTTGTATTCTACTTCAAGAGCCTGTAAAGGGCTCTTTTGTTTTTATTGCTTGCACTGATATATTGTTTTCTTTTGTAAAAACAAAATTCTACTTTAAAAATCATTTCTCTCTACCTATCAATTGATTGTTAATTTTTGTTCTAATCATTATACATACAAAAGTTTCTGGAAAGTGATTGGCTGAGTGCACGTACGCCAATTTGCTTTACATTTTTGTAACCAGCCAATCAAATTTAATTTCAAAGTTTGCACTCAAAACATTTCAAAATTTGCACTCAAAACATTTCAAAATTTGTATAGGAAATTACATGGTTTCGAGCGCAATTTGGAATAAATTTGAACGAGTAGGATTCCAAAGAGTTCGAAATTGAGATTTTTGAAATCCCACGAGTTCAAATGTATTGCCAAATTGCACGAGAAAGCCATATGATTTCCTATTAATAATTTACATGAAAAAATTATAGATTTTTTCCCAGGAAACTATATGGGTATTAAAGAACTCATTATAGGCTGTTAGAATCCAAGAAAAAAATTGGGGGTCACCACGCATTTTATTGAGTTATACGTCATCAAATGTGCGAAACATGCTTATTCTGCTGACCCAAATTAAAGAAAAAATTATAAATTCTCCATATCTTCAAAAAGTTTCAAACTTTTCAGTTCCAAAAACACTTTAGACATATTGCTCTTACTGATCAATGCCGTGAAAACTATGAAAATCGAAAAGAACATTTTTTTAAAATAACATTTATTTGGCTTTAGGCTTGTTTCGGTCCATGATGACTTAATATAAAATGTGAGATATTCCTATCATCTTTCAATTTTAGATATAATTATAAAAATCTTACAAAATCTTAGCTTCATTATTACTTTATGATTAATCAAAAGAAAAATTAGGGGTATCGTGCAGGCGATTTAAAAAGTTATTTGCGGATAAAAGCACAAAATCGAATCTGATAAGAATTTGCCTAAATGACAATTAAATCCCTGGCCCGGGAGGGAGGAGGTGACTAGGCGCGCGCTGGTACAGTGTCGGTACAGTGATGTCTGCGATGTGACGTCACGGATGGCGTACATAGCAACCAAAATTGAGTTCTCACAAGAGACCATAATACTAAGAGAGCGAAGCTCAGTATTGATGTCTGTGCCATGTTCGTGGCGGCTAAGGCTATTTTTAGTAACTTCGCCATCGCGCGCGCAAGGCTCTTAGACAATAGAATTCAAACGGTCCCGTCCGCGCGCACGTCAAAAATCAAATTCTATTGGTGGAGGGACTTGCGCGCGCGATGGCGAAGTTACTAAAAATAGCCTTAGCCGCCACGAACATGGCACAGACATCAATACTGAGCTTCGCTCTCTTAGTATTATGGTCTCTTGGTTCTCAAAATGCTCCGAAAAAAAGATTCCAAAATGTAGTTGAAAATGTACATTTTAGAAATTCCTTAAGACATTTACCTTCATTATCTACCGCCTAGAAAGAGCTCTAAAACTATATAAATCACTATGGTTTGTTTTGTCTACACCACCGGAGAGCTAAAAATGTGATTTATGACGTCACAGGTCACGTGGCTTATCTTATGTGATAAAAATGGCACCAAAATGTTGAGTTCATCGAAATAAATCTTTTTGTTAGGAATCAATTCATCTTTTGTATTATAACAATCTAAGTCGATTTTTGATCATTTTGGGCAAATCCTTGTACTTGAACAAGAGACCATAATACTAAGAGAGCGAAACTCAGTATTGATGTTTGTGCGATGTTCGTGGCGCCTAAGGCTATTTTTAATAACTTCGCCATCGCGCGCGCAAGGCACTTAAACAATAGAATTCAAACGGTCCCTTCCGCGCGCATGCCAAAAAGCAAATTCTATTGGTTGAGGGCCTTGCGCGCGCGATGGCGAAGTTACTAAAAATAGCCTTAGTCGCCACGAACATCGCACAGACATCAGTACCGAGTTTCGATCTCTTAGTATTATGGTCTCTTGACTTGAACTTATAGGTTTTTAGGATTTTTTACTAGTTTTTTGTAATGCACATTTAATCATATTTCAAATGCAAAATGCGTATTAAATATTCTTATTCTTATTCTTATTCTTTTACTCTTATTACTCTTACTCTTACTCTTACTCTTACTCTTACTCTTACTCTTACTCTTACTTTTACTCTTACTCTTACTCTTACTCTTACTCTTACTCTTACTCTTACTCTTACTCTTACTCTTACTCTTACTCTTACTCTTACTCTTACTCTTACTCTTACTCTTACTCTTACTCTCATTCTCATTCTCATTCTTATTCTTATTCTTATATTTATAACTTGGCTTTTGCCTTTCAATGCAGTCTGTCCTCTCGGTGTGGTTACCAACCTAACAGCTTCGACCAATTGGTCAAAAATCACCTCCATTTCGCACTACGGTGACGGCTATCCCCAAACCGGTAGTTGTGCTTGGAGAATTACAGCCCCTTCAAACCAGATAATCAAGTTACAGATTGAAGCCTCTGTCCAGTGTTATATTAATGACCGCTTAGATATTTACGATTCCGAGATGGAAGATCCAGAAAATCGCCTTGGTAAAATCTGTGATACATCCAAACCGCAAACACTGTTTTCTGCTGGTCATGTTGTATACGTTGTGTTTTCAAGAAACACGAAATATGAACGTACTACAAACGTTCGTAGTGTTTTTGCTATCCGCTACTCGGTCCCGTTGCCAGGTAACGTCCATGTCATCAGACAATTCAGTTTGATAAATAGTATACTATGATCCCTTTTCAATTTGCCTGAAATTAAATTTGGGATTTTGCTTAAAGAAAGAGGAAACACATAATGCGCCACAAAAGCGATCCATATGGGACATGTGGGAGGATATATGAGGGCTCGTCAATTTTTCCCTTCTTAACTTTGCGATATGAATATAAAAATAGATAAAAATAATAAGACGTAACTCATCTCTCGATACGTATACCGGCGTATAACCTCGCGCTTAGAAAGCCGCGCACTTAACCACCATATATATTTATAAATAAATGTTGAGGAGTTCTAGGCAGGTGAAACCGCCTATAAGATAGTTTCCAGGGGCGGATTTAGGGGAGGGATGCAGGGGGTTCGCACCGGCCCCCTCCTGAGATGACTGTGAGTCCTTTTTTCTCAATATTTTCTCAAAATATCCTCTCGGGAGTTTTTAATTATTATTGAAGACAGTGCACCCCTCCTGAAGATAATCCTGGATCCGCTCCTGTTCTCCCACGATTGGTATATCAACGTGCATCGCTCTCACGATCAAAATTTACTCTTTCTTGGGTGCTTACCCTTTATTTATTTATCGATTAATATATAACTTTGTTTTTTGCTTTTGACTACAGTTTGTCCTTTCGGTGTGGTTACCAACCTAACAGCTTCAACCAAAACGTCAAAAATCACCCCGAGTTCACACTACGGTGAAAATTATCCCAAAAACATTAGTTGTGCTTGGAGAATTACAGCCCCTTCGAACCAGATAATCAAGTTACAGATTGAAGCCTCTGTCCAGTGCGAAATAAATGACCGTTTAGATATTTACGATTCGGAGAGAGAAGACTCAGATGATCGTCTTGTTAAAATCTGTGATTCATCCAAGCAAACACTGTTTTCTAAAGGCCATGTTGTATACGTTGTGTTTTCAAGCAACACGACATATCAACCTACTACAGGCGTTCGTAGTTTTACTATCCACTACTCAGCCATGTTGCCAGGTAACAGCCCACGTCATCAGACAGTTCAGTTTGATAAATAGTATTCTATGATCCCTTTTCAATTTACCTGAATGAAATCGGAGTAATTGGGGATTTTGATCAAAGAAAGGAAAAAAACTGACTGGGCGTTTTGTGTATTCGCTGAACCGGGGATCGAGCTTGGGACCACGCGCTTAGAAAGCCGCACGCTTACCAGCTTATATACGGTTTTCAGCAAATTTTAAATTTAAGGAGGTCTAGACAGGTGCAACCACCATACGATAGTCTCCTAACTAAAATAAGCCACGGTTGCTGTATTATCTCTTCATGAACATCGGAATGCATGGCTCTTTTCAAAATTTACTGTTTTCTTGTCCTTTCACGTGGCTCCCACTGCATTCTCTTGATTTCAACTCATTCATTTCTCACACGTCACAAATGTGCAATTTCCAACCCTAGTGAACTTCATTCTATGTGCTATTTTGTTTTCAGGGACTACGTGCTCTCCTTCCAATACTGCTGAACAGAATCAAAATATCATCATACGTCGACCTAGCTCTGGAGTCATTGCCTCTTTAGATTTTCCCAACAAGTTTCCTCCCAATCTTGACTGCAGGTGGAAATTTCTCTCTTCACCAGGGCAAGTCATTAAGATGTACTTTGATACCGTTAACATAAACGTTGAGCCGAAAAGCAAGTGTTTCTACAAACCCTATCTTCGTGTACGCGATGGCTTCAAAGACGATTCTCCACTACTCCTTCATTCGGTTACTTGTCAAGGTTTTTACGGCGCGAATAGCCTGAAACCGTCATTCTTTGCTTTATCAAGTGGACGTAAACTGGCAGTGCACTTTGTGTCAAAGACTTCTGGAACCGTCTCAGGGTATGGTTTCAAAGCCAATTACACGTTTGAGTCGTTGGGTAAGTGTTGTGGATTTAAAGTATAACGTTACTGGGTGTAATAGTTTACAATCAAGCGGTAAATTCTTATTGACATAATTGGTATATTACTCACACTCTCATTGGGCGGGAGCTGACTCGTCCTCAGTCGTCTCGCTCGACTCTTTGCACGCGCTTTCTTTGCGAGTTTTAGGAGACGACTGGGGACGAGTCAGGGGCGGGAGCATTGTGTGAATAAGATATAGACGCACCGATGACGTCGATCTCTTTGATAAAAATTTTAACAAATAGAGTCCTTTTTTTGCGTGCGTCTGTACTCTAATAGATGCATGTTGTGAGAATAAGTACTTGACCCGAGAATGTACATAAAGACAAGGAAGATGACTAGAGAGAACTCTAATACTTATGTTTTATAATTTCCAGATACCAGTGGAACTTGTGGTGAAGGGCGTGCAGGAATCATCAATCTACGAGGACAAGGAGCCAGCTTCGGTTTTCCTCGTGAGTATTATTATTACAATCATCCCAAAAACATGACGTGTTTGTGGAACATTACCGTTGACACTGGATTTATCATTGAAATCAAGAAGATATCGAATTATCTTACGATGAGGTGTGAATTGGAATTTGTAAAGGTTTATGATGGAGCAACTCTTGACAGTCCTGTCTTAGGAATCATGTGTAACGGAAGAACTCCTGATTACTTGTACTCAAGTGGAAATAGCGTCATTGTTGAAATGAAAACTAGCTCATCTAACCGACGTGGGCAAGGATTCCATATGTCATATAGGGCCGTCGATGAAAGGAATGACTATGTCTGCTCATCAGCTACTCGTGTGATAAAAATAGAGAAGCCATCAGCTAAAGTAATTAGTCCATGGTACCCTGTTGGCTACCCAAACAATATTTACTGCGTTTGGAAATTTACCTCTCCCTTTGGTTCATATGCCAGGGTCAACATAACAAAGCTACACTTACAGGATTCTAAAGACTGCAAAGCTGATTACATAAAGTTCTACGGTGATAGATACTCGACTTGGCCCTTACATCACACACTCTGTGGCAAAGCAACAACTCCTATTATTGTTGTGTCTGAACGCAAGTTAATGATTAAAATGAAATCGGACTGGATTGGTCAATATCCAGGATTTGAAGCACATTTTGATTCTTTTGAAGATGGTAAATGTGTGGAAATTAATGTTTTTTGTTTGTTTGTTTTCTGTTTTACAGAGCTCTAATAAATGCACGCAACTACAACAAAACAACAGCAACCAGAGGCGTACATGGGTTTTTTTTACGTGATGCGTGATCAAGCATTTTCATTTTTCGTGATTCGGGAATGGAAAAAAATAGTTCTCGTGATTCGTGAACATTATTTACGTGACACGAGAAAAACGGCAATAATTGTTCGAGATTCGGGATTGTGTTGTCTCTTTCTACGTGAATCACTTAAACTAGTAATTCAAATGGTCCCAGATCCGTGCTTTTTAGTTTTATTCAAGCTCAAAGCGCTTTACGTAAAGAATGCATCAACAGTGTACTGATTAAGCAGTTTTCTAGTTGCATTGCCTTTTATTTCTGGAATATATTGGGCATTTGTCCGTGATTCGTGATTTGACGTTCTTATTTTCCGTGAATCGTGCCGTACGTGTGGACCCTCCCCCTGTACGCCCCTGAAACAACAATTGCCTATATAACGCGCGCCTTGAATGGCTTGTTCTCTTCGTATTTCTTGCCTTCTATTTTTGTGTTTAGATCATATTGTATACTCGAGTATACGGAATATACTCCAAAAATAAACTTCAAAAAATAGACGGAAATTACACATTGAAGGTACTTAGTAATCACTGTTTCTTTTTTGTGATTTCAAACTAGTATCATTTGGAGACTGCAAAGTTCAAAGACGAGACAATTACCTCCCTCTCAACAGTAGCAGGGGTGTGTTATTTTCTCCTCGATATCCCAAAGGAATTCCTTCTAATATGATGTGCACATGGGTTATCACTGCCAAGGAAGGAAGCTTCATTCGTTTAGAATTCGTTGGGTTTGACCTCGATTATAATTGCGAAAAGAGTTCAGAACTTGTAATTAGAGATGGGCCATCAGAAGCAAGTAAAAGCTTAGGAACGTACTGTGGCTCCAAGAAGCTTCCACCTATTTTCTCTTCCGGACGACAACTTTGGGTTCGATTTACTTCAACAGACAGGTCCTCCTTCTACAAGGGATTCAAAGCAACATATACAACTGTTACCGCACGTGAGTATAAGCCAACTCTCTCATGTATTTAGCTTTTCAATTCCTTTGTAAGCAGAGCACCACACTAGACTAAAACAATTACTTTGGGTCGTGTAGTGTATTATATAACAATTGGTATATTACGGGCACTCTGATTGGTCGCGAGAACCGTATGTGATTAGAGTACACAGCATAGATGACGTCATTGAATCTTACGCGCCCTCTGATTGGTTGCAGAATTGTTGCGATGAATATTATATCAAGCAAATAGATTTCATTTTTTCATGGGTCTGTACTCCAAAAGATGCACAGAAGATGTCAAAATGTGGCGAGAACAACAGTCACGCAAATGGACTTCGTGACATTTTGACGTCATCTCTGCATCTATTAGAGTACATACGAACCGCGGAAAAATGGAATCTAATTCTTAAAGAGGTCAGACCACAAACCAGAACTTCAATTTAGCCACTTTCATACCGTGAAGACTGGGTACGAGTCCCTTAAAATTTGACGATTGCAACACACACAAAACTTATGTAGTCAGAAAGAGCACATCGAGCTGTATATAATCCCGATGTTTGATGTTCATCGGATATACATTGAAAGAGAGACAGCAGTTCAAACATGCTAAATTTTACAAAGAAATGTATGGTTGTAGGGACATTTACATTTCTTTGTAAATTCTACTACATCTTTGCACGGCTGTTAGTCATTCAATATTAACCCGATTAACACCAAACTTCGGGATTTTATATAGCTCGGTGTGCTCTTTCTGACAGTATATGAGTTTTGTGTTACCATCGTCAAAATTTGAGGGACTCGCACCCAGTCTTCACGGTTTGAAAGTGGCTAATGCCCTACTATGCCCTACTAAATAGTCTTCATGAATAGCAGTGTGGGTTCTTTCAGTGAAATTCCTCCAATTCAACGTTTATGTATTGTATGGACAGACGGGTCCTACGTTTTAATGTCGTTATCCGATAGGATGGGAAGGTCTAAACATTTGCAGGTGTAATTACAAAGGTACAACACCTTCTAAATGTATTTAAAGACCCTGAGTGTTGGTCCGGCAGAAGGAACCCAACCTCCCTATGTTCGCCCTTTGAATCAACCGGGCTCTTGTCTTTTGAATATTGCCGAATAGGTCAAATGTAAACAAGATCGTGGCTTCTCTAACTTGAATACGTTTATTTTCAGTGCCATTATCAATCTCTTGTCGAGAGCAATCTCTTAAAAAGTTCGATTCCTCATCTGGTCAATTTGCAAGCCACGAATATCCTTCAGGATATGGAAACAATGTTCTCTGTCAATGGACCATCACAGTTTCTGATGGCAAGAGAGTCAAGCTAACCTTTGATTCGTTCAATATCCAGAAAACCCCAGGATGTTCGGGAGATTTTGTTGAGGTGTTTGATGGACTAAGCGACTATAGCGAGTCACTTGGCAAGTTCTGTGGAGATGAAAAACCAGAACCGTTACATTCAAGTGGAGTTCATATGCACATCCGTTTCCAGACAGATAACACAGGCCTAGGCCAATATCCAGGGTTTAAGGCTTCCTATGAGTCCGTTTGTAAGTAATAGTGTCTGTTGTATTCAAGAGCTCTTGGTGGAACTTGTTCTTATTATAATTGCCTTAATTATGAAAACTTGTTCTTTTGCATGGGGATTATTGCTGACTTGGGAAAACAAGTGCTATAACAGTTTTACATATATCTCCTGGGAGGCATTCCTCAATTTCCCAATTGTTTCTTTTCGCTAAAAAACTTGGCATATATATTACTGTTTTTTGATAAGCAAGTGGAACTTTTCCTGGAAAAAGGCTACTTTTACTGAAAATTCATTTCTGTTAGTTAGTGGTACTTTCAAATAATGTTTGTGGCTTCCTGGGATAATTCATCGACGTCCTGGGCTAGGAGAGTCAGCAACTTAATTTTTTATCCCAGCAGCTGATTGAGTTTTCTTCATTGTACTAACAAAGTGTTCTTTTTTTCAACAGTATCTGTGCGTTCTATCATCCTCATCGTGGTGTTTACACTGGTTGGTGTTCTTGCCATTCTTTCTTTGATTGCCTGGTGTTGCAAAATGAACAGTACTAGTAGTGCCAACCATCATATTCCGACTGACCCACCTCCGCCTCATGGTGCATCGTCGGCAGCAGAATCAAATGTTGAACTCGTCCAGATGAAATTGTTATAAATATGTCTAGAATGGTGTTGTACGCAGGAATAATCATTGTAATTGAAATGTTTCTTCCACGTAAATTTATTATATTATGCCGAGCTTTTGCACTACTGAAGATGCACTAGTACTGCGAAAGCTCAGCATAATATAATAAATTTACGTGGAAGAAACATTTCAATTACAATGTTATAAATAGTTTATATAATGAATTAGTTTTAGCATCAGGGGTGGAAGCAGAATAATGAATAATGAATAACGGTTTGAGAATGCTTTGGATAATGAATAATTCTATCTGAAACCCAAGCAATAATGAATAATGACAAGACGAATGAAGAATAATGAAAAATAGAAAAAGAATAAGGAATAATGGGAAACAGTTAAATGATGATGCATTCTTGAGAAAACCTGTCTGAGAATAATGAATAATGGTATAGTCCAATTATTCTGCTTCCACCCATTTTAGCACGACATGATTCTTACAAATCTTCCCACAACTCCAGCCCGTGGTTGTTGCCAGGACTAAAAACAAGCAAGCAAACAAGCAAGCAAACAGTAAACAAACAAACTTGGGGAAAACGGGAAGGCATTTCGCAAGTTTTTTAAGACCACATTCACACTAATCAGGATAAATTTAAAAATCCATCTTAACTCGTAACATTACTCACAAATTATGATTAATAAACTTTCCCAGAGTCTTCGGTTCTCACCTAAGAACAACCGAGTTAAAGAAATGTCTCAGTCTGATACTCAGACGATAGATAACAAACTTTATTTGTAATGACAAACTATTTAAACACGGTACCTCTATCAACATATAAGTTAAAATAACTTTCGTTGGTCTCCCTCGAGGCCATAAAAAATATTATAGAATATAGATATTATGCATAACTAACAAAGAATATAATAAAAGGCTGTACAATTATCTTTAATTGGAATATCCTAAAGGCAATTCGTGTTATCGACGCAAAATGTGTAATCCCCAAGTCAGGTTTTCATCAATTTGAACTCCGCGACATATAACCGTTTGGTAGCCAGGCTTTTCAGTGGAGTTCCGTTAACCCAGAGCCCGGGGGACTCCTATATAAAGAAGGGTGGGGATGCTCGTCGGAAATTTTGAAAATGACCCCTAAAAGGTACCTGCGTCTTATCCAGATGGGTGTGACAATCAACATAATTTTTACCCCTAAAAGGTACCAACTCAAAATCAAATGCAATTTTTCAAAGACAGAATCTTTGAACACCTACTTGTAAAGCTATATGAGGGCATCGTATTTACTGAAAACACCCTAAAGATACCAGCTTAGTCTCTGGTAGACCAGCAACATCCGAGACACCCTAAAAGGGATCAAGGTACCATATTGCTGATTTTGAAGTACCCCTAAAAGGTACGACGAGCATCCCCACCCAACTGAGTATATCGATCCCCCTCGAAACCATACTCAGCCAGCTAAGAGATCAAAATTTCATGCATGGTTAATGGTGCCAAAGGCAGTTTTAAGGTCTACAATGACACCGTTAACCATTTTCTATTTTGGTCCGTCGACTAAAATAATGAAATACGGCATTTGATTCGAACGACATCAAATTTAATGGTGCCGAACTTAATTTGGCCGTTATTTGATATCATATTTTAGTCGTCAAATCAGTAAACTCAACATCACTTTGACTTTATCCACGAATTAACGTAGTTTCTTGGAAATAGGGTTCGCGGAGGCATATGTGCAGAGGTGCGGAGGTCCTCCGCAACCCAGGACCACCCTGTCCCTTACCCAACGATTTTGCCCAGCCCAGCCCAGCCCAGAGCCTTGTCTTAACTTCTTTGTATTTTGTCAAGCAAAGTGCATGTTGGGAGTCAGCTATTTGTAATTAGCTGCCTGTGGTCACATTTGTCCCAACTGTGGGAAATCCTACTGGGGACATTATTTAGTGTTGCAGGTTTTGACTTCCCTACTTCTCCAAAAACCAACATTCTCTATATTAGTAAAAATCATTTATTTTCCTTCATAATTCTGCAATTACTAGTTTTCTATTACTACAGTCCAGTTGCTAGTCTGAATTAATTTTGAAATATTCTGATCAAAATCTGACTTCTCTTTTGAAATTTAAGGGGCCTAAAGGAGAACTTAAAATTTGATCAGACAGTAGCCTCATCCCCAGGCTATACTCCGTTCACTATTCTGCATGACCTAGCCAAACCTCGATTTCAGCTAATCAAGCGGACTGTGAAAGAAATCGAGTCAGTCTATAAGTTCTATAGGTGATGTGAATTTCAAAGAAACTATGAGAAACTATGAAAAATGACTGCAGTTTTGTAAAGAAATAAATGTGATTCATGCACTATTCCACCATTTTGAGTGTGCAGTGCATGACGGCTAGGAGAGTTGACAATGAGTAAACCTGGGATGCAGCTAATCAGAGGGAACAATACCATGTGTTGCAGAAATTGAAGGTAGAAAAATACATTACAGAATCAGAGAGAGCTTTTCAATCAAAGTTTATACTGTAAAAATGATTCTTTATGCTGCATCATTTGCTGGTTGCTCTGGTGATATTTCCTGTAACAAGCTACTTGAAGAACTTTTACCAAACAAAGTAAGCAGTAATGCCACTCCATAACCAGTAGCTCGTTCATTCTGGAAAACAACCAATTACATTAATTTGTTTACATTAGAGTATATGCTTGATGGTGATTGGTTGCAAGTTGATCAATCAGGTCAATCAATCAGAAATGAGATATGATTTTAATTACTTTTAAGGACAAGTTCTAGCAAACAACATTCATCTGCTTGGGAATTTTTTTCATCAAAAATTAAATGAGAAACCAGTGACAGAATAATATGCCTAGGTTCCCAAAGTGTTCAATTACCATTTTAATTTAAAGGTATGAGATGGAAGAAAATTGTTGTAACTCACCAATTCCACCGGGCTAGCCATGTCAACATGTATCCAGGCTCCAGGATAATCAAATCCTAAATGGGCACCTGTTGTACCAAAAAAATCTAATGTCAAGACTATATTATCACTCTTGATAGTGGGACTTATCTCTAATTACCATGTGAATGCAATTAACAACCCAGATACATGTAATCTACCAGCAAAACATTAAGTAATGCATAGATAAAGTGACCTACCAATGAACAGGCCAGCACAGGAACTTTGAGCATTGTCACGGTTCTGAGACAAATAAAATATAAGTGAAATTGATAACATGTAATTGAAATATAATTCTGGTTCAAAGAATGATAGACACAAAATTAATTTCTAGCTGCTTTCCAGCTGAACTATTACAAACAATAATTAAGATTTCTATTAGAATTGAAATACCTTCACAGAGTTTTTCATGTCAGCTACAACACTTGAAAATTCACAAAAATGTAATTCAGGACAGTATGGCAGTGGATGCTGGTGAAAATCAAAATAACCAAGCAAAATTCTTATAAATCAAATATACATGTGTGGCTAGGCCCTTGAGCCACAGGGGTAATCTGGTGGGGGTGAAAAGCCTAGCCACAGGGTCCATTTTGGAACTAAAAAAGGGTAAGGATGGTATTGTGCCTTAATTCTACAACTTGAAAAATGATCTTCCAGGTGGTTGATGGTGCACCCTCTACTGCATGCCTGCCCCCATCAGTGCTCCATCCTTTGGGTATTTAAAGCTACACAGGTTAGAGGGAAGTTGAATCAAGGATGTGAGAATTGCATATCAAGAGGAGTCAAACCTCTATCTCTTAGAAGGCTCCATCACACTAGCTAACCAGTACAGCCCATCCCTGCTCCTTAAAATCAGCTTAAGGTGACAAAATAGTATTAAGTCAAAATTTGTTTTTTCATTTGGAATACTCTAGGGAATACAAAAAAGGAGAATTTATCCTTTGATCAGTGATTGACTGTTATGACATGTGCCTTGTTAACACTCACCAGCAAGTCACCACTATTTTGACCAGCATTAACAGCAGCTGCTTCCCATGAATCTCTGTTAGTCAGTAACCCTGCATGATATCGTCCAGTAGAAATACCTTGTGCACCAGTCAATGTTGCCATGTCTACAATTACATCTGCTTTCAAATCTTTCCTGGCATAGTATACCTGGAAAAAGGGAGCACAATTGCATTAAATGGTAGGAAATGTAATTCTATGGCAAGGTCAGCAAGAAAGTAAGTGTAATATACAAACATCTTCTAATGGGGGATTTATAGAATACAGGCCATTGTTATGTTGTGCTGTATTTTGCTGTGTTATTCTGCTGTGCTGTGGAGACTGTGCTAGCTGCATTGTGATGTTGATGTGTTGTCTTGTGATGTGATGAGTATTGTGTTTACTGTTGTGTTGTGATGTGATGTGTGAATCCACAAAAATACCAAAATAAATGCATACTCCATCAGCAAGCACCAGTCGTCCTTCTGCATCTGTGTTATTGATTTCTACAGTTCTGAAAGGTAAAAAAGACAATATCATTTCATATTTATTATCATAAGACTTTTTGAATAAAACAATGATACTCTAACCATCCATAACACTAACTTTCCAGAGTAAAAGGTGTGAATATCATCTGGTCTTGTTGCATTGGGGCCCACAGCATTCTCTGCAAGGCAGAACAAAGCATGCAATTTCTCGTTGAAGCCCTGAAGAAAATCAAAGTTAGATGTCAACAAATAACAATGATGCATGCATTTATGATGAAATAGAAAATGCATGCATGCTTGCTGTGCACACATGTACCCATGTAGAGCATGCAGGGATTCATCAGAACACAAGAGAAGTGTTAAGAGAAGCACAACCTCAGCATTTAGCTAGGTGCTTCTCAATGCTTCCCAAGACAGTGTTCTAGCTCAGCAATCATGCTCTACATCTGCATACAGCTCAGCAAGCAAGTTTTCTATTTCCTATATAAAATACAATATTACCACATGTATTGAACTTTACAATGTAGTTAGCACTTTTTGTATTTGATTCATTACACAAAGTGTGTGTGCATGCTACACTTGTCTAGTAATGTGCCCTCATATATAGAATGTGCCACATGGGTCTTTTGGCTAAAGAGAGAGAGCACATTAGAGCCTTGAAATCTCGTAATTAGTGCCTTAAAACAAGACAACTTGTTTTTACAATTATAATGATTACATAGCTACCTGTTTGACAGCTGCCCTAAAAGCTCCTAAAATTCCAGCAGCTCCACCACAGTCTCTTTTCATGCCAGGCATGGCGGTCTGTAAAAGATTATTTTAATTCTTAATTCAAAAATGATTGACTTTTCCCTGTGAGCAGAGTCTCCCACAGATGATTTCTGACATAAAAATAGGGAGTTTCTGCCAGTCTAGACCATATTGAGCATGGGCTCTGGTAACCTGGCTAGCAATGCATGTGAACAATGAACATGCAGTTTTATCATCCAATCACAACAGAGCCTTTTCCTGCCAAAACCAGTTTCAAAACCAGTTGGTTCATCCATGGTTGTGGATGGCAGGATGGCCTGGACTGGCAGTCAGTCTCTTATTTTTAATGTCAGAAATTATACTTACAGGAGTGACTCAGTTCACATTTTTCTAGTTTTCATGGTCCATCATCAGTGATCTTACCTTACCTTTGATTGACAATCCACCAGTGTCATACACAATACCTTTACCAACCCATGCAAATGTTCTTTTGGCTCCTTCAGGGGTGTGGCTCAGAATAGCTAATGCTGGTTGATGTATGGCTGCTTTCCCAACTCCGTAGATACCTACAGACAATGAGATATATAGTTATGCTCATTAGATGAAAAGTGTTACTGGCAGCACAAAATAATGTGTGTGGTAGTTGGCCAGTTCTAAAACAAATTAAGGAGGACCTACATGCATGTAAAAGCAGTAGCATAATGCTGTTATTGGTAGGTTAAGCCTATTCTAGCAATCACTATGTGCAGTTCAAGTATTATTTTGGAGCTCAGCTCTAACTTATTTGTTCATGCAGCTACTTCGTAGATAAGGGAAAAGTGGAAACCTGGATAAAAACTTCAAATGATCACAAATAGACTTAACAAATTATGCATATACTGTAGCTTAATATCAGCAAACAGAAGTCCTGGGATGGCCAAGTCATCTTTGTCATATTCTAATTGTTAGAATAATAATTTTGGGGTTCCTCATTCTGGGAATAAAGTAGTTTAAGGTCGCACGTTTGCATGGTCGTTCTTGGTCTCGGTTCAATAATTATACTACAATCTCATTTTGACTAGTCCAGTCCCAGACTCTCTTTCTTGCCACTCCAGGATTCGCGGAGAAAGAGAGTCCAGTATAACTTGCATGCGCATGTCAGCTTAGTGACCACGCGATCACCACATTCATGTGGTGATCGCGTGGTTACAAATCCTAAATAAAGTCGTCTAATGATTCAAGATGGCTGAAGAAGAAAGTGTTTTGTATACACGATATCAGTCTCATTTCAGAAAGCCATTTGTTGATTCAGTGAGCTATGCACTTGGAAAAACCAACCATAATGTTTTACCAAAGTTTGAGCAGTTACAGCCATTTACGGATGGACAGTTGTGAAAGACGTATTTGTGAATTTTTCGATAGGCATCACTACCACTACCAAACACTGACATTTGTATATTGCAAGCTCTCAAAACAAAACTTTTTATCTGATTGGCTCATTTTGCACATGTGCATGCAAGTTATACTGGACTCTCTTTCTCCGCGAGTCCTGGAGCGGCAAGAAAGAGAGTCTGGGACTGGACTACATTTTGACTTGATGAATAATAAAGATCATTTTATTACCTCCAAAACCCCTCTTTGCTAGTTCTTCACCTTGGATAATAATGGGCTGAATTCCAAGTTCATTTCCAACTTTTTTGACTTCCTACAAATATAGAAGGTATGATGAAAATTGTATTATGTCTACAAAAATTTATGGAGTCTCTTGATTGCTAAGTGATGACAAGTGTTTAACAAGACAACATGTATATGTACACTTGTAATTTCACCTCTAAAAATATATCAGTGTGCATGTTGTTACAAGGGGTATCAACAATCCTGGCTGACAAGCGGATACTTTCTGCAGCAGTGGTCATACACTTGGTATCTTCTTCTGTCAGAGGTGGCCCATCAACCAAGAGGAATTCCACAGTAACCGTCCTTGGCTGCTTGTGGTTGGTCTTCATGTTGTAGAGTGGGAAGTTTCTTGCAATAGCACATGCACAGGCAAAGGCCTCTTTCCTTGCACACACAACCTATAAAATTTCATGGTTTTATTATACTTTTCTATGGTATTTTATTTATTATTAACTCAGCATATCTGTACATGTGTTCAAATTAATTAGGTTCCATAGAGATGGCATAATTTGCAGTTGCTATGGAGACATTTTACACAGTGACTCCATTTGCAGTTTAATTGCTGTGAAGACACCATTTCATATGTAGTGACTGATCAACAGAGTGAATCCTTTTGTGTTTTTTTTAGATTTTAAAAATCTGACACCATCTGGGCTTAGTAACTTACCACTATGCAAGAATTGCCTGCTGGTAGATTGGACTTGACTAACAGTTTTAAAACATGAGGGTGACATGATGAGTTATGACGGCTTGCATTAGGTGGAAGGGCACAAACAACCACTTGATTCAACCATACATTAAAACTGTCAGAATCACCTAGTGATTTTAGGACTATGTTGAACGTCTGTAAGATCAATATACAATAGATTAGCATGGCATTTGGGGAGGGAGAACAATGATCCCAAATGATTAGGGTCCAATATTTAACCATTTTCTAAAATTTAAAAAATGTAATTATTACTTTGAGTGGCCTTTTCCATATGGCCAGTGTAGAGCCAACCAAGGCAATCGACTCTGCAAATATCCCCTCACTCCCATTCAATCATCTAGTTTCTTGTTTTTCAGCTAATCAAAAACTTGATTGTATAAAATCAGTGAAGGACAACTCAGTTTTCGAAGCATCTCTCTCTCATGTTATAGCTCGATCTGTTAATAACCCTTAACTTTCTAATGGCATCAGGAAAAGGTAAGTCAATTATAACCAGGCACCATCTGATGTTCACATTGTTCTTACTTTGAATAAAGTCACATTTAATTCCACTACAATTTTCAAAAATTCAGTGCCAAGTGCAGCTTGCTTTACCATTTATGGGAAAGGAGAACACTATATAACCATTAATCATATCCATTTTGAAATCACTCACAAATTCTGCAATCTGATTGGTTAAAAAGTGTGCAATTTAAGCATTAATCGCACTATTTTGAATCATTAATAGCATCATTTTGTCTGCCAATCACATAGCAGATTTCAAGAAAATCAACCAATCAAATAACAGGATTTGGAGCTAAATTTTTTCATGGTGTATCTAAGATTGGATATAGGATCGTTAATAATAAAGTCATTTTGGAACTGCAGCCTGATAAAAGAGTTTGAATCTTTATTGTGATTTCAAAATGAATATGATTAATAGGTAATAGAACTTCGTGTCGTGCAATTTTGGGCTGAAATCACACTCGTGATTAACAAATTGCACTCCCGCTACGCGGTCGTGCAATTTTGTAATCACTCTTGTGATTTCAGCCCAAATTGCACTCCACTCAGTTCTATTACCATTATTAATTAGTGTCTTTCACATTAATATTTATTTTTCTCCTTTCCCATGAATGGTCTATGGATAGTTCCCATGATAATTAATGGTTTGTGGCTAATTTCCATTAATTAATAATTTAACCCATCAATGTTTTTTTCTTGACATTTTATTGTGATAATAGGCTTGTTGTTAATATGCTAATTAAAACTTTTGTCTTGGTATTATGCATTTATCATTGGTTTTCCCATGGGTTGAGCCCCAGGACACCCCTGGGATTAGTAGGGGATTAGTTGACTTTGGTGAGCTTTTCCTCCCCATAGGGGTGGGGTATTATACACACTTAGTAACGAATTTCAAAAGCCCCGGGTTTGTCCAAAATGGGATTCCTGTGTAAAATGGATTATTATTGGATGTATCAAGCTCAGGATGTGGTCTTGCTAGTTGTATTTCCCTCCTTTTTATTTTTCTAAATTTCTACAAGTATTGTTATGTAAATCCAAAAGAAAATGCCTCTGTATAAAGCTCGAAAAAAGAGGAAGGTTGTTACAATGTATTGCTGAAAGAGAATTGTGAAGAGCTTTTTTTTTAATTCAAGGGAATCAAAGTGTGTTAATATAACGCCCTGTAAAACCCAAAAGATTAAAGACTATATTTGTTATATTTGTTTAATATCAACCCAATAAAAGGAAAAAAATATGTTTGAGTCTGTGATTACTGCAGCAGTAATAGATTAAATGTCATCTGTCACCATCACGGCCCAAGGGGTGGGGCTTTTGACTTAATTTTCATGCCCTATACCCCCGGGTCTTTGTAGCCTTTTGCTTGCCCAAGAATTCAAATCCCCAGGGCTGACCTGAGGGTCAAATCGCCTCCCAAAAGAGTAAAACAAATCAATATTAATATCCCTAAATATGAGATCCATTCAAATATTAAATACATTTAAGTCTTATGTGTTTAGTTTCTCTATAAAGGATGATGAAATATTTTTGATATATCCGTGATCAATTATTCTGCGAGGTCTGTACCTTGCTATCCACAGAAGGCTGAAGTTTTTCTGCAAAGTTGTCATAGGAGACTTTAGATAGATTACCAACATTGCCAATGATAAGGCAACCTCGATCTTTAGGTTCGGAGCTAGTTTTGGTAGGGGAAAAAACTAATGTCACTTCTCCCATTTTCGTTTAGCATTGGGAAACAACACATCACCAGTCGAGCGAGACTGGTATGAATGGGTAAAAAATACCATGTAGGGGAGGGGCAGAAAACTTTTTCGCTCTATCGAAACAATTGAAAAAACTTGAAAATATCACCAGAATTTGGTAAATAATATCTTGAAGACTTAAATTAAAAAAAAAATAAAATAGACTATCATTTTAAAATAAAATAAGCTGCTTAAAAAAATTGCAGATAAATAAAGTTGTAAATAATAAAGTTGTCTGTATTCATCCTCATACCCTCCCCGTTCGTCTTGTTTGATGAGCCTTCAATGTTTTGTTCAGTGGTATTACTAAAAACGCGCTAAAATTTCAACTTTTCGTAGACATCATGATGGAGACTTACTGTTTCGTATTGCTTGGAAAAGGACTTGAAAAAGAATATATAAGTAAGAAACTTTGTAGTTCTTTGTTTTTAAGGCATTTTGAAGAATTGTGTTGTGTTATTTTTGATTTCAATCTTCTCACAGATAAAGAATGCTTTCAAGGTTTATATCAAGGATTTAGCGTGGTTTTGGACCAGTTTCTACGATGCCAAAGAAGAAACAACAACATTGAAGGCGATTATTTATTGAACCATACAGGTAAACTAAAATTTTACAGGAAAAATCTCCAAAAGCCAATAGGCGCAGAGAACCGAGAGTGTCGAGAGTGTCAAATCGTTAAAAACCGGCTGTGGTCCACGGATTAATTTGAGCCTTGACATTGATATTATCAAAATCCAGTTGTCTGAAAAATGCACTTTCGTTCTTTGAATTTTTAAACATGAAAATTTCTATAAAAAAAAGAGAGATTTCTTTTAGTACCTCTGCTATGTAACCCCCTACCCCCGTTTACTAGATGTCACAAAGAATACCAATATTTTCCAAATGTTTTATTTATTTTTATTTTTTTAGTAATTTTACTGTAATTGTTGTTGTCTTTAGATCCTATTATTACTCTACTCCTAAGTAAGCAACAGCTGAACTTTGCATTGTGCTGTTCTCAGTCATTAGAGGACCTTCTCAAAGTAAATATTATTTAATTTGTTTATGATTGAGGTTATTATACATTATTATAGGTATATCTAGGTATATAAACCTGAGGGTTACAGGTTTGTTAGTGCTATGCACTATTTTGTACTACCCTCTTAAAATGATGTCATTACTACTACTACTACTACTGCTGCTGCTGCTGCTGCTGCTGCTACTACTACTGCTACTGCTACTGCTACTGGCTACTGCTTCTGCTGCTGCTACTGCTACTGCTACTGGCTACTGCTGCTGCTGCTGCTACTGCTACTGGTTACTGCTGCTGCTGCTGCTGCTTCAGATGTGGTGATATGTAAGCAACATACACAGATCAGACTCATTAGTGTACTGCTCATTAGCAGTGTTTGTCTTTTCTATAGCGACATAAGCATAAACACAAGCAACATACTCAGTAATGTACTGCTCATTAGCAGTGCATGTCTTTTTTCACACTCCTATGTGATAAATGGGTTAGTTTACTGACTTTGCCTATGTTGCTTGCAAAGGTTATGGCTGTGAGGCTGTGAGCCAGGCCTAATAGACTTGATAACATATTGTATTTTAATTTTGTTTAAATGTTTCTCAGTGTCCTGGTATCATCAACTATTCACAATGGTTGTCTGTGAATAAATGCACAGAGAAGCTCACCTTTACCATGGAAACACTAAGAACATCATCACATTCCAGCATTGTTAATGATAAGGAAGAGGGAGATAAGGATGATGATGATGATGATGATGATGATGATGGTGGTAGTATTGCTGATCAGATACATCATCTCGTTGATCAGCTCCCAAGTAAAGGTACAATGTATATTTATTATATTTCATATGTATATTTAATGAATCACTTGTAGATAAATTTGCTCAACTTATTGAATGCAAAGGACAGAAATAAATGTCCTGAAACTCAAATACCAAGGACACATACATTCTTTATGCTATTTTGTTTGTTCATATCTTCAGTTATCACTATTCTCCTAAAACACTAGTTTTATTTTATTTCCCAAAATCAGATGACGCTGTTGTTGAATTCTACTGGATTTTACCTGACTATAAGAACTTAACACTCAGGTACTATTGTATGGATATAGAAATTCATTAACAATTAAGTTGCAGAGGGAAATCAGGTAATGGGACTTGAAATGGGGATGCCATAGCAAGAATGACCATTAGTTGCCATGGTAACTAAAACTTTTGATGACTGCAATTTTACAGTGCAGATCACTAAAATGTACAAATGTTAGAGCTCTTCATTGTTGAAGGGTATTGATTTTGCAACTGAAAAGCAAAGTGGGGGAGGTGTCTAATTATCCTGTGAGGGGACTAAGGGTATTTTTGGGTAGGGGTGTGCTGCCAGCACCTCATTTCCTGGCCTCTTTTATTGAGCTTTTTGTAAATTCAAAGTGTGCTTTTAAGACGATATAAACTGACATTGAGGCAATTGCAGAAACCATACCATATCCCAGACCTAAATGTTACCTTATCCGAGACTAAAAAGGCAAAAAATGATACCCTGCCCTAGATCTGGAAGCTGAAAAACCATACCCTATTGGGCAACACATACCCATTTAGCATATATAGGGGAGTACGTAAGTACTGCCTTCTGGGATAATTACTCCTGTACCATCAGTTCTTTCTCCTTTCTTTATCCCTGCTTATTTCATATTTTGTGTCTATTATATATGGATGAACATAACTTTTTAATCTAAACATTGAGTTTCCATGTATGTATTGCAGCAACACCGTGCCTCTATTTGGAGCTCTTAAAAGAATACAAGAAATTAACAATGCCCACATTACTATTGTATCAAGTACAACAAATATGATGTCAAAGTAAGAATACTATAGGAGCAGATTTCATTACTCGGGCTACCTGTGGTAGCTCGAGTCTAGGTTTACCTTTTCGGTCTATCAATCTATCAATCTATCAATCTATCTATCAACGTCGCAAATCGGCAAATTACCCAGAAGCCTTTGGGGTACACTGTTGACCACGAGGCTTCCTGTGGTCGCGAGAGATTGAGAACAAAATGGCGGACGCTATCAATCGGAATTTATCGAACTTATATTGGCTTTTAATCTCAAGATACTTTGCTTAATTAAATCGTTAATATCGAATTCTCGAATTTAGTAGTGACCTTCTTACCAGCTGTTGTAATCAACTTATAATGTATTGATCGTCCAAGAACACGAGACAGATCGATTTGTGGCAGCGAACTTCACTTGAGGACAGACATGTAAGACACGGAGATATTGTTTTTGGATCAGTAGTTTGTTTAAAATTAATAATATTTCACCACTGCTTGCACATTATGTTTGACTATATAAGCTTTATTTATACACGGTGTCTACAGCCATGCTCTTCGTTCCCGAGAGCTAGCCGTGTCAGTAAAAACGAACTAATTAACTAACAATATCTACAATGTTTGTTTTTAACTAGAAAGACTAGGAGATTCTTGCCTTTGCGTAATAAGGTGACAAGGGTGTATTCAATAATTAAATGCACTTTACTGTCAATCATGCTCATTTCAATGTTAGCAGATCAAAATATAGTGATGGATAATCATGGAAATGATAGTAATGTTTATGAGAACTTATATTTGCAACAATTGAAGAATAATTTTAGAATGTACAAAATGATATATTTTAGAATGTACAAAATGATATATTTTGTACAAGCTTTGTGCAACCATGTTCACAGAAACAAGATAAAGTGGATTGAATTGAAGATGTTACTGTATGTAGTAGTATCAGATTGATGTGTATGGAGGAGTTATATATGGTATCGGTAATGAGCATATATTGTATGACATTACACTTCTTCAAATAAAGCATCAGCAACTGACTACTGCTATAATCATTCATCTGCTCCATATTAAAAACTGGTAATCCATGTATTGAAAAGTTGTGTTAAGAAACTGAAATGTACTGTACTGAAATGATTTCATAGAAAGGTAACTGTCGTACTTCTAGAATCTACCAATGTGATAACAGCAATATCAAACTCATTTTAACTTGGACATTGAAACAGTCTGCTGCAGTTTGTAAGTCAGTTTGTTTCCATAAATCAAAGTAAAAAAATACAGAATAGAAATTTAAATTGTCTGAGCTATAATGTATTATCTATAGATCATATTGGATCATTTGGTAGGCATTTACAAAATAAAACAGACCATATACTGTATATGTCTGGCATGATAAAAAGACCAGCAGTATATTAATAACCATGATGTGGTACAATTATGTACAAACTACTTTCTCCCAAATATAATTTGTGTTCTACTCTGGGAGTACTTGTCATGCATTTTTGCAATCAAAAGACACTGACTAGTCAAACTGGTTACCATCAACTTCTGTTCTCCATTTCTCCCCAAGTACTACACATAAGTAGCCCGAGTGAACGCCTATTAGGCGTCTAGTTTCATATGCACCATGCAGTGACCGTGTCAGTACTGTATTGTCTAACATTTGAAATCCCTGGCGTGAATGTGTGGTGACCATTTGGTGCCAACAGTCATGTGATCTCTATTCTATTGATTAAGTTATCATTAAGGCAGCAATATTTTCAAAAGCTATTTATAAGCATAAATTATGTGTAATGCCATATTGCATAATTAACACATTGTTTTATTTTAGTGATGATTTTTTGTGTACATGGAAGAAATGGCTCAAGTATTCCATTATTCACAACCAAAATTCTTTGGATGACATACCAATATGGCATGGGTCTTTGACCTGTGTTGGAGACACAGTGAGTACCAGTAGATATCAGATGAACAGACTCTCCTCTAAGATAGTCTCTCAATCAATACATGTTGTAGTTTGAGAAATTATTTTGGTTTGATTATTTACTGTCATATGGTGTTATATATTCATTATCATAATTTGGAACAATAGAAAATTGAAATCAAACTGGTTTGAAAATTTAAACATATGACCATGTGTAATAGATCATGCCTAGCAACATCATTATACAGGTTTCATCATTGTTCTCCAACTGTGCTGGTGGCTAGTGTTGCAGATGTTCTGAAGAGAATGCAAAAACAATTGAAATTAGCCTGTGTAGCCAACCCTTGGGAAAGGGAATGAGAGAAGAGAAGGAAAGGGGGACCCTTTCCTGAGGGCTGTCCTTGTAGGCAGTTGAAAAGCCCCCCCCCCCCCTCAGTAGTGACAATCTGTTATTCTCTTGTGACTTGTTGGTTATAGTATCACAACCTACATGGAGGAGAGTAAGACAGAAGTATGTCCTGACATAGGTATGTCTTGGTTTCAGGATAAGTCAAAGATTTCACTATCAGGGTTTACTTTGATACCAGACAAGAAAGATAACAGAGAGTTATGTTTGCAGAACAGTGAGAGCAGGTGCACATACAAGTTTTTTTCCTTTCCTCTTTTCATTTATTCATTTATTTGTTTCATTTCATTTTTCATTCCTTCTTTTTTCCCTTCCTTTCTTCTGTCATCTTCCCTCCCTTCCTTCCTTCCTTTCTTTCTTTCTTTCTTTCTTTCTTTCTTTCTTTCTTTCTTTCTTTCTTTCTTTCTTTCTTTTGTCTTTCTTTCCAATTCTTTCTTTCTTTCCAGTTCTTTCTTTTTTCTTTCTTTCCAGTTCTTTCTTTTTTCTTTTTTTCCAGTTCTCTCTTTCTTTCTTTCTTTCTTTCTTTCTTTCTTTCTTTCTTTCTTTCTTTCTTTCTTTCTTTCTTTCTTTCTTTCTTTCTTTCTTTCTTTCTTTCTTTCTTTCTTTCTTTCTTTCGTTCTTTCTTTCTTTCTTTCTTTCTTTCTTTCTTTCTTTCTTTCATTCATTCATTCATTCTTTCTTTCCTTTCTTGCTCTCTTTTGTGTCTCTTTTTGTCAATTATGCTTTTTTCTGTCTGGCTTAGTCATCCCTTTTTTCATGTTATGTAGTGATCTCATTCCATTTCTCTTTTGTTTTTCTCTCCAACAATTCAGAGAGACATCAACTTCAACGTCCATTTGTGATGTAGTCTTCTCACCTGAAATTCACATTCTCTCCTTTACACAAAGAAACAGCATTCCTTTGTTCTTGTTCTTGCCATTTAAACTTAAATTGTATCCTTTGGTACTTGATTCATTATGCCTGAATTTGGGAACCAAGGGTGGGCAAGCAGCGAGAGCACTGGTCTGTCACCACTGTGGTCCCGTGTTTAATTTCTGGATGGGGCATCTGTGTACCTACTGTCAGCTTATTCTTTCCATTGCATTGTTTCTACTAAGGAGGCAGCACGGCCGAGTCTCAATCATGTATGTATGGGTGCTATCCAGGATAGGTACTGAGATTTCATGAACAGCCTGCAATTAAGACACATTTGCAGAAAATAAACAACTGTAAATATCCTCAGAGATCCACTTACAAGTTTTCATACTTACAGTTTCTATAGTGTGGTCAAAGATTTATTTTATTTTTATTTTATTCTATTCATCTTCGCCTCTACACGAATAATGAACAATGACAAATACGTGGTCCCAATTTTGTCTTTAACTTATAAAACCATGTAGACATTTATTGCATAGCGATGAACGATCTAATGCATTCATGAAAGAATTGAGGACCTCATTTTCAAAGGTATGTTAGTTTTCTTTATTATAATTAGCTACTACATTTTTGCGGGACATCTAGGCCCCTTCAGAAAAAGTTATAGTCCGGGAAAATGGTGTGTTCATATCTGCTTTCTGCCTCTGATCCTTCCTTCCCAACTACTGACTATCCCTGGAGTATTGAATTGCATTGGTGTATTGAAAGATAGAATAAAGAGGAAAAATAGCTATGGCCTTGGTTGGGATGGGTTGTATTTAAACCTACACTGAATCACTGAAACTTGCCCAAAATAGGCGGCTATCAAAATCAATATCACAAAATAATATAAGAAGCGGAGTCTGCACTGTGCCACTCTTGCTCCATTGACATTTGCTTTCCTTTTTCTTTTCTTTTTCTTCTTTTTCTTTTTCTTTTCTTTTTTTTAATCTATTTTCTTTCCTTTCTATATGTTGCTGTTGACAGGGACTTTGCTTATTGGCGTGTGTTGCAATAAGACAAAAAACACCCAAGAAAAAAGACTCCACCAAAACCTTTGAATCATGGATGGACCATGTAACATCGTCAGCGACTTTAGGAGAGTCTAAGGGTAAGACGTACTTCAAATGAAAACGCAAGTTAGCCCAAGCCTCACTTGAGTGTCATTTGAAGACACTATATAGTAGTCCTCAACACTGTTGGGTCTTAAACAATAGAATCCAAATGCCGAAAGCAAACGGTCCCGTCCGCGCGCACGTCAAAATTTTGTCTTAATTTTCATGCCCTATACCCCCGGGTTTTTGTAGCCTTTTGCTTGCCCAAGAAACCAAATCCCCGGGGGTGTCCCTGGTGATCAACCCCCGGGAAAGCTGATGATAAGTGCATAACACAGTGTTGGGTCTGTGTGAATTGGCGACCAACAACTGCTAACGATACTGGATTTTGTTGGGCGTTGCACCGAACAACTTTTATTGTAACATTGACATAGTGCAACATAACACCGGCTCGCGGCTTCAATAAATTCAAGGCAACAATGTTGTGAGTTTTTGAAGCTCGTTGAAAAACCTGCAACCATGGATCGTAAAACGACTTTTTACGATCCATGCTGCAACCGTGTTAGTCGCACACATGTTAATCGTAGTCCGTGCGCGTTATGTTTGTGCAAATTTTCTTTGGCAATTTTTTATGACAATGTTTATTGCTCGTGCAATTTGACCAAAATTCACTTGACAAAAGCATTTGCCATATATAATTTGCTCGTGTAAAGGTTCTTTACATTCCCCCAATATGTTTAACGAAACAATGTGTCAAGGTTGTTTCTTAGTGTAACATCTTTAATAATAAAGGTTTTTGTCTTTCCAGATAGTTCCCATGAGGTGCTAGGAAGCAACAAAAGATTGTGTGTCATAGACACTGGTGAACAAGGCAGTGTTTGTGTTTATTTATTACGAAGTATCGATGAATTGGATGGAAAGTTTTATGAATATTTGGAAAATTTAACCCGAGGAAAACAAATTGTACAGAACACTGAAAAAGGTAGGATTTGAAAGTCTATAGTTGTGCCAATAAATAATCGGTTCCATTTGTACAAAGGATTGATAGCGCAATCCAAAATTATGGCGTTATCTAATTAATCATATACAAAAATTTCGGAATGTGATTGGCTGAGAGCACGCCTATTTATTTTAAATTTTTGCAACTAGCCAATCAAATTTAATTTCACGTTTTGCACTCAAAAATTTCAAAGTTTGCACTCAAAACTGATTTCAAATTCGCACTCAAAAATGTCAAAATTTGCACCCCACTACAAATCAAAAACAAAAATAAAATGTTAGATAAATTAGGAAGCTATAGCCACGTTAAGAAGTACTTTTTCATTAGTGTTGGTGTTTTGGCGGGAATGTTTTGTACAAACGCGCTTAACAGTAAGGCGCGGAAATACGGACAAAATCGGGCAACAGATTTCGCGCAACATTGTTGCTTTGCAAGTTGCAGAGCAAATGTTGCTCGTATAAACACCACTTCTACTTTGTGCAACAACGAAAATTTGTTGCGCACGAGGTGTAATACGAGCAACATTTGCTCTGCAACTTCCAATGCAACAATGTTACGCGAAATGTTGCATGATTTTGTTGCCCTCCTTTCCGCGCCTTTAGAAAGCAGTGCGCCATTCAACTAAATCGCTCAAGCTCCTTGAGTGATGGTGTTATTGATGACGATGATGATGAAGGCAAGACTGCTGAAATGCGTAAATTTGACCTTATATTTTTTTTCAACAGATAACACTCTCTGCTTACAAGACTTAAGCGACTGTTTCCTTGATGTTCAGAAAGAAATGGCAGTGTTACACTCTCAAGACGTCAGTAATGAAATAGGTACACAAAACTTTGAGCATTGCTTCACGTTTGAACACCAATTTGTGATGATTTTTCAGTTTATTGAACTACAATATCTCTGAACACGCTCAAAAGAACAGTGAGGATAGTCTACTAGGCCTTTTGGGAGATCCAAAATCACGGTACAAATCCGCCATGCTGAATGCAATAGAATATGACAGCCTCCAAAGCAAAACTACTTCAAGCTTGACTATACTTTACTTTTGGATGCCCCCAGCTGTCACCCAGCTAACTGGTGACCAGTTCTTGCCAGAGGCCCATTTGAAAATTTGAGTGCGTTCAAAATTATCACAAACATCGGAAGCTCATTGGGTGTTCAAGGGATTCGTCATGTACCTTAAACTTTGCTTTCATTCTCATTTGAATAAGCGGCCTATATATTCCTGCCAGGTTAACTTTGTTATCTTTTATGCACTCTTCTACGTCCAAATTCGATTGCTCGAAAAAATGTAGAAGAATTTGATCGGATTTCTTTTTATAGAAAACCGCAAAACTAATGGAAAAGAACCAATGACAGACAAGATACTTTATGAAATAATGATGTCCTCGATGACTAAACATTTCCCATATCAGAGGTTGGTACAACTGCTAGACCTATTTGTCCTATTTCATGTTTATGAAAGCCAGTTTCGTATGACTGGGAAAACGGTACGGTCACCGCACGGTATGGTTACAGCAGTAATTCCGAATGTTTTTATAGACGGCATTACGGTACTGACACGGTTACGGTACGGTACAGTTTCCCACTCATACGAAAACTGCTCTATGAAAGCAGAAATCGTAAGGCTTCCTATTTACTTTCTTCATTAGAACAGATTTCGTACGAGTGTGAAACGGACTGCGCCGTGCCGTGGCCGTGTTGTCTATAAAAACATTCGAAATTCCTGCCGTGACCGTGCGGTACCGTTTTCACAGTCATACGAAATCTATTCTACAGAAGTTTTCGTATGAGACGGAGTGAAACGGGCCGCGGCGTGCCGTGACCGTGCGGTTTACCCAATCATGTAAAACTGCTCTACAAAACGTGTTTATTGTTACTGCTATAGATTCAGATGCCGTCTTTAGAGAATTACAAATTTTCAAAGATCACGAAACCCGAAACTATAGCTGGACTTTATTAATAGGTCTTAAAAGACATTTCCCTTTCGCTTCGGTGACCACGTAACAATAGATTCTAGTATGATCTTGAATCGATTGTTCCGCAGTTGGGAAAAGTCACTCGCCCGAAGGGGAGTATGGGTAGAAATGACTAATTATAGAAAAGGCATATAAATATCAACAATTCACGACTATCTTGCTTCTACCTTATACAACAAAGAACTCGAATTGTTGATGTGAAAAGTCAAGTCCAAAACCGAAAATCGAGTGAGGTTTTGAAACTACCCATACTCCTTTTCGGTCTTGTCGCGTGGGCTTTAGCCTCTCATCCGACAACCTTTTTTTGAAATAGGTGCAAGAGACCATAATACTAAGAGAGCGAAACTCAGTTCGCGGCACCTAAGGCTATTTTTAGTAATTTCGCCATCGCGCGCGCAAGGCTCTTAAATTCAAACTGTCCCGTCCGCGCGCACGTCAAAAATCAAATTCTATTGGTTGAGGGCCTTGCGCGCGCGATGGCGAAGTTACTAAAAATGACACTAGTGAAAAACGTCTGCGCATGCTCGTAGTCACGTCTTCGTGCTTTTGTAACTTATGCAAATTTCGCTTTTACGCTTGCCTTCAGCAACGGTTTTCACAAAATGTCAAAACTTAAGATCAATTCTTGAAACTTAGGGCCAGTATTAACATAATGTCTTCATAAATACAATATCTTTGTCTCACAAAAGTATACAAGAGAAATTTTATGTATACACCGAGAACACGAGCATTTCATTTCAGGCTAAAACTCAAACATTTGTTAAGAAAACATCGTAATATGCACGCATGCGCAGACGTTTTTCACTAGTGTCACTAAAAATAGCCTTAGCCGCCACGAACATCGCACAGACATCAATACTGAGTTTCGCTCTCTTAGTATTATGGTCTCTTGATAGGTGTAAATTCTAAAATTCTAGATATATTTTTGCCCTTGCTCATTACTGTAGTCACAAACATGCTCATCCATTCGCAACTTTTTTTCGACGTATTTTATCTCTTTTTTCAGTTCAAAATTGCATCCAGGACAACAGATTCCACTTGACCTGTCACAGTCATCTTTTGACTACAGCACACAACTGTCAGGTTAGTTTGCTTTCTGTGGGAAACATTGCATGAGTGATTGGTTATGAAAACACAAACGGAAGCAGTAGCCATGTTGGATAACGAACAGTGAGAAATCTAATGAGAAATCTTTTGTTAAAGTTAATATCCAAGATGGCTGCCGTGACGTCACGAACAACCAAGCAATTCTTCATCCCAAACTTAGTGAAACTTACCGTTTTTAATTGTATTCTTTTATTAGACTTGAGTGTTCCTCCAAATCTATGGCCGGAAAGGTTGTGGTTGATGCAGAACGATCCTACGAGACTGTAAGTTGAACTTCTGACTGTGATTTTCCAAACATTAAAACCTAATCCTTAGGGAAGCAAGGGTAGCCGAGCGGTGAGAGCGCCGGTCCGACGCCTCAGTGGTATCGGGTTCGATTCCAGGACGGGCATCACAGGTGACTTGAGCCCGTCAGTTCGTTCTCTCCAACACTTCCAGGTGTTTTTCGAAACGAGTTTTCGGCATGATGTCAAGAGTACTTGACTCAAATTTTTTTCATTTTTCATTTTTCATGAGTTCGATATTGTGAGAGGATGAGATTTTTTCCTCTTAACTTTTACGATTTTTGCTCTATTTGTCCGAAAACTATTTCTACTATAGAAATAGGGTCTACGACGTTAAAGGTCCGCCCACACGATGCAACTTTTTGCAACTTTACGCAACATTACGCGAAAAAGAGTTACACCGTGTGTCCATCCTACAACGCTGCACGTACTTGAAAAGGGGTGGACACGGTATAACTACTGTTGAATGCAATGTTGCAAGAAAGGTTAAGGTGGTGTTACACTAGACGATTTGCAACGACGATTTTCTACGCAACAATGTTGCGCCAAAAATTGTTTTTGGCATAGGGGCTGTTACACGGAACGATTTTCCTTGCAAAATCAACATGCGTAATGCGTGCGACAGCTCTGTGCGTTTTTGGTTTTATGTTTTGGACACTTAAACTTGAATTTCAAAGAATTGGTTTTCTTTTGACGAAAACGATAGGTTTTTGCCTATCACTTTCATCAACATGTACTTCTTGGCTTGTTATTATATTCGCAATCATCCTCTATTTTGTTGCGCAAAAAATCGAAGGCGCAGATGTTACACGAGGCAACTTCAACAAACTTCAAAGATTGCACAGAAAATTGTCCCGCGTGCCATGTTAAACGAGAAAGCGCGAAAAATTGTTGTTGCACATCGTTTCGTAGAACAAACACCACCTTGGCACTGTGTGTCAAGGCCAGCTTAACCAAAAGTAATTTTCTCAGCGAATTTACTAGTTCCTTTCTTGCTCATTATTTACGTTTGTTGTGATCATTTGAAATTTACGTTGGTTTCCTATCAAAATTGTAAAGAGGTGACCTTTTAAATTCACGACAATTTTTGAAATTCTGCCAAGTAAAGCAGAGTAAATCTGGTAAATATGACAGGATTTGATATTGACACTTCTTGTGCTATACGAATTTCTTGAAGCTCATTGGCTCATCAACGTGCAGTAATGGCCGCCATAACCCACGATTTGGGGGTAGTTCATCACCCTTCCTCGCAGCCAAGTGCTGAATTACGAAGGGTGCAGCTCAACGTGATCGAGTCGAAGGAATGCAAGGGCGCTTTCATTACGAGACAGTTGCACATTTACATACACATTTACATACACACACACACGTAGCAGCCATACGACCCATCTCTGATCACGGAGCACAGCTTGGATCGAAACTAGTTCGTTTTTACTGAGGGAGGAAAAACCGGAGTATCCGGAGAAAAAACCCTCGAAGCAAGGGAGAGAACGAATAAGAAACTCAAGCCACATGTGATGCCCCGACCGGGAATCGAACTCGGGATCACAGAGGTGATAGACCGGCGCTCTCACCGCTAGGCCACCCTTGCTTCGCTTTCCGTGGGTTAATGCAAAAACTTTATGCCACGCGAAAGCTTAAAACAAGGGCATCTTCTATTTCCATATTTCAGTTCTGTGAAGCAAACAAATAATAAGGCTCCAGTGTTTTCAGTTGAGGAAGGTATGAGAAATATGTCATGCAGTATTTGATTTATAACTATAGTTACTTTAACCTCCATAAGTAACTACCTCCATTACACAACCACTTGGCAACTTACCTTAATTTAGTGGTCAATTAAAAACTGTGCGACCACTTTTTCGTGTAATGGAGGCTGTACTTTAAAAAATCGTGTTTTTTGATAGCCCCTACTTCGCGGGCGACTCCTTCACTCTTGTGGTTTGGGATTCCTTTGTATTTTTTCAGTCCGGGGAAGAATGAGCCCCGCCCTCCTCTCTCCCTCCCCCAAGACCTCTTCTCCAGTGTCTCTCGTTCATTCCAAGGGAACTCACTGAAAAAATGCAAAGGAATCCCAAAGCAAAGGAGTGAAGTAGATGCCTGCAAAGGAGGCTAGTTTCTTGATTCTCACAAAACATCTTATTTTTCTTCTATTCAGTTCTCTCAATGAGTGCCAAAGACATTTTAAAACGCTTTCGTTCTGACGGCAGACCAGTCAAGGACAACCTTTCTCCATTAAAGCCAGAAGTAAGAAATTACGTTACCTTATAGATGTTAGGAGTTGTTTTTAGTAATAAGTATAGGTATTTACTGTCCTTTCCTTGACATTCTAGATCAAGCCCTTGTCGGAGAATTATATCTATATCAATACAAACGAAGGTCAGTCGCTTTGTCAAAATTCACTTTACAACTCTCGTCAAGGGTATCAGATGAACTAATAATTGCGTGGAGTTTTGCGTAAAAATGGCATCGATTTGTTTTATACTGTATTTTTTGAAGTATTTCAACCAATCAGAGCACGTCTGTGACGCCATCTGTTCTAATTCTGTGACGTTATCTGTTCATGTCTACTGTAATCACACAAGGTTCTCAACCAATCAAAGCGCGCTGTGACGACACCCGTTCAAGTGTACTGTAATCACACACGGTCCTCGACCAATCAATGTGCGCGTAATCTATCAAACATTTTATAATCTAAAATTCCATTTTGACTGTGAATGGTAAGTAGCGACTGGTTACAAACTACAATAAATTGCGGATTTGACATTAGAAATCCCCGCTGCATCTTTGCGTAGCTCCAATGTAATCTGTGATGAATGCTTTTAGCAGTGCGCTCAAAATAACGGGCTCAAAAGCTCACACGAAAAATAACAGAAAAGTTAATCCTTTTAATGTCTTATAGACACCATCAAAGAAACCATTTACCCTGAGTCCTTGATGAAAAGATTTCATGGAGTCGAGTAAGTAACGCAACATTGTTCCTCGATGTAGTCACGCGCCGATCCTCTAGTCACGCAACCTGTGGCCTGACGCGCTTATCAATTGCGTTTCATTGTTTTGTAGCTGTTTAGAACGAAGTCTCCTAATAGTGGCATTGCTCTAGGCTCCTAAGAAATTAGAGTTTTTTTAAGGAACTGGAAATAGAGCGAGATGGAAAAATAGTATCGCATAACTTGTGAGGTGTTCTAAAGGGTGAGAAAGGAAAGGAAGAGAGAGGGGGGAAGATAAAATCTGCTACGAACCCTCAAAGCTCTTCACGCTTTGCCCTTTCGCCCTTCCTCTTTTACCCTTCCCCCTTCTTTCTAAGCTCTTCAAACAACTTTCTTTATCTCTCCTGTCTCCTTTTCCTTTCCCTCGCCCCTCTCTCCAAGCTATCCTTTCAAGACCTGGGTATTTAAGGTGATTCATCTCGATAAAAATCGCTGAAAAAAATTGACATTTAATATTTGGTATATTTTGAGTTACTTATCTCTTAGCTAAGAAAAAAAAAGGAAATTAGGAAATAGCTTCAAAGCGGACAAGGGTATATTAATGATTTACGTTCGATGTATTCCAGCTAAGTCTATCAGGACTCGGGGAAAAACTCCAATGACTCAGAGTTAGCAGTGTTTTAGGTATAATAGTAAAATATCTGGCAAGAAAGGTTCTTTTAACCTCGGTAAAGTGCATTTTTGCCCAGTTTTTACAACTTTGAAAAAGCAACATACAACAAAGAAATCTTCGATTTTTGACATTTAAGCGCTCAAATTATGTACGACAATTTTTCCATGTTCCTATCAATAATTTTTGTGAATCTTTGCAAGAAAGCCAGTTTTGAAATAAAAAATGGCGGTCACCATGCTCGTTTGCAAGATATTAAAACATCATCATAATAGGGCTAAAAACGATACTTTTCCGAGAGACGACTGGGACGAATTTTGCTAAAATCACTAATTATCGCGCCACAAAATGGGGGGGGGGGGGGGGGGGGGAATGTTCCAAATAGCGATTTTAGTCGAAATGTGAGTGTAAGTGCTCGGAAAGTTGTAATTTATAAGCCATGCGCAGTAGACGTGTGCGGTGCAAAACAGAGGGGTGACCTTAGTGTATTTGTCGTTCATTTTAAGATACTGCTTGGATTCTTGTTCTTCATTATCAAAAGACGCTCAACTGTCCAGTACGCAGTCCTCACTTGTAAAACAGGAGACGATGTCATTATGCACTGAACCCATTCCAAGAGTTTTTCCTAAAAAGGCAAAGACACAATCTGTAGACACCAAGGCTAAGCCTAAGTCATCTGGAGGTAGCATTACACAACCCGTACAACGACTTACGAGGTAGGGCCACCAATATTGGCTGTTTTGACGTTTCCCTAGACGTGCAATAAGCTTTACTGTACTCCAGGATTCACGTCTTTGCACTACGTTGTCTTCCGACCTGTTGAATATGCAAAAGGAGGCGATCTGTCGCATCGTGTCTTAAAATTCTGAGCAACTGAGTTTGAGGAGAAATGACTTTCTCTAGTTTTTACTCTCGTGTTTCCGTGTTGTTTGTTCGTTTGTTCGTTTGTTTGTTTGTTTGTTTTTTGCCCGGAGAAAGTTCACACAATATTAGCCCAACCCCGTTAATACAGCCAGTTTTCCCATTTCAATATAAAAAGGCGATTTTTGTGCAGCGTTGTGATCCTCCTTTAATTAAAATGAGAGCGATTCCAGTGAGAGTCATTGTTTATTTCAAAGATCCACGAAGAGGCTATCACCACCAACCAAACAGACATCCAAACCAGTCAAGCGAAAACGAACAGATTCTCCAAAGAATGAAGGTATCATTGAATTGATGTTCACCATAGTGACCACCACCCGTACCAAGCGTTTCTTTAAGGAGGAAGGGGTTTAAAGGGGATTGGGCTGCCTGTGTTTTTGGTTACACAGGATACCCAACTCTATCACTTTACCCTCAACGAAACGCTCGGTACACAGGCTAATTGGACGCCAAATAAAGGAAAGTTACTTGAAGTTTTCAGTGTATTATTTTCACTCATCTACACTTTTAACTACTCATTAATTCTTTGTTTTTTAGCTCAAGCCACAAGTGATGAATCTTCCACGACAGCTAAAGAGTCGCGAAGCCAAAGACACAAAAGGGTACATTCTTAAATAGATTCCATTTTCTGTGCGTCTGGGCCCGGTTGTACGAAGGTTGGATAAAGTTAACCGATAACTCAAAAAGTAGACATTCTCATTCAAGAATATTAAACCGTCCAACTTTTCAATTCATTAGGAAATAATCATCAAATTTCAAATTAGGGGTCATGAACACTTAAAAGGAATACCTCTTCTTATACTATCTCTTTTGTCTGTGTTTCAGCGTCTCCGTCTTGTTGTCGACAAAATTTTAGATGAAAACGGGATCAACAAAAGCCACGACCTCTACTCATCGTGTTCTGAAAGACTCTACTCACTGATAAAAAGCTTTTTAAAGGTCTGTAGCCTGTTCTCTCTTTCCCTTCGTATCTGTCGAGGGGCACAAATTCCTGCAAATTTGCGCCACTCGACAGATATCTTTATCAGCCCATCCCACTCGAAGATAAGTGGCAGAGCGTGATATCTGCCTAGTAACGTAAAATGCCGTTTATTTGTGATAAAAGGACTTAAAGTCTTCACATGGACTCAATGAAACCATGAAAGAACTCGCACGTAGTAACGTAAAACAGGTACGTATGTACGTATGTTAATGATCACCTTGTTTTTTTGTCGCACCTATTAAGTAAACTCGTGGATGTATGAAAATCGGACATCCACGAGTTTACAATCAGGGCGAGTAAATTTCATATGAGTAAGGAAAAGTACAATAGGATTTTCTTTGTACAGTAGCTTTGATTATGAATTCCTGATAGCCTGGTTACCGGGTTCCATGTGACGTCACGACAGCCATCATGGATGAAGTTGAACAAAAGATTTCTCTTTTTTTTTTGCTCCAACATGGCTACCTCTTCTGTATCTTTTGATTCTCGTAATAATGATTAATGATTAAAACCAAGCAATACCATACCGCGTGTCTTTTACGTATTACCGTGAAAAAGGAACCGCCACGACACAATGGGTTCAGGCAACCTCGTTCCCAGGCCCTTTCCCTTCCCTTGGGCCTTTTCCCGCCCCGCTCCCAAGCGAAGGAAAAGGGCCTGGGAACGAGGATGAAGTCCTTTTGTTTCATGCACTTTGTCGGATTTTGTAGGATTGACCAGTTGATATAAAGGGCTTATTTCCGATAAATAGCACAGCGCGGTCCATTTCAAACTCAATTACGTGCATACGTGCGTTTGTAAACTCGCGGATGTGTGATGAAACTCGTATGCCAGCACTGATACTTGGGTTAGTTTGTCTGGAAATATGAAACTATTACGCACACTGTCAGCTGCGGAGATTGACAAATGTGCCTGTATAATTCATGGTGAAAGTATTGCTTTGAATCATAATAGATATTCATACAGGTGTCCAATAAATGTTGTATATTCTTGACCGTCGTGTTGACTGTTTCCGTCAGTAAAATTTAATTACAACAAGTACAGTCACTATCCACTGCGAGGACTGGCAAATTATGTGTATGATTATTAGTATGTGTGCGACAAATAGCCATGTACAGACCAATAAATGTTGTTGATAAAAGAGATTCTCCTTCATTTTATTCACTTAACCTCCACAGGTCATCAATTTTGAGGAAACCCGTCAACGGTTGAAAGAACAACCTCGTACCACGTCAAACAAGTCGCGTAGTGCAGCCACATGAAATTAATTCGTAAATTCAACAATGGACAGATATCTTTGTAAAAAAGTGTGAAGAATTAGTAATGATTTGAATGTTATGACTGTAAATTTGATAATCAGTAATTCGATGTAGCTTTAATTAGCTTTAAATACCCTTAAAATGGAGCACTGATTGAGAAACGTGGATAAAATGAGCGCACCGTCGGCTTCCTGGAAGATTAGCTGCAGCTAAAGGAACTACCGACGTTAAACAAGGTTTTTTACTTTTTTACCTTTACCTTTAGTAATAATTTATCTTCATCAAAGTGTGCGTTTTTTCTACGTTCACTAGTGTCACACCACACTTCTCCATCCCTCGCGCTTTTCGATCCCGCACTTTTCGCGCATTTCTCGATCCTGCACACACAGATCACCATTTTTACACGAATAATAAGCCCTAGATAGTTTTTCAATACCCCCTCAGCACTCTAAGTTTTCCCTTTTTGTTTAACGTGATTCATTCTCTGCCTACCCTAGAAGAGGAGGCGTCCTTTCAAGCTTTAGTTCTCTACTCGCAGGATATATAGTGTCACACGGGTTTCTATAATTTAGTAGTAAAAGCTATCGCGCACTTATCGCTCCTACCCCCCCCCCCCAAAAAAAAAACCAACAACAACAACAACAACAAAACAAAACAAACAAACAAAAAATAACTTCTTTGATAGTTAACAACTAAAATGGATGTAGGCATAACAATTTTAGGAGCTTTTATATTCTTATGCAGGCCAAAATACAAAATAGCACATTACTACCTGCTATAAGATTATTGATATAAGATAATTGAATTGGGACTTGTGATTATGACGTCCATGTGAAAATCCCAGGAGTCCAAAATTAACCACTCACTCCAAGATTTGTTTCTGACACTTCAGAGAAAGATTTGTATTCAACAGCATTGACCCGGCGAAACGTCCTAAGTATAAGTTTATACTTTCAATCAGAGACAACCAAACTTAAGCAATCAATACTACTGATGATTGTTGCAAGAGTAGGGTGGTTTTCATAACCCGTGAAAAACACGTTTCGGTTAGTGTATCTTTAATACACCCTAATTCCATTGTGTTCTTTTGACAACCACTCTAACTTTTATAAAAGAATGATTTTGCAAGTGTAAACGCTCCTCGACCCTGATCACCTGATGAATAAGGGGGTGTTTACAGTACTAGGATCATCCTAGCAGGCGAATCATCCTAGCTGCTATACATTTACTGCATTCAGTTTACATGGAAATTTGTGTCTTCACTTCGGGTACTAGGATCATCCTACTAAACAGAATGCAGTAAATGTATAGCAGGTAGGATGATTTGCCTGCTAGGATTACCCTAGTGCTAGGATGATCCTAGTGTCATGTAAACACCCCCGAAGAATGCCGTCATAAGGAAGACAGAACACTGAAAATGGAAAATTTGGAAACTTTGGAAAAAAATCCAGTACATCGTAGGTGCCAAAAATGTTAAATTTACAATATTAGAGGTAGAGGTAAACTTTATCTAGGCAGTGTGCCCATTCAGCCATACGGCTGGTATCCAGAGGGGCCCTGCATATTTCGGCAAGCCAGTGCTTCCGCAATTCTGTTTTGACACCTTAATTTTTGACACGAGATCAGCAGAAGATTTTAGTTTTCTTTGCAAGCTGCTTGTATTCAAGGCTCCCATCTTTGAAAAACCATCCATGCCAATTGAACTTTGGATAATTTGATTTTCGTACAATTTCGGTAAATTTAGTTTGTATTTATTTGTGAAAATTTCCTTGCCTAAAAATTCTCAAAACACAAACTCAGGGTTTTTTGTCCTGAGGCCGTGACAGGTCGTGACGTCATTTCCATGATCTTGAATTGACAGCTAGGCAAATGTACACAGCTCAGCCAATGAGAGTGTGCGTACTATCGGTTTTTTTTAATCTTTTGCAAGTCTTAGTCTACGTAACAAAATCATTTATGCAAAAACATGTTCAATTTACGCCGTAAAACTTTCGCTTACCCTTTTCTGGTTATCCACCGATCGAGTTTCAATTTTATGCAGTAAAACGCTTGCTTGCCAATTTCGTTATGTCTTGAAATTCAATTTACGCTACAGATTCATAATCATTTTATAGTAGCATTTTTGTTGTTGTTGTTGTTGTTAATTATTTATCAACCAACCAATGTATATATTGATAGTTTTGAGAGTTCCTAAATTTAATTTATTGTAATTTATTGTATAGATGGCCCAATGGAAGATTAGCCAGGCTAAATTGGCCCCATCTTTAAATAAAGTTTATTATTATTATCATCATCATTATCATCATCATCATCATCATTATTATTATTATTATTTATACCATTTTTTAAATAGCAGATGGGTGGCATGGTTAGCCGAGTGGTAAGAGCGCCGGCCTTTTATCGCTGTGGTCCGGGTTCGAGTCCTGGCTCGGGCATCGGATCAAATGTGAATTGAGTTTGTTGGATGTGTTATTCTCTACCATGCCACGAGGGTTTTTTCTCTGGGTTCTCCGGTTTTTCCTCCCTCAGCAAAAATCAACATGTGAGTTGAGCGATGTATGCAAAATATTTAGTGTGAGTGTGAGCGAGTGCCAGCAGAAGAATAGCCACTACGTGGATCTGCTGTAGAAGATTAAAAAAAAAAGATTATGCTAATAAATATATATATGTATATGACAACCAGCGTAGTTATAGAAATTCAAAGTGAACCAGATGTTTATATATTTTGCCGCGTTTGCCTGAGTTCAGAATAATGGAGGACGAAAGCCTGAAGCGGCGTATTCCCGCCAAAATTAAAAACAACAATAAAGGAAATAAAGAATGAAAAATGAGTTAGCCATATAATAAACGATTTATTAACCCTGCTTGCTCGGCTGTACGTGAAAATAACACACCTCGATCGGCGTTTTTTGTACGGACCATGGCCATGCTGTCAAGACCGAGATCTGCTATTTTCCCTCGAGCCACTACATGTAAGCAGTGGGAATCTCGAGGCGGTACTCTTTGTAAGGGAGCTCTCAAGAGGCAAACAGAGTCGATAGATGGACTTTTTATCAGCCTTTTTAAGTGTTATTTATATACACATTTCTAACGTTTCCAGTCGATTAACGTCATGACTTTGAATTCATATCCGTTATAACTTAATTGACGAAAATGATTCATTAATCAAAACAACACAAAAACGGCTCTGCATGTGGATAGAACATACGTGAATAATATCGTGTGACTGCATCCTCCCTTGATAAAAATATCCGCTTTTTATGGCCTTTTTGCTTGATCGAAAGGAATCGAACATCATTTTTGAAACTTAGACAGCACGTACAAAAGGCCTATTCCGGGCCCCAAAATCGCCTAAAATCGCCCTAAATCGCCCTGAATCGCCTTAAGTTTTGAGCATCTTTGGGGATAATTTTGCTTAAATCGCCTAAAATCGCCTACGATTGGGGCCCGGAGTATGCGCCTATTCCGAGCCCTAAAATCGCCCTAAATCGCATTAAGTTTTGAGCATCTTTGGGGAGAATTTTAGAAAAAAAATTTTTGCTTAAATCGCCTACGATTGCCCAAAATTACGGCGATTTTAGGGCCCGGAGTAGGCCTTACAAACAGTTTAGGTCCGTGGCGAGGCAACTGAGGAATACAATTAACTGCCTACTCGGAAAGTTTTCCCGGCTCTTTTCGATTCATTCTTTGTCTAGCTGTTCTTCGGGTTTCTATTTTCGCCGTTCCTCCCAAACGCAACTCACTCCTTGTGAGTTATGATCACATTCATCATTATCACTACACATTTCACTAATTTTTGCCTTGTTAAAAATTTTACTCTGGCAACGCGGGTCTGCAGTTCTGATCAGTTCTTCGAAAGCCGATTTCATCAATGCTCAGATTGTTTATACCCGGCTATGTAGGATGAAACATTCACTAAAGAGAAGGAAATAATAATAATTATAATCCTAATCATCATCATCATCATCATCATCTTTATTCCATAAAAATCACCAATATATATATCTACTGATATCTATATATGCATATAGAGTTAGCCTAACAATTTTCAAACTATTTTGCAGCTAAGTTATGTGTCAAAATATCTTTCATTGAAAAATATATGAAAATATATCTTCGTATATTCGTAGATAACCAAAAGAATTATTTCTCTTAAGTCACATAATGAGCATAATCTTAACTCGTAGGGAATACCAATTGTCTTACATCCGCCACATTCAACTTAGATGAAAAACTAAATATTTTTCCAAGGCACCATAAGCAAACGTCTCACACCTATTGCAATAAAGGCCCGACAAGCATGCGCGACTTACGTACCCTGGCGGGGAGCTGTATGCGAATATCAATACGACATCCACATCCATCTAGCTTGATTTACCCCTATACAACAAAGAACTTCATTTCTTGATGTCTAAAATCAAGACTAAACCCGAAAAGTGAGTTAAGTATTGCATCTACCCATGCTCCCTTTCGGTCTAGTCGTGTGTGCTTTAGGTCTCTCGTCCGACAACCTTTTGTGAAATAGGTGTATAAAGTAGCTGACTTATTGACAAATAGTTATATTTAGAACTGAGCCTGGTAAAAGGCATTTCAGTAGCTAGACGGGTGGTGTCTGTTTGCCACTCCAGTAAAAATGCGAATGGGATGCAGCATCCTGTTTTTAATCTCAGTGACAATGACTAGAGCGTCTATCAAAACAATTAACGATATTGTTTACAATCATCGTAATTAGCCAAAAATAGCATAAAATACGCCTATAAAAGAATCTTTTGCAGATCCTCCTCGCTTTCCTTATCGGCTCTCCGATCTCTTGTACAAAGCAGTGCTGTTGAACATCTCATCTGTTGCTTACAGTATTGATTTATGAACGACTAATCGAAGTGACTGCTCAGGATAAAGTCAAATGAGAAATTCTCCGTTTTCGATCAAGAACGACCATGGATAACAGCACCATAAACGTTGGTTCACCAAATCGGTCTTGCTCGATGATTGCTTCAGTCGCACCGTTTTCTAGGTCTTTGTGGTTTTGGATACCAGTAGCAATCATTTCAGTTTTGAACATTTTCACCAATGGTCAAGTTATTGGTATTATCTTGACAAGAAAGTGTCTTTACACCACACCAAACTGGTTCATTCTTTCCCTTGCAACTTCAGATCTCTTATCAGCTGTTGCGGGGGTTCCTATTGCTTTCACTTGTACTTTTGCTTCTTGTTCAAAAGCCAAGAAAATTTTACAGGGGTTACTAAACGTTAATACGACGATCAATCTTTTATGCGTTTCGTTTGATCGATACTTTGCTCTTTTACGCCCACTTAGGTACCAGCGTTTCTCGGCTTCATGGAGGCCCTTGTGCTACATTGGATTGTCTTGGTTATGCTCAATCCTCCTTCCTTTATTTGTACATTTAATTCTCAATCACATCCTAAAATGCGAGTACTATAAGGTTGCTTTTTTTGTCGGTGGGGTTATTTGGATGGTCTTTCTTACTCTCTCTTTGGGTGTTACCTATTGTAAGGTATGGTGCGTTATTAGATGTCAAAGGAGACAAGTGGCTCTTCAAATTCAGCAACTCCGATACAACTAGTGACTATAGTACCGGCGTATCCATTCACTATGGTAGAGCGCAGCGAGACAAGGGCTCTTCCACTATGAAACTGATTGGAATACTGACTCTTATTTTCGTTGTTTCCAGATGGATTGCGGCTTATGGAAGTTTCCGTTGGCTGATTCTCTCGGACTATGTTAACACAGTTGTCTTGGATGTTGCGCATACTTTATACCTATCGAAGTCATTCCTAAATGGAGTGTTGAGTTCTTTATTTAAAGCTGACATTAGAAGAGAACTTAGAAAACTCTGTTGTAGACAACGAAGAATTCAGTGAAGTCAGTACACACAATTAGGTTATGAGAGCGGAGCGTGACGGTCGGAGAGAGTTTGGCCTGCTCCTCAAATTTGTAGGGATTTACATCTTTAACTACCTTATATTCTCATCTATGTCTCATAAGAAAATGAGTAACAAGGATCTGGAGGCCTTGAAGAAAGAAAATGCTGAATTACTCAAAAAAGTAGTCAGCGATCTAAGTCGAGATTTTGAGAATCTCAGGTCCAAGATGGCTGTAGATGCCGGCAACCGGTAAAGAAACAGAAAAGAGTCTGCAGTTCTTAAGTGATGATTCCTTCCGAGGATTCTCAAAGAAAACTTCCGAAGAAATTCAGAGAATTTTGGCGGCCTTAGGAAATATGGAATTAAAGGAGAGCCCAAGTGATCGAAGACCAAATTGAGTCTCTACAGCAATATAGTTATCAGTATAACCTGAAGATAACGTGGATTCCACAAACATCGAAGGTTGAATCAACGCTTGAAACCTCTAAACTCAGGAGGGAGGGAGCGTCTCCAAGGAAAACCGTGGTACAGTGATGTCTGCGATGTGACGTCACGGTGGCGTGGCATAGCTTCAACATGGCGGCAAAAGAAAGAGATTTCAATTCGCAAGTGTGCTTGCAGTTTTTACACCAAAAACTTCCAAGTATATTCCTGAAAACCTCACAGAAAATTGAAGATTTTCACGGACATTCATCTGTATGAACCTCAACGTTTTTGAGCGAAGAAATCGAACGTTTGAATTTTTTTTCGTAACCTGTGTCGTTTCAAAAACTGCTTGAAAGACGAAAAACTCAACGAACATTTTCAAGGCTGGTGGACTCTGTTGATGGATTTGTAGCTTCAAAAAAGTTCCCCGTTTAACTGAGTCATTGAAGATTATGTATGTCACGTTTCGTAAAGATGTCTTCGGTAGAACTGCTTAACAATCCCTCCAAAGTTGGAAAACAAGAGTCGTCTGCAAAATTTGAACGAAAATGACTTTTCTGCTATGAAAGACAACAAACGAAGAAAACCGTTTCAAGGTAAACGGCATGCACGATAGAAGAAAATGTGATGTCAAAAAGTCTTTTGTAACTATTAGATGATGTATTTTTCATTTAGAATTTATGACTGTTGAAAAATAACCATTTCTGTGGTAAAACCGCCCAATATAATTAAGTTTAGTCAGTACAAAAACTTCGAAAAGCTGAGTTTCTATTAAACACGTGTCATCGGATATATAGTTAGCCAATTTTAAAATGAACTTCTCTTTTTATCTAAAATTTATTTCAGTCTCTCTGTGTAATAACAGCTCAATCAAGTTTAGGTCTAGAATATTTTCAATAAAGAAATTGACAGCAAAAATGTGTTACTTGCATGGAAAGTAAAGTTGTTATACAGAAATCTGATCTTCAACCTAAATTGAAAATGCTGTATTCCTTGTGTTCTTTCTATTTTGTATGCCAAATATCTGATTTTCTATATCTATCTTCAGTTTGCATCAGTTAACAATTAAAAGAGAACTGTTGTTTTGCACTCAAAATAAACCAAGACAATACTTGCAAATAGTAAGCTTATAAGGAGCATTCAATACTGCCTACTGCCTTATTCCACATGAAAACATACAAAACCATAACTATGAAGACTAAACAATCAAAATGTGATGTTCTGCAATATCTAGTCTGTTAGAAGGACAAAAATATATCGTTTACTTGTATGGATCAAAGCAGTTTTGGAGTGTTAGGACTGGGCTTCAATTTGCTTTCTATTCATTAGAATTGTGAACAAGTGCAGAGTCAATACAATGACTGGATCTGAAAAACATAGCAAGACTATTAAAAGTATTAATATACACGAAGCTTCAAACAAATTATTAAATTAAAGTTTTATCCACAACCTTTATTTCATCTTTTTAAAATGCTTTTACAAAATGGAATATTTTTGTAAGCTATTTACCACAGGAAGCCCAATGTCTTTGATTGAGATTTATTGAAAATGTTTTTAATTGACATCATCCACTGATAGAGAGTGAAAAGAAGTTCAAAGCAATTCATATTGGTGCTTCTAGGTCTATATGTTTTGTATTTACTGAGCTGAGTCGTTCAGGAAAACCAAAATACAAATCTGATACGATATGTTAGGAGACACAAAGGGATTGTTAAGGAAAACTATAGAAATTGGAAGCTAATAGCACAGTTTAGGCAAAAGGCCTATTACTTACGAGTACGTGGAATTTTTTTCGGGATTCAAAATGCTCTAAAACCCCGAGAAAAAAAATTTTTTCCTCGCGCGTCCTTCTCCTCGAAGAACGAAAAATGGCGGTTACTGAACAAGACAAGCTCTTCAACTTTCCTTTGTTTTGAGCCGTTTTTCTCGTCAGATTGGTGTCAAAGACAAGACTGATACAGATTGAAGGTTAAGCAATAGCAATATTGCAAAAGTGAAGGTAAATGTCTTAAGGAATTTCTAAAAAGTACATTTTCAAGTACATTTTGGAATCTGTTTTTCGGAGCATTTTGAGAACACAATTTTGGTTGCTATGTACGCCATCCGTGACGTCACATCGCAGACATCACTGTACCAGCGCGCGCCTAATAAAAACCTTTGGAGTCACCTCCTCCCTCCTGTCTAAACTATGTGTAAACTAGTTATTTCATAAGATTGGGGCATCCGATGTTTCTTTGCAAGACATTGATATAGCGCACCGGCCGACTTCCAAATCGCCGCCGTCTTGATATTTGAATATTATATATTATATATATACAAATTTGAAAATTAAGAAAAGTTATAGGTAGATCAGAAACATTGAAAAAATGACGTTTTTCGTGCGTATTTTAGCACTAAAATGATCCAAACTCGAACGTTTCCGCGTGGTTTCTAAAGTTTGTAAAAAAAGTAAATAAAAAAGCTTAAAATGGTCTTTCTTAAGAGACAACTCGCCATTTAATCTTATTCTACTACAATGCTGCTAACTCTGAGTCTATCAATTTATTTCTGAGACCCGATTGACTTATCAACGAATTAGCCGGAATACATCGAACGTGCGCGCGAAATCGCTGAAACACCGCACCCTTGTCCTTCAAGCCAAATATTTCTTAAAAGAGCACGGTGATCCCCTCATTAACTTACTTTCTTCTGATCTATTCATGTTATTCATATTATATTCAAATATATAATTAACCTTATCATCTTTCTTTTTACTTATTGTTATGGATTTTCCTTTTTTGCAAATGTCAATATATATATATATAGTTTTATCTACTGGCCTGCCCCGATTAGTTTCCTTATTTACTATTTGCAGGCCAGTGGGGTAATGTAAAAAAAAATTTGTCGGTGTCTCTTTTCTTTTTGAGAAGCTTCATTTGAAGTTTTGTAAAAGAGTATTGGGTGTTCACTCTAAAGCTTCGAATGTAGCTGTGTATGCAGAGTTAGGAAGAGTCCCCCTGACTGTCCAAGTTTCATCTTTAATAGTCAAATATTGGTTAAGAATTACAAACCCATTATATAAAGAGACGTTAGTAGGAGAGGCTGCTAATTTATGTATTAAGTTAAATTCTAAGGAAATTGTTTTTACGAACAATGTCTTAGAATTAAGCGGTCTAAAAACAATTTCTGAAGTTCATCCCTCTATTGATGAACTTAAGACAGTTACTAAGTATGTTAAAGAAAAATTAGTCAATTTTTGTGTAAAAAAGTTTAACGCTCAGATTAATGATTCGACTGATAATGGGGGAAAGCTTCGTACTTATAGGCGGTTTAAAAAGGAAATTAAGTTTGAACGTTATCTTAATTCTGTGCGTGTTGTAAAATATAGACAGGCTGTTACACGGCTTCGTATCTCTGCGCATAGTTTCCCAGTTGAACGTGGCAGATATACGAAGACACCATACGAATTAAGGTTATGTTCTCTGTGTGATGATAATGAAGTGGGGGATGAATATCATTACTTGTTCAAGTGTAAAAATAGTCAGTTTGTTGGTGTTAGAAATTTTTTTATCCAAGATATAATATCTATTAATAATTCTTTCGTTTCTTTTAAAAGTGAAGATTTTTTCATATACCTGTTATCAATGAATGATGATTCAGTATCAGGTGTTTTTGCTAAATATTGCTATAATATTCAATTGTTGTATGACAGTTGTAATGGTCAATAGATAGCTACGATGATTTATATATTTACATACATATCTATATACTTTACACTTATTATATTATATTATATTATAGTGTAGTCTAGATTCAATTTTTGTTTGTATTCCTTATATACCTTACTGGTATTTTTGTTTGGAATAAAGCTATTATTATATTATGTAAATTCTGTTAGTAAATTTGACCTTGACCTTGACCTTGATCGCGACAGTGTCGTTTAGACACTATGGAGAGACTATGGACGGTTCACCCGTGAATGTGCCAGGAAACTAGTTGTCTGTATAGTACTTGGGCATTTGTACGTTTGTACATTTGTACATTTATACTGACATGTTAAGTTTGATATTGTATTATCCTCTAAGTATTAAAAGGACTCTATTCAAACTAACCGTTGCTAAAACATGGTTTCTAGTTTTGGCATGTTAGAGACTCCAAATTTGGTTGATTTTAAAAATTTTCATGTTTATTTTTGAGTGATTGCAAAATTAAAATTCAGTTTCAAATTATCTTTATTATGGATTTACTGTCGATACAATTTTGATTAAAAAGGTTTTTTATGTTTTCATGCCTTCTTTTATTTCAAAACACCATTCAGGATCGAGCTGGTTTGCTGGCCTGATATGACAATCAATCAAACTTGTCATGGAGTTGTAATGGCTGAATCCCAAAGCTACTTTATTAGCAATTTATATTTAATAGTAGCAATCCTCACTGGACAAGAAAAGGTGACGACAAACAAAACGCCCCACGAAAAACGCGGTGTGCCAAATCAACAAGAGAGGCGCGGGAAGGAGGCGGGCGTTTGGAGCTGAATTGCACTTGTCAGACGTTGAGTCATGGCAGTGAATTGATCATCAAATGGGCCTGAACTGATTCAGCCCGTCCCTGGCCCCTCATTGGTCATTTGCTAGATAAAATACTATAGATAAACTATAAACTGTATTACAATAAAAAGGAGCATAGCTTTTTGCCAGTTCATATTTTCATTGGAGATATCGCATTCCAGGCACACCATTTTTGTTGACTATCCACTACGTCACCGAGTGTGTAAGAAAGTATAAGTAAGAAAGTCTAGCTGTCCGTGACGTTTTTCCGAGCAAGTTACGAACTTGTGTCACTACGGCAACGAGTGTTGAAACGGCTTCAAATTGAAACCAGGTATATATGAGGGTGTTAATGGGGTTAACAGTTACCTGAGATTTGGCCCAAAAAATAGCAGTTAACTGAGATTTGGCCCAAAAATTAGTAGTTAACTGATAAATGAAAATTTAGCAGTTAACTGATTTTTGAGTACCATTGGGACCTTTAGGTGCAGTTAACGTGATTTTGTGTTATAGATTTATTGATTTGACCAAGGTTCACCCTTAAATGACTTGACCTGCTGAAGTTAAGAACAATTCTAGTCATTATTTAATTTTTTTCGCTTTAAGAAATAATAGTTAATAGTTAACTTCAATAAGTTAATGATTAACTGCAATTAGTAGTTAACTGAGAATTGGCAAACAAATTAGTAGTTAACTGATATTGGGGTACCCCCATTATCACCCTCATATATACACGGCTTCTCAGCGGGCATTCGAAGTGTTATTCCTGATATATATCGGAATAATAGAAATGATTTTATTCCAAAAAGGTTCGATGGCTGAGCTTGATGACGCCGACTAAGTTAAAGAAAACAAGTTTTGGAGTCTGTGGTGTCCTCATTAGTGGTACTTCCGAATGATCTATCGATCTATCGAAAATGAACTTTCGTTTTTTTTGATAAATTAATTGATTAATTATCGATTGATTGATTGATTGATTGATTGATTGATTGATTGATTGATTGACTGATTGATTGATTGATTGATTGATTGATTGATTGATTGATTGATTGATTGATTGATTGATTCATTTTCCCCTCCTCTCCCCTCCCCTCCCCTCCCTAAAAATTACCTACACGCTTTACCGCTGGTCACTTATTTTGCGGGCGTAATTCAAAATGGCAGCCATGTTGGCTCGAGTGGTGAATAACTTAGGGCGACTGTCTTCTCTTGTTTTACGTTCTTCTGTTGAGGTATGTTTCTTACTATGAAGAGGGCAAGGACTCTTCTAGTACTTTGTTGGATAAATAGCATTTTTTCTAATCAGGCAGTAAGATGCTCGTCTGTGTCAAGTCAAAGAAAGGTTCACCTCGCTGCTATCAGTTATTCAGATCAGCTATTTGTTGTAAGTTGCCTTAAAAAATTCATCATGAAAACTTAACTCATTATAAAGAATATTAACTTGTTATTTAAACTCATGGCACCGCCGTTCTTGGGTTGGTGTTTTGTCGTAAATGTGCGTTAGAGTACTTTAGGGACCGTTCATTTTTTATCAGGGGGGGGGGGGGGGGGGGCGGTGGAATTCCAGCAGGAGTCCATACAAGAAAAACTAGCCCCCCCTCTATAAGCCTGATTTTTTTTAATGACCCCCCCCCCCTCTCCCCCCAAAAAAAATCCACCGCTCCCCTCCCTCCCTGATAAAAAATGAATGATCCCTAAAAGGATATCAAAAGTTTGTTGCAGTTGTATAAATGTTAGCAATCCATGTACTTTAATGTCAGATTATTTCGTTTTTCATGATCATTTACAGGCCCGTAGGCTGCATTCTGAATGGGGATTCGTTTCGGAATCAGGGTGGATCAATTTTCTGTAAAGAATAAAGTTCTTGCTCTTCTGAGAGCAAGCAGAACATTTTCAGAAACCATTTACAATAACGACATTATCCGAGCGCGAAGCGCGAGCCGCTCGTCAAAGTAAGGCATGAAAGTAACTCAAAAGTACTACATTTCTGATTCAGTAAATGAGTAGTTAGCATATATAACTAGTTTTGGATTTTGTAATATCAGTACATTTTAATTTGCGAGCGCGAAGCGCGAGCTGCTCAGCGATAGGCAGTAAAGTAGTAACTCAGAAATGTTCTATTCTGTTTCCTTTACTTAAAAATAACTGATAAAAGCTCATTGGTATGATTTTTTTGAATGGCCCCCCCCATATTTCCACCGCCCCCCTCTCCCTGATAAAAAATGAATGGTCCCTTAGATGTTTACAGATGCAGATTACATAATCGAATGGGCTATTGTACTGTTACATGTCGTTGCTAATCCGGTATAATTTTTGTTATCAGCATAGAGATTCCAAGACAAACAACCCTGATATTCCATTTGAATTCACTCCAGAAAACATTAAGGTTTGTTACAGCTTGAAGCTCAAAACTGTGACCACTGTTAGTGTATTTGCATACTTTTTGTCTCACCATCCTCCAGTAATTAGTGCTTAGATAAGAGATGAGATAGAGTACGTTTAGTCTCACTGATGAAAAGTTGATGTTAGCTAAATTAGAATTCAAGTCAAAACAGTTTGTTTCTTCTGGGAGGAGTGATAAGGTGGAATGCCTTAATTGTTTCTGCGTTCTTTCTCTTGTAAATTTGTTTGCTTATCGATTCATTGAGCCCCCCTGATTTGCTTGACCGTTGCTTTGGCAAACTTTTACTATTTTGGGTGACGTCATCTAAAAAACTAACTAACTAAATTGACTAGATATATCTAACTATTCAACAGTGAGACTAAAATACACTCTAAAGGAATTCTTAAATGCTGATTGGATGATTATTCAACTAAAAGTAAGCAAATACATTATAGCTGGTCATACTTTTGGGCTTTGTGCTGTAAATGCAAACAATTGATGTTTGCAGTTTAGCAGTGTACAAATTGTAATGTGATCTTTGTTGACCAAACCTTATTATTTCATTATAGAGGGCAGAAAACATTGTCAAAAATTATCCTATTGGTCATGAAAGAGCAGCAGTGATACCTTTATTGGACCTGGCACAGAGACAAAATGGTAAAACCTGAATTTAAAAGATTCGTAGTTAGAAATTGCAAACATTCTCACCCCTGCGGGTTGCACATAGGAAACATAGCTAGCCCTGTCTGCTGTGTCTAATTCAGACTTACAGTTTTCTTGCAAGTCTAATATGCTTTTTCTTTACACACAAACCTTGAATTACCTCTCCCCTGGTTACATAAGAATGAAAGATAGTCCTACACTGTATGTAATGGAGAAATCCTTTTCCAGTGAGAAAAAATCCAGTATAACACTATCACTCTTTATGCCACACAGACAACAATCTTGGACAAAAAGGGTTAAGAATTTTCCTATTTTGGAAGAAATGCATGCATCATCTCACATTTGGAACCAAATCAACCTATAATGTTTTGCCTTTTCTTGATTTTTCCTCAGATGGTTGGACATCTATATCAGTCATGAACTATGTTGCTGATTATTTAAAGATGCCAAGAATGCGTGTTTATGAAGTGGCAACATTCTATACTATGTTTAACAGGTACGGTATCTGTGGAACTATAACATAAAATGCTGGTGCTGATGGAAAGATATATAAATACAGTCGAACTCCTTTCATGACCACCAGGACCAAGTTTACCAGTCAGGTTACTATAGTTGGACCTCTCGGTCCATGACTGCAAGACCCTGGACACTAGTTATAGTTCTAAGAAGGCTTGTGATTGGCAGACATGTGAGAAGGCATAATCAAATCATAGTTATCAATAAAAATGATTATTTGGAGGGAAGAATATGACAAGAAGACGCAGCTTATAGCTACCATCTATGATTTGCTTTGCAAAATAATAAAAGAACAATGTCTAGAAACAATGGATTTTTAAAAATCTGTATTTCAAACCCTCTAAATATGTGCAGTAAAATTCCCACAATTCTGCATTTCATAATTTCATAATTTTTATTTTTTCCTTGCACTCTGTCAGATTCCCTGATAATACAACACAATAATGTTTGACAAATTTATTATAGAGAACCAGTTGGCAAATACCATGTACAGGTCTGCACTACCACACCTTGTCAGCTAAGGGATGCTGATCTTCTCTTAGAAACACTCAAAAGCAAATTAGGTAAGAATATAGGTTAGCATGCCATAGAACTAGCACATAACTGTCTGGTTAAAGGTGTGGAACAGGGTTGCACATGAAAGAAATGCTTTCGGTTTCAGCTTAACCACTGTTGTATTTTACATTGGTGAAAAGGATGATTCTTCATTCATTCATTAGTTAGTCTCAGTCAGTTGGCCAGTTGGTCAGTCAGTCGGTTGGTTGGTCGGTCAGTCGGTCGGTCGGTCGGTCAGTAAGTCAGTCAGTTAGTCAGTCAGTCTTTTTTTAACCAGTGAAATGATTGTTGATTGGCTGGTTGGTTGATTGATTAATTTATATTTTTATTGTAGTCTTTATCAATAATTGATATTTTATCAGTTATTAATATGTATTACTGCATAGGTATAAAAGAAGGAGAGACAACAAAGGATGGTATGTTTACATTAACAGTTGTAGAGTGTCTTGGTGCTTGTGTAAATGCTCCTATGATGCAAATTAATGACAATTATTATGTAAGTATGGGTAACATTTTAGGACTGACTTGTTAGAAATATCATTGTTACCAATGTGGCCATTAAAATCAAGTGTACATTAAAGTGTACATTATTCACTGCATATTTTTACCACCACCATCCCGTGGGCTCATTAAAGACTGGGTACTGGACAAATTGGCCAGCCATGCACCAAATGCTAATATGGTGCCCACTAATTGTTCTGGACTGACTAGCCTTGTGTTCAAGGGAGAATACAAATTAAAGCATTTTTGCGCAAATGAGAGGTTAGTCAGTCGTTAAACAATAGTTATTCAAATTAAATGCCATATTTGCATTTGGTGTATGAACATGACTTTGCTGGGTTGTGCTCAACTGTCTTGAGAAATTTAAACCTGGACTTCTGATAGTTTTAGTTTTCTGTTCTTTCTGCTGTATTTAAACTTTAAATAATATAATTTAACTATCAATTGAAGTGTATTTTTGATTATTTCCCCCTTTCTTTTTGTAAATTTACCTATATATTTAAGGTGCAGAATGTTTTTCTTAACCCCTAGGGTTGTTTTATTCTGCACCCTCTGGTTTTAACAGTGTTAAATTGTAAACATTATATATCATTATCTATCTAGGAAATAAACCTCTGAACCCTTTGATAATAAATAGCTGAAGTCTTGCCCAGGTGTCACACCCAGATGTCCTCCAGTTTAAAATCTTAATAAACAGCCTGACTATCATTAGTTGTCATCATCATTATCTTACCACAACCATTCTACACTTCTTCTTCATTTATTTCATCACATGCTTATCAATAAGCCAGTTCGGAGTTTAAGAATCGTTTTCAGTGCGCATGCGATTTTATCCCGAATTTCTCACCTTCTTTTGTTTAAACCTTCTTTTGTTTTTAATCAAACAAAAGAAGGTGAGAAATTCGGGATAAAATCGCATGCGCATAAGAAACGATTCTTAAACTCCGAACTGGCTTATTATTGGTGTTATTGATTCTTTCACTTATTAAATTGATTCTATGTGCTTCTACAGGAAGATCTGTCAATGAAAGATGCTGAAGAAATTGTAGATGATCTTATAGCTGGTAGAACCCCTAAACCAGGTCCAAGGTATGTTACAGTAACCTCTAGAAACAGGGGAAGATTTAGGTGGGGCCTTAGTTTTGAGAAGTTTTTATTAAAGTTCTGACTTGTCAATAAAATCATGTTTTTTCATTATTGTCCAACTGTTCTGGCCCCCTCTTTTTACTCGTGCCCAGGCCGTAGGCCGGGAACGAGTTATAAACTGCAAATGTTTTTTTTTGTGTGTGTGATTTCGTCTCGAGAAAACGCCATTCTTGTGCAATCAGTCACGTAATGCACTCCTGATTGGTTAAGAGTGTAAGAAACAATGCCCTTCATTTATCACCTTTGAGCGACTGCGAACGCAAGCCAGGAACTTTAGGATGGCCGAAAACCAAGAAAATAGCTTTCAGAGACAGGCTCTTCCAGCAGTAAAACAATGTAAAGTGGAGCTTTTCACTCGAGATAATTTATACCTATACACTTATAAGAGCTTCAGAATGGGCTGTTATTTTGAGCTTGATCTCCAATACTACCAATAACTGGCACCACCACCTAGGAGTAAAATGCTTAACACTGTCATCAAATATCTTGAAAAGTAAATTCTAAATTGGAGTAATTCATGAACTGTATGTTCACAGGCATGCTAAACAACGTATTTCTAAATAGAAACTGTAACTACATGCAGCCAATAGATTTTCAAGGTACTCATTAGGGGAGGGGTGGTATGTCCCAGTACCCACCACCAGATCTAGAAAAATTGTACCTACTTTGTACTGTTGTTTTGACCTCTTCCCTTAGTGGTCATTGTAGAAAGGTAACCATTTGTAGATGTTCAACTGTATATAGTTACAGCTTTGCCGTATGTTTGCTAATCATTTATGAGTCTTTTAGACCTTTTTATAATCATTATTATTTGTTTATGTTTTTAAGGAGTGGCCGATTCTCTTGCGAGCCTGCAGGAGGTCTAACTTCTCTCACTGAGCCTCCCAAAGGTCCTGGATTTGGCGTGAGAGATGATCTGTAACTTGATTATCATCTTTTCATTTGTAAACGTTATTATTTTAAACTTGTCATTAATTTCTGACATCATGTGTATTTTGTATTGTTGCTGTCATCAATGTTTTGTTATCAAACACTGAATGACAAAAAACGTAAAGTACTGACCAGGATTGCATTGATGTTAACGTTGGTTGGATCATGTGTACATATGAAGCTTTAAACAAAAGAGAGAATTAATAAAGGGTTGTTTTATGACCTTCTCTGATCTTTTTTTCAAAACCTAATTCTTCAAATATTCTCTTTTACAAAAAATTCAAAACAATGCTGTTTGCCTCAGGCTGATTCCAAGTCTTGTGTGTGTGTGTGTGTGTGTGTGTATTAAGGATGGGGGTGGGGTGGTGGAGGGGGCACCTCCTTGTACTGGACACAGTTCGAGTAATTCAACAAACAAACAAACGATTTCAAGCGAGAATAGTGGAACCAAGGGAATATCCATGTTCGTTCCGGTACACGGAGAAGAGAAGATCCTGTGTGTGAGCGGCCATCACAGGAAGCCCAACTGAGGAGTGAGCAGACCAACTTTGACTTATGGAATCTGTCTAATTATTGACCATACGTCAGACAAAGGATGGGAGACACTTATGTGTCAAAGACAGTCCCTAGGTCCTGAGGGTGTATTTGAGTCAACACTTACGACCTAGTTGTAACATCTGGATTTTCGAAGTAAATGGTGAACGGCCTTAGCATGATGTCGAAGACTGGGGAAAAATTCACCTTCAAAGACCTATACAATCTGCCATTAAGGATATTCGCTTTACTCGCTTTAAGGTGGCTCGATGGAGTTTTTCAGTAGCTCCACCTTTCGTGTTTGTATGCAAATTATGTGTTCATATGCCCATGCATGGGCAATCTGATGGTAAATTAAGTATTACGCCCTTGTTGGACAAAGATCAAAGTTTATGATGGTGTATGTTATATGGAGATCGGCGTTACTATGGCAACATGGAGAAAGAATTCCCCTTTTTTACATAAACTAAATTTTTATGACATCATTATCTTTAGCTCTACGGCGAATTAAATCAAATTCTGAGAAAACGGCGTTTTCGATATACCATCGATGAAAGATTTTAATTGTAAAAGATTTTAAAAGTGTAAACAAAACAATTGAATCTCCTACGGCCTCGTGCTTTCAAATGTTTACTTATGTTTGAAACTCGCACTCGTGTTTCAAATATTACTTCTTAATACCAGAGGTTTTGGCCGTTGGGCAGAAACGTACGTACATAGCAACACGTTAACCGATTTGGTCTATTCCTCTTCAACTTGTGATAAATTGTGAATATACAATAAATCTACAACTCGAACTAGCTAGCACGTTTACTAAAGCTAAACTGAGTTATGATTTCTTTGGTAGGAATTCTTTCAAAGTTTTCAATATGAAGATTTTCTAAAACACTTGTTTTGTTCAGGGGCTTCGCCTCAGATAGTCAATTTCCCGGGGGGGGGGGGGGGACAACATTTGATACCGCGGTTTCTAAATAATGTGATAAAAAAAACAAAGTAGGCCCCGTGGGTTGCTGAAATTTCTCAGCTCCCATAGGTAGTGGACACAACGTAAAAAAAGTCCTCAGAATTGGGGTAATTCACGGCCAGTTTCAACATGTGAGTTGAACGATGTATGCAAAATATTTAACGCAGAGGTAGTAAGTGTGAGTGCCACAGAAGAATAGCCACTACGTGAATCTGCTGTAGAAAATTATTATTTATTATAACTAAATTCAGTAATGTACTGACAGAAACATGCTGCGAGATGAAGAGCATACGGAAAGGACTGAGCTTAGGAGATAGCAGCAGGTGCATCCGAGTGTTTCTCTTGCTTTTCGAGTGCTCTACATCTTCCAGAGTGTTTATATCACAGTACAGAGATATAAGCGTAAGTTTTTTGGGTGAGCCATATCTCTAACCATTGATCTAAACACTGCACGGTTGCCAGCCAATCAGCCCGCGCGTCATATTTCAAGTATTTTAGATGACATACTCAACACAAAACAAAAATCAATCCAGCAGTAGGAAGCAATAGCAAGACCACCGGCGTCTATAGTTAAACTGTGGCGAAATTGGAGATAAGAACTAGTGCAAACTGACATTCTGGACTTGATGACACACGAGTGACTGTGAAGTATCCTGTTTCATTTGATCAATGCCAATGCTTACCTCATTTAAAGACATTGCTTGCCGTGATGCCGTTCTTAATAACCACCTCAAAGACAAGTTGGCAACTGTGAAAAGTCTATTGATGGCAAATTGCCTACACTTTATGTCTACAAAGTACTTCCACTCTTACCAGTATATACTGGCCCACTCCTACACCATATTAATGATATTGCTCCATTTGCCCCTCCATACGTGTTGGCTCTGATCTGAAAAGACTGCATGGACCAGTGAGGGCGTAACTTCTTTTTTAAGGAATATGGACGAGTCGGACAAAATCACAAACCTCTCGATTTTAGACAGTTTTAAAACATTTTTTATTATTTTCTCAGGAAATGACAATGTGAATTAAACCATGTACATATTATATACAAATTTCAGTCGATTCAGTCATCAGTGTATTTCAATAAGCGCTATCGTACCTAAATAACTACGTTTTCCGCCTTAGCAACCTATACAATTAACAGTATGTGTGGATCGTGGGTTGGGTGAATTGTTTTAACTTTGCAATGTTATGCAGCGGCGGATCTAGAAATTTTGAAAGGGGGGGGGCACCATTTTACAAAACACGTTGGTGGGGGTTTAGCTTCCTTAACCCCCCCCCCCCCTCTCTAAAGTAAATGATAACATCGCAGGGCTGTAGCAAGCAATGAAATTTTTAGTTGAATGGCTAAAAACCTATACTATGACTATCCTTTTGACTATCCTATCGAAATTTGAGCTAAGGCGCGTCAATTTGTCCTATACGTTTAGACAGAAGATATATAGAGTGTGTGAGAGAGAAAGATAAAAAAATAAGGAAGGCCCAACTGAAAAGGGGGGAGCATCGGCCCCCCTCCCCCCTGGATCCGCCACTGTTATGGAGGAGCTAGGGTTCGATTTAAATGTAATCAAAACAGTAAGAATAAAATATCGGTGAGTACGTTATCATGTATAAAATGAATGCTAAATTTCCTTGTTTATTCAAAAAAGACAAAAAAAAAACCATCTTATAGAAGCTGATAAATTCAAATAAACGATTTGAAGTGTTTATGTCGTTTGTTGTTAGTAAGAGGAAGTCAAACGACTCATTTTGTAGAGTTAAGTTTACACTCGTTTAAGGCCATTAACAAAGCCATGTCAGCAGGGAACAATCGAGATGCCCTCACGACACACCCATTAAAGCACAATGTGACAGTGGTTTGCCATCGGTACACGACTTGGTGTCTATGAACATTATACTAGTAATTATCTAAATAGTGCTTCCACCAAAATTGCCCTCGAACATAATAATCAAGTAATTACTGAGATCGTAGGAACTGGGAGAGGTACACCTGCGTGATGGAACTAGCCTGTTGTTGTTTCGCCGTGGCCCTAAAGCTACGACGGAAGACATGAAATAATTGCTCAACTCTTTGGGAAAATTAAAAAGTCATATATATTCAATATTAGATTTGGTTTGGGTCAAAATATTTATCTTGCTCTAAAGTTGACAGCAAAACTGACTTTATTCAATATCACACAAGGCACGCAGAAAGCGGCGAGAGTTTTGATAATTTTCTTTTTCTTTTCTTTTCTTTTCTTTTTTTTTTTTCGCAGTAACAACTAATGTTCTGTATGCTGATTGGCTAATAACTCCACTCCATATGATAATGGGCAAAAGAGGATCTTTATATAATTGTGACCGAAGACGTCCTTCGATACTTCGTTGTTACTCGCCACACAGTCAGCGCGATGAAGATATCGACTCTTACTATTGTGTTTTTGGTCTTTTGTTTAGTCTGTGTTCAGACAAGTACAGCAATGTTTTCATTAGGAAAAGGGAAGAAAATGGGAAGAAAACGATCTGAAAACACTCAGAAAGAACTCTTCGAACTGAGAAAGGTAAGGCACATGATTACCTTGCAGACAAACTCTTCCAAAATTCGGTTAAAAGCGAGTCGAAGACCTGTAAAGACTTCAGTAACGGCTAACTCTACCTAACTTTTCCCCTCGATCACGTGTTTATATATATTGCTTCGTCCTCTAATGGTCTTCAGTTGAAGGGCTCCTGATGAACATGGCCTAAGTAACTTTTCTTAGGAAGTTCATTCAAACGGCCAAAATTGGTATCAATAACCTTTTTCACTATAATTTATTGAATTGTTTCTTCCGCGTAAATCCACATCTCAAATATCGAATCCCAATTATCTTCATAGTCATTTTGCAGACATTGCTTTGGTCAATTCTATCCACACTCCTTCAATTGTATTTATGATTGAAATATTAGTCTTTCGCGTTGGTACGGAAAGACCGCGTCGCACTGACATAGAATTGAACAATAATGCAGTTCAGTTGCATCGCTATAGACTGAGAAAAAATGCACCGTGGGAATTCGAACCTTCAGTGCAATATGATGCTTCATACTCATAGTCATCTGTCATGACATTCTTAAGTTTCTTATGTACAATAAGGCAGCTGATTCCAGTTGTTTGTTTATTTGTTTTCAGTTGACAAAAATGAAAACGATAGAAAAAAAAAAGAGTAGAATGTAAATAATGATCACTGTGTAATCTGGCAGACTGTGACTGTAGTTTCGACAAGAAAAAGAAAGAAAACTTATGATGATAATGAAACTGGTGGAACAATAAAGATGTTTCCAATTTAACCAATCCATACAGTTGAATGTTAAAAAAAGAACGGGAAGTTTGACTTCCGACAGATGGTACACGCGTCTACCGGAAGAACTGAAAACAGCAGGAAAAATAGAACACTTTTGCTTGCTATCAATAGGCGTCACCCTTTATGTCAGTCAAGTCGCCTCATTGTCGGCCTTTAAACATTACATCACAAAAATCAGTTAATGTTAGGGTTCTATAAATGCCAGAAATGGAAAGAGCATGTCAAACTTAGTGATCACTGAAAGTTTTAGATAATTCCTATAAAAATTGAGGTAATGATGAATTTTGGAAGCATTGACTTTTTTGACAAAGAATGTATATGGTGTTTTTCGAATGAGGGGCAAAACCTGCCCCCCCCCCCCCCCCCCTCCCCAACCCTCCAGTGAAAAATACCCATACATTCTTTGTTAGAGACCTAGTGCTTCTAAGGTAAGATTGAGTAGTTTTTCAGTTTTTAAGATAATTATCCAAAAGTTTCAGCTAGTGATCACTGAGTCCCCAAAAACACCCATGATGCAATGGTGGGAGCGCTAAATTCAGGAAAGGCCTTTTGGTCAGATTTTTTCTCCATTTTTTCCTCAGATGAAGAAGGCAATTCGAAGCTTGTGCAAAGCCACCAATGATGTGAATTGTGTGGAGTATTTGGACTAATAATTGAGGAAGAACGACTAGCTTCGCAAAAGATTCTGACAATTCACGAAGTAACAGTTAAAGGGGATCTCCACATGAAATGCCGAGCCAGCAGGATGAATGTGTTATAATTTTGATCGGAAAAATTATTCTGAATAAATAAATAAATTGTCTACAGAATGAATGTCTTTGGCATCTTACACTTGTGAAGAGTTTGCAGTTCCTCACGTCGGGCTAAGGTTACGTGCACAATATTTGACAACGCATCGAATTTCGCCATTTCTTAGTGTTAGCTATCTACTGAAAAACGGCCGTTTTAGTGTGGACCAAAGTCCTATAACCACAGCAAAAAACGATGCGGTGTCAAATTTATTAGGATTAGAGTAGACCGCATAGCAGAAGAATGAACCAGTCACTCAAAAGGCTAGAAAAAAGAAAAAAAGATGCCTTTGCTGTTAACGGTTTTTTCTTTATTTTTAAAAACTTTTTCTAAGGCCGCTATATTTACATAAAGCGGTTGGCTTGAATGGTAGTTTTCGTAACCCTTTTTATACTTTGACCCTCTTCGATACCCAAAGTTGCAAATTCCCTACCAGTTTGGTATACCCAAAATTGCAAATTCCCTACCCTTTTCTATACCTCTGGCATCAAAAGGTACCACTTTCGGGCGGAGCATCCCCGTAAAGCAAATATATGGGAGTGCCCCCCCCCCCCCGGACTGTGGCTAATCACCGTCCAGTTTGCTCATCAGATTCAATACAATAAAATATAAAACAAGACAAGACAATACATGAATACTCTTTATTCACATGATTAAAACAGCTTTAAAAAATTTCCTAAATTAAAATGCTCTTTGATAGTTAAAAGTTAATCTATTGGAAAAACTATTCTTAAAACGTTCATTATCATCAATATACCAAATAACAAGCTTTGTAATTGAAACTTGGAAATTCTTGGAAATTCTTCCATATTAGTGGTAAAATGGCGTTTCATCAGTACGATAAAAGTTGTCTTCAAATAAATATAAAAAATAACGTCGAGTTTCGAAATGGTTTTCTTGTAAATTCTGATTGGCCGAGAGCTGTCGCGCGATGCCTTCTCAGCCAATCAGCAACAGGGCTGCAAATGCATTTGCGACCCGTTAAATTCAATTTTCGCCCGCTGAACGGCGCGCTTTCAAGAGGGCAGTTTAATTTGTTATTTGGCCTAGTATATTGATGATAATGGGTGGTTGTCAACTTTCTTAGCTTTAGCTGCTATTCTCTTGTCTGATTTTCCAGCTATATTGCATTTGTAATATTAAAACGCTGTGATGACAAAGACGTTTATGGCATCTGTCAATAAAGCACTGAATATTGTTCATTTAGGGCCAGACGCTCTATAAACTGAAAGTCCATAATTAATTCTAGATAATATTAATGTTTGAAATATATGATCTCCTTACGCAAGGATCTGATTACGTAAAGCTGTTTTGTTGGATTTACGTAACACCTCAGTGATGATGGTTGAGCGAAGGTCTTCAGTGCGTAAGATAGAGGCTCCATTCCCGACCGGACTAATACTCAGGGTCTTTAAATAATCGAGAAGGGGCTGCCTTTGTAATTACATCTGCATCTAAATGAAACTTTGGTGAATGCTGGTGAATTATGGTTTTATTAAAACTCTAATATTTAGCTATTTATTGAACCATTTCTTACTAGTCTTTGACAGCTGAAGTGTTTTCCACCATTTATATTCATTCTTAATTTCATAATCTTTTTCCTTTTTCTGTCTTTTGTCTCTCTTTTAATATTAACAACTAATTTTGATTTTGAGACAGGATTTTGACTGCGAAGCTCTCTGTGTTCTACGGGATAGCGCGGAAGGGGCCGAAATCTCCATCCTATACGTAACATGCGAAGATTCAGCGATTTGTCTGGATGCATGGTCCGAATTTTTTAGTTTTCCATAAAATTAGCATACTGATTTCTTTGGGTTATGGGTTCGAGTCCCGCCTGCGTCAACTTTTCTTTTGTTTTTAATGGATTCTATTCCTTTTCTCTATTTGTTCTTGGCTAAAAATTCTGGTTTCCAATGAAGAAAACTACATAAACTCTTTAAATTACATTAGCTTGCTGCCGGCTTTCAAATTTTGGGTAAAACAAAAAAACAAAAACAAAATTCAAACAAAAACAAATTCCCTGAAATAAGAGTTATCTCAAAAAAATTCATTCCACTTTCCAAAAGCCAGCTGGACCTCTCATACTTATACAGGTCATTCAAAAGCATTTCCTATATTCCCAGCCGAATATGGTGGAAATCGAACCTTTATCAATTGATGCTTGCGATGGACCTGGTCGTCAAATTTTATAAAGCTATGGAAATTTGAGCCTTTTTGAAACTGTGTGAAAACTATGAAACTCTATCATCAATGTAAAATCTTGTTAACGAATAAATAAAGTTGAGATCAGCAAGCATACTATCACAAATCCTACAAACTAACGTTCTCACAAACTAATTAACAATTTGATCCGTAACGCGAAGGTCATAGCCCGAATGGCTATTTGACTCATGGCCCATGAGGGGAGAGTCTAATTGTTTTAATATCCACCAACTTGTAGGTCAACCTTAAAATAAGAAACATCTGCAAATCACGATTCAGCCGCCATCCTTTTTCTTTTCAAAACTGGCGTTTTTCTCAACCATGGGCTATCACGAATAGCCCACTAATAGAGTAGCCAATTGGAATGCAGAATTTGTGACAGTGCACAGTTTGGTGGATACTAATGAGTGATAAGGCCCGTGCAAACTAGCCCAACAACATCCAACACTTTGGGTCCAACATTTATTTATATTTATTTCAAACTATAACTTCAGAATATCTGTTCTCGTTAATGCCTACAAAACGCAAAGCATTATGGAGATGTGAAAGTGGTGATATCTTTTTTGCACGCGATTCAAAAAAATTATCTTTAAAACCCGGCCAACATAACATTCCGAAAAAAATAATACAAATAAAAAACATATATAAATGATTTCTCTCGAATTAAAAATTTTCCGTAACACCTGCAATCATGTTCAGGTTGATCACGTGTCTCATAGTTGGTCGTCCATGAGGACAGTTCCACGGATGGTCCATCTCACCCATGTGATTAATAACCGCTCTCATCTGATCATGACTTAAGGCCTTGCCTACCATTATCGACATACGGCAAGCCCGACTAGCAAACATCTTTCGCACGCGAGTAGGTCTACACATAACACCAGGGGAATCACTCAACATAAATAGAAGTTCCTCAACGTCTTCCACACCAAAAGTCCAATTCTTACTCACAGGAACCGAGATTAGCTTCGCCTTCTTTGTTGCCTCGGCGTTCTCGTCAATCTCGAACTCAAAACCATTTTTACGAAAAATTTCAATGTTATCCAGAAGAACAGACTCACTAGCAGCCGTCAGTTCCAGATTTTTAGGCATAATTAATCTCTGTGTTTTCAATGAAGTACGCTTTTGTTGATATTCGAAATTGTATTTCTCGTCTGAAGCGTGTTGATCAACAATAAATAAATCATTGTCAAGTTTCGTTAAAATAAAACCAAGATTGAACTGCCCAAGAATTTCCATTTTGGCGAACGATTCTTTGGTGATATTTTTAGTGAGTTCCTCTTCGGCATCAGCGTTGTTTTCTGGAGCAATTTTGGCGCGAAAAAGGCGCGATTTTGGTTCTTGTTTTTCATCGTTTAGTTTACGCACATCTATGTCTTCCTTTAACGTTTTCAGATTAAAATTCACATACATTCTTTTGCGTTGTTCTATAATTGATCGCAAATCTTTCTTCATTTCACAACTGGTTTCACTTCTGTTCATTTTGCAACATGTCGAAGTTGCAAAATCATTTTCACGTTCAAGGATTTTCACGTCTTCTTCTATTTCAACTGGCTCTCTTAAAAATTCCTTCTTCGCTTCACTTTTTTCATTTTTCTTCGTTTTGTTGACTGAGTTAAGGCAATCAGTGATTTTATACTCGATAACTTCAACTTCTTTTTCAATACTAGCTGATTGTCCTGATAACTCACTTTCACATAAGTTCATATTTGCGACGGACTCCTTTGATGTCTCGGATTGGACGCTTTTCTCTCTTTCATGTTCATTAGCGTCGATGTCTTCACCAATAACTATCATCTTTGAATTTTGATGAACTCCTGAAGTTTCCTCGATACTTTTAGTATCAAAATGTAGTTCTAGTTTCGTTTTGTCCAAAATATTTTGAGCGTCATTATCTTTAGTTGATTTGCAAAAATCTGTAAGTTTTGGCTGTTTGGCTTTTGGCTGTGCCTTCTGCTCTTCTTTCCCTGTCATGTCAGAATAACTCCTCTTAAAACTACTCAAGTTGGGAAAAACTGTAGTACAGATATCTTGTCTCTTGTTGGTCTTCTCTTCAACTGTAGTAGAGAGTTCTTGTTTCTTGGGGCTCTTATCTTCCAGTTTGCCATCAATATTTCTTTCTTGGTTTTTAAAGGTTGTAAAATTTAGCTGATTGAGTGGCTTTTGGTTTATTTCGTAGCTTGATGTCCCAGGGTCAAACATGGCTTTAAGAGAAGACTTAATTGTTGCTAGAAGCAATTTTTCTTCTTGCATGAAGACCTTTCTCTTATCTGGAGTTACATTTACATCAACAGCATCTAGAAAAGAATAACAAGGGGTTTATAGTTGACTCTATTACTGAGCAGGGGCTGGTTGTACGAAGGGTGAATAGCGCTATTCAGCGGATAAATCCTTATCCAGCGGATAAAATCTATACAAAATCTATACAGTGGATAACTCTTATCCGGTGGATAACTTTATCCAACCTTCGTACAACCGGGCCCAGGTGTATGACTGTGAAAACCATGACAAATGTATTGTCACAGTAATGTAATGAAATGGGATCTGGACTCACAATAGCACAGTGCATGAATCTATGTTTTTGCAGTCAGGAAATCCACTATGAAAGCACTTGATGAAACATACAATACATGCACTTCTAAGACTTTCTCATTCATATTCTCACATCTTTAATACAAAATCAATTCTTCTGATCTATGTACCCCAACATAGCTTTAAATATCTGATGAAAGTGCAATGGTGATGTAGGGAGGGGAAACCATTTTTGCTGAGCAATTGAAAGTTCTGATAAAAAGAAGACAACCTGAAAATTTATTAGCTCTCTTCAGAAAGGTGTGAAAGTAGCAAGTTGGAGAGAGATAGGGAAAGAGAGAGAGAGAGAGGGGGGGGGGGGGGGGGGGGGCAGGGGAGGGGGAGGGAGGGAGGGAGAGGGGGGAGGCAGTGTGAACAAAAGGGTGGAGGTAAGTGAAAAATGATTTCTTGGAGGAGAGGGGACAGTGGGAGACCTCCCATCCACATTCTTTTATCTTCCTGGTTACCCATTGCATTTGACACCAAGTGAAAGACAAATTACATCTTACCTCTTTCTAAAGAAATATTGAGCATAATAAATGGGTACTGATGTCTGTTATACATGTGATAAACCTCATTGACGATACGGGATACTTTCATTAAGTCACATGGTCGCTTGTTGATATAGAAGAACTGTCTGTCAGCAGCACTCCGTCCCATCCCATGATCAGCCTTGGAGACAAACCCATTTATTGTAAACACACTGGACTGGTCATCTTTAATGCTGATGTTGTATTCACTGCATTCTTCTTCTGATGGCTTGTTTTGTTTGAATGGCATCAATGACTGAATCTAGTAAGGTATAATCATCATCATCATCATCAACATTTGGATGTCAGATAAAGTTTTGTTTAAGCAATATAAAATACATGCCCATGTCTCTGTGCTGGGGTATAAAACCAGGGGGTGGGGGTACTCCATTGTTCAAGTGGTAAGGTGATCAGCAGTCAGTTTTGAAAAGGACCCCTAAAAGGTACATGTATGCATAAATAAGAGCTTTTGAAGCTATGTTGATTGGTACTCCCTAAAAGGTATGAACATACTGATGACTGATGACGTACCTTTGGACAAAATATTGGATTTGCTACCATTTACTTGGGTAGCAAATGTGGTGCTAATTTGTTGTAAACCAAATGCAAATCTGGTAAATACCGTATTTGCCAATCGGTTGTGAAAAATGGGATGAACAAATGTGGTATTTCCAGGTTTGTATTCGGTTTACAACATATTTGCACCACATTTGCTACCCCAGTAAATGGTAGCAAATCCAATTTTTGGTCCAGTAATTATCAAAAGAGAAAATTAAGTTTGTTAAGCTGGGGGAAAGCAATTGTTCTGATATTGTTTAATCAGTGACTGTCCAGTTTCTTCTGTTCTGTTCTGTTTTTCCAATAAATTGACTCCATGGTCACCTAAGATTTCTTTCTAATACTGAATAATTCAAACATCAAATGTATTGGCATTATAGGCCTTGGTTTCCTGGGAAGATGAGGCCTTCCTCAAGCAAGCTTCTTTAGTTATGCAAAGGATATTCAAAACAATCTTCAAAAACACAGATGTCTAATAAATATGAAAAAATACTTCACTGCTCAGGAAGACTCAGTTGACTTCAAGTATAAAAAATATTAGCTTATAGGGGAAAAAAGTTAAGATTCGACAAGATGGAAACTGATTCAAGAACACCATCACTATAGCTAGTTTATTTAGTTTAGTTTATTTATCTAAACTTTCCTTGAAAATATTTTCAACTCTAAAAAGACCACCAATCATCCCTACCACTCATCCCCTGTAATGAAATGATTTTGTATTTATAAATAATTCAGAAAATACATCACTGTTAGTACCTGTTTGGGTCCAAATACACAAGTAATATTATCTCTAATTTGTTCACTGCCAATAGTAGATACAATTGTAGATTTTCTTCCTTTCTCCAGTTGATTAGTACAAACAATCCTGACACCACTACTAATAATACAGTATCCATGTAAAACATGCACAAGTTTTATCAACTCTCTTTTGATGTTGTGTAGAAACTCTTTATGCCGAACTGGTAAAGTTGAAAACAGGTTAGCTAGAGAAACAGTTGTTCCTTGTTGTCTTGCACAGGCTATTTGGGATGCAAGTTTACCATTGTAATCATAGATGAGTTTAGTGCCTGCTACTTGAGACTTGTGTCTGGTTGTGATTGTTAGATTGCTGCAAAATAAATAAGTATAGGTAATCATATTGTTTCGAGCTCAATTTGGAATTAATTTGCAGAGTGTGTTTTTCGAAAAGTATCAAAATTGCATGAGCCTGTATGGCAAGTGATCATGATTTTTAAGGGGAAAAAAAATCTTGTGAAGAAAACTTTGAGTGCACACTCACTGAGATGTGATGTTGTCAGTAAGTGTATGAAAAAATTTAGATCAACAAAGTTTCTCTGTGTGCCACTTTCTTCAGATTTACATGTTCTTTGTTGATTTTAAGCACATTTTTGGACCTTCATTTGCACTGGTGTTTACTACAGGTTTTTGTACTGGTATTACATTTAATTTGAAATGCTCTGCTCTTGAGAATTTTTTTCATGTATATTATAAATAAATAAATAAATAAATAAATAAATAAATAAATAAATAAATAAATAAATAAATAAATAAATAAATAAATAAGTAAATAAATAAATAAATAAATAAATAAATAAATAAATAAATAAATAAATAAATAAATAATAAATAAATAAAATTAATTAATTAATTAATAAAATAAATAAGTAAATAAATAAATGAGAAATAAATAAATAACTCTCACTGGTAAAAACTCTGTACAATAATAATAATCCTTTAAGGTGGCTTGACTGGGTTTTGTTTGGGGCGCACCTCCGCTGCTTGATCGCAAAATGCGTCGCGGCAAAAAGCTTATTTTCAAAAAAAATTCCACAACAAGTCTAGGGATAGATTAAAGTTTCTTTTGAAATTTAAATCATTTTGATCAGAGTTTTCAATAATTTATAGTGGTGGCATGGCGATTTTCATAAACCCGATTTTTTGGAAAAACTAGAGTTTTGTACAAAACCGCATTTATTGTTTCATAAAATCTAGATCAAGTTCTGCACTCTTACTCAGCTTCAACGATTTCTATGGAAGCGTTTTCGAATAAAACGCGCTTGAACTTTTACGCATCAAAAAAGTAAACAATTCCAAGCATTCACTTTACTTGGCCGAAAACCTTACTTTTAGGACTTGGAAAAAGCTTGTTTTGAGCTCACATTGTTGACACGTTCCATAACTGTTCGTTTGGAAAAGTAGAACAAAATTGCGTCGCACGATTTTGAGAAATCTGAATTTAGGTCAAGTTGATAGAGGTGCGCCTTTTCATCGTTTGCTTATCATTTCACTTATCTTTATAAAAAGCTAGAAAACTTAAGATTCCCTCGATATATTTTTTTCTTACTTCAGTATCAGCATTTTCACCAAGTTGTTTCTTGATCCTACACACTTCATGGCCATTGAAGCATTGTAAGATATCCAAAATAAATTATAAAAACGTAAATTTTTAGGCCGCTTACTTTGGGTTGACGTTGTTTTGGTCGTCAAGTATCTCCATTGTTAGTTTTTTTCTGAACTTGTGAATTCCGATATGCCGCTCTTGTTTGCCTTTTGTAAACCTTCCGGTGGCTCCGAGTATGATAATTTCAAACAGCAATTTCAATGGCTTATATTAAAATAACAAAGGATGAGTGCAACAAGCAGAATTGGAATTCACAAGTTCAGAAAAAAACTGGACAATGGAGATACTTGACGACCAAAACAACTTCAACCCGAAAAAAGCGGCCTAAAAATTTACGTTTTTATAATTTATTTTGGATATCTTACAATACTTCAATGGCCATGAAGTGTGTAGGATCAAGAAACAACTTGGTGAAAATGCTGATACTGAAGTAAGAAAAAAATATATTGAGGGAATCTTAAGTAGATAAGTGAAATGATAGGCAAACAATGAAAAGGCGCACCTCTATCAACTTGACCTAAATTCAGATTTCTCAAAATCGTGCGGCGCAATTTTGTTCTACTTTTCCAAACGAACAGTTATTGAACGTGTTGACAATGTGAGCTCAAAACAAGCTTTTTCCGAGTCCTAAAAGTAAGGTTTTCGGCCAAGTAAAGTGAATGCTTGGGATTGTTTACTTTTTTGATGCGTAAAAGTTCAAGCGCGTTTTATTCGAAAATGCTTCCATAGAAATCGTTGAAGCTGAGTAAGAGTGCAGAACTTGATCTAGATTTTATGAAACAATAAATGCAGTTTTGTACAAAACTCTAGATAGTTTTTCCAAAAAATCGGGTTTATGAAAATCGCCATGCCGCCACTATAAATTATTGAAAACTCCGATCAAAATGATTTAAACGTCAAAAAAACTTTAATCTATCCCTAGATTTGCTGTGGAATTTTTTTTGAAAATAAGCTTTTTGCCGCGATGCATTTTGCGATCAAACAGCGGAGGTGCACCTCAAACAAAACCCAGTCCAGCCACCTTAATGTACAAAAGTGTACATAAAGATAATTCTGCATTTTTTGCGTGTCTGTCCTCTTTACCCACCCCTCCCCTATATATAATTTACCTCAATGCACAAAGCGAGCTCAGCGCCTCTCCTCTAAAACCAAACGTTTCTACAGATGACAGATCTGAAAAGTCTCTAAGCTTAGAAGTGTGGTGCTTTAAAGTCAGCGCCTCAAAATTCTGTGGTTCAACACCAGATCCGTTGTCAGAAACTTCAACCAACTCCGCGCCATTTTCCTTGAGTTTGATCTCAACACTCGTGGCTCCAGCATCCACGCTGTTTTCTAGCAATTCTTTTATGGCTGTTGCTAGATTCAACACAACTTGTCCAGAGCATATCTGATGAACTGTTCTACGATCTATTGGTAAAACTGATGGTGCTTCAGCGCTGGAGACAAGCACATGCACATCTCGTTCGCTTTCTCCTTCCATTTTGAACCTATCCGAGTCGTAGAGTGTCCCTCGGAAATTTCCGTACAGCGTTCGGGTATTTATCGTGTGCTAATTATTCCGAAAGCTTCCGAAAGTTAGTTGCTTGTTCGTTGCTAAAAATGGCTGAAGTTGCTGAAGCTGAAGAGAAAGGAAAAACTATTTTTCTTGATGTAAGTATTCCTGTTGGACATTAACTTCCCGGTTCAAATTAATATTCAAGTCATTTTAAATCTCGTTCATCATTTATACTTTGTTGTGTCGCCGTTTGTAGGTATTTCGTAGAGCAGATAAAAAGGGTGAGTTGACAACTTCTTGCAATGACTGCATGTCAAATCGATTTTAATGGTTATGCTGTCTTTCATTCAAATATTCATGTGCGCATCTACAATATGTGGCTGTATTGTTTCCTTGAAAACAAAAATCTCGCTGCAAAGCTATATCGTTGGTATACAAAATGCACAATACTGTAACCATCTAACTCATCTACCTCCCTCACCTCTTATAAACCAACCCCGGACCCAGGCGGGGTCTAGAGATGTTATTGATCTGTGCAACATTTATTCACCAATTTGCATAATAATTGGAAGAAGAGTGCACATCATAAAGTGGTCAATGTATCACTTCACCAAAGTTTCAGCTCGATCACTGTGCTAGCTGTTAGCTTTTCACACAAGGGTTAATCATTTGACAACACCCCACCCATTATTGTACAAGGGGATGTGGGAGGGGAAGTAGCATTTACTGTTCAGCTAAGAAATCTCTATGAAGCTTAATTTGATGAGTGTTGCCATAGTAGCTTTCAGTGCAGTGTGACTTGGTTGCCATGGTGACCTTGGTATGTTAGTTTTTTAATTTTATCTTGTCAATCTATTTGTTTGATAACAATTATTGTTCGCAGATGATGGAACATTATCATGGGCTGAATTCCAATCATTCTTTAGTGATGGAATCATTTCTACTGAGGATTTACAAAAACTCTTCAATGAGATAGATACTCACAATACAAAGTATGTTATAAACTCCCCTTCCTGCCCTCTTAAAATGGACACATGGGTTGGGGTCTGAGCCCTGGGGGCTACTCAACCAAATTTTACATGAAAAGGCTAAACTGTGAGGTTGGAAGCCTTACAATTTTCAAGAAAAGGTATATTCATTTACCTTTCAAAGACATGCAGTTTCCCATACACTCAGCCAATACTAAACTTGTAAAATTTTTAACCTGATTTGATCTATACTTTTACACATTTTGGTGGAGCCTCCCAGTGTAGTATGTAAATCATAGGGAGTTCCCCTGGGATCTAAATAAATCTTTTAGTCTACTGATCCTATCAGTAGTTACAAGTACTCTCAAGAATTTTGCAAATTATGTGATCAGGACCTAGAAGTGCATTGAATTGGTTTTTCATAGTCCTTGGCTTTATCCATGGAAAATTTCAGTGGCTATGCACTGATCCATCCCAGTATTTTGGTTTTCTATCATAATTAGATCTATTAATTTGAAGGGCAGTCATTAGAAACTTTGAACAATGATGATAAGAACATCACAACCATGTCAGTTGGAACTTTCTCATATAATTCTAAAATCTTGAAGACAAATGTGTGTAAAAACAAACATGCTTTTGCCATCTGTGTCATTGTTAATCTTTTTGGTGTAAAAGAACTATATATACATGTATGAATAAGTTGTCACACAAAGGCAAACTATTGGGCTCATAAACTGTAATTTTATTGACAGTAATCTGGACACTTCAGAATTATGTGGTAAGTATTATTGATGTGTATATCATGTATGTTTGATATATTGGTTGTTGTAAATTAAATAGCCAGGAAATAGTTCTATTGTTCTATTTTATTTTTCTTTGTTCACAGTTCATATAATTATATAATATATATTACAATGGTTATTCATTATAATAATACATGTTCATAACAGAAATGGCAAGGAAGCCTCTTGAAGCCATCAGGCTTATTCAAAAAACTTTTACTTCATGTGATTTATTTGTTATAGAGTTCTTCCTCAAAGAAGCTGGGCCATTTTCACAAGTATTTGCAGGACTTGAAGAAATGAACAAAGCTATCACTACAGCACTCCTTGAATCATCAAAGGTTTGGTTTATTTCAGTGTTGAGATATCACTATCATATTTTAACAGACTGAACAGCAAGTGATAACATCTGTGCATGTCTCCAACTTCTATTGTCTTGGACTAATGGATAATTTTTAAAGAATAATTTCTAGCTGTTCGTACTTCTGCACTCGACTGTAATGCTCCAAAAAACTTTGGGGAGACTATATACGACTCTCTTTTTGAGAGAGGTAGCCCTAAGCCAGGTTAAAACCGTAATTGAGGCACTTCTGTCCAGCGGTTCGCGTCATGTTATCGTCATGTTATCACTTGCTGTTAACAGACTGATTTAATGTGGTCTTGAGCATGCCCAGGGAGAAATTAACTACCTCAATGACATCAACCTACACAGTAAACAACTTCAATACATGTACTAGCTTTTTTAATTCTTCAGTTCTCAACAGCTACCAAATTGTACAAATAATATGTGTTTTCACATTTATCTGCATAATGTGGACAAAGCCATGATAGTTAAAGGTTCGATTCTGAATCAAAATGTTTCTTGCTTCTTTCTAAGGAATATCCAAACCAGTCAATTACTGGCAAGTTCATTACAAGATTTCTGCTTAAAGAGGTAGGCCGGTTGATATAACACTGAAGGGGTGTTACTAAACCACGAAACACCGAAACAACGAAACAACGAAACAAAGAAACAATACCGATTTCACTATGGACCATACACAATTTCTGCATTTCTTTTTTGCCTATTTCGAGTTAAAATGAACAACAACTGGGCCATTTTTTAAAACATTGAGGCGTCGTGTATGCTACTAATCTGTCATCACTCAAATGTAACAACGAATCTCCGACCACACAGCTCGTCACGCCAGAGGGTTCAGAATAGTCTTGTCGGGATGCGGGATTTGGTTGTTTTGATAGGTGGGATTCGGGATGCAAGCCAAAATAAAAAATAAAATAAAACCTGGAAGCGAGAATCGGAATATAAAATTTCAATCACGAGCGGACGGAGCGGAGAAATTATAAGAGAAAAGTGATAGTAATTTCGAAAGAAGACAAGGGGGAGTAAGAAAGAGAGTAAAAAGAAAGAAAGAAGAAAAATGAAAGAAAGAAATCTTGACTCCAAGGAGAGAGAAAAATTACTTTTTAAATTCCGAGGAGTCCAGAATCCTGTACAATCTCGCGGTCAAGCAACGTATAAAGGCCTTCAACATGATCCCCTAAGTCATACCTCAATTAATGGACTTTCAGTGAAGCATGAAGATGTATTACAGTCCATAAAAAGTATACCAGCTGATGCAGTTAAGGGGATGCTTGTTAAGGCTGAACACCTCCTTGAAAAAGGTTGCAACGCCATTGTCTGTGCTCCAGGGAATGCAAAATCAGACACTTTCGTTGTAGAAAGCTTCTCCGCTAAACCCCACTTTGTGGTTGTTAGATCTATGGGAAAAGTCGAATGCGATACTGATTGTCCCCAGTGGCGTGGAAAGCAAATATGCTCGCATTCTATAGCTGTTGCTGAAAGAATTGGCCAGCTTAGCCAATTTATTAGATGGAGGGCAAATTTAAAACGGGAAACCAACCTGACGAAATTGGTTTTAACAGGAGCTCCAAAAAACGCTGGTAGCAAGAGTGCAGCCAAACGTTGGGGAAGTGTTACCCGCAATAAACAGTAAGTGCACACAGTTGCTAAGCGACACAACTACTACGTCACAAACAGGACTTCAAGATGGGTCAACACCTATTGACAAAGCTCAACAGCAACAATTACAACATAATAATCAACAGCAACACCAGTTACACCACCACCAACAACAACCGCAGTCATGGAAGCAAGTACAACAATGGCAGCAACAACAACAACAACACTGGCAACAACGACAACCGACACCGCAACAACACAACAGCAGCAACAACAAAACAATCAACAACAGCAGCACAACCAACAGCACAACAGCAAGCACAACAGCAGCAGCAACAACATACAGCAGCAAGCAGCACACAACAACAGCAGCAGCAGCAGCTACAGCAACAACAGACAGCAACAACAACAACAACAGCAGTGGAAGCAGCAACAACACCAGCTACAACAACAACATTGGCAACAACATCAGCTACAACAACAGTGCCAACGACAGCAGCAACAGCAGCAACAACACCAGCTACAACAACAACAGCAACAACATCAGCTACAACAGCAGTGCCAACGACAGCAGCAACAGCAGCAACAACAGCAACAACACCAGCTACAACAACAACAGCAACAGCATCAGCTACAACAACAGTGCCAACAACAACAGCAGCAGTGGCAGCAACAACATTGGCAACAACAACAACAACAACATTGGCAACAACAACAACAACAACAACGAACAAAGTATAGACCGCATCCAGCCCCTGGTTCATTTGAAGTTTGCTTGCTTGGCCAATGTGACGCAAGAGTACAAAAATGTTTTGGCTGTGAAAACGTATTGAAGACTCACGGTCAAATTCCTCCTCCACCCTGTGACTTGGTGATAGTTTCAAATATGCGGCGAGAATATTTTGATGATGGAGAAAAAAAGAGAAGCAAACCTGGAAATGTGTATTTTCATTTAAAATTGAAGTGTGTTGAAGAAAAGAGCACATTATTTGTGCCAGGTTTAGTGTACATTTCGCCAACGATTTTACAACTTTTGACTGAATCACATAAGCAAAAATTATATGAAGTATTGGGTATTCGACTTTAAATAAGTCATGTTCAGGACTGTTGACCAGTAATACTTGTACTATGTCACACAAACTATCATGATCAAATTTTATCGAATCAGTCTCACAGATTACCGAATAAATTGTAAAATGTTACTAAATACCCAAAGTTCCAACATAGTTCTGTTAAAATTAAATTTCTAAAATGTTTACAACCTGTCTGTAAATCATGTTGCAAATATATGTTTGTGGGACGTGAATTATTTCATGGCAAATTGTGGTTTTATATCGGTGCTACTGTTTGCAGAGGATAAGTGGCATGACAAGCTGTGTGGTCGGAGATTCGTTGTTACATTTGAGTGATGACAGATTAGTAGCATACACGACGCCTCAATGTTTTAAAAAATGGCCCAGTTGTTGTTCATTTTAACTCGAAATAGGCAAAAAAGAAATGCAGAAATTGTGTATGGTCCATAGTGAAATCGGTATTGTTTCTTTGTTTCGTTGTTTCGTTGTTTCGGTGTTTCGGTGTTTCGTGGTTTAGTAACACCCACACTGAAGAATCTGGCTTTAGCCAAGAGTTTACATATATGTCCAAGTGAGTCATTGCAGCATGTCCAAGTGAGTCACTGCAGGACAATAATATTTTATTGATTATTGTGAGTCATAATAAAGGATAGCTGTTCAACACAGTTATCAGACTTGGAGAGTTTAACTAAGAAATATTAAATGAAAATTCATCTGACACAAGTCAGAGGTGTGCACATGTCCAATCTTACATGAGGGGTGTTAATATTGGTATCATGGGAATTCATTTGAATATTTTGATGTAATTTTTTTGCAGGTTCTTGGACAGCTAGCTTTACTTGAGCACCATGTTGATGTTGCTGTTGACAAAATTGATGAAAATGAGGAGAGGTGTGACATTTTGTTATTTCATATTTTTATTATTTCATTTCTTGTAATCAAGTTGAGTTTGTGTACATGTACTTATGATAATTATAGTCTTCTTGACCCACTTGTAAAGTATAGTAGCAGCTGCAGCTGTTTTCAGGCTTATATGATTACTTCTGTGATGACTAGCACATGATTCTACATTTAGTAAGGATGATGATGGTAGTATGATGATTGGGGGAGGGGGAGGAGGAAGGGGGGAGGGGTCCTCCAATCAAAAAAGGGTGGAGATGCTCATATTTGGAAATTTCAAAAATGACCCCTAAAAGGTATGTGTCCAATCAATATGCTTATTTACATACATGATCTATTGTACTGATGTGGTCGTGTAACCCAATTCTCATCTTCGCTATCTAATATTTGCTATTGGAAAAAATCACCCTAAAAGGTACCATCTTAGTCTCAGGTAGTTCAATAAAATTTGAAACACCCTAAAAGGTACCAGATTGCTTGACCCCTAAAAGGTACAATGAACATTGCCACCCTCTTATATATAGGAATTCCCCCCTCTCTGGGCAATTACCATTACCTTACTTTACTGTTAGTTTAGAGCAGTTTTTGGATGACTGCAAATGGCACAGACACTGATAACATCATTAATAGTAAATGGCAGGAATTTTGAATGTTTTTATAGATGTCATGTCTGAATCATGGTAGAGCACAGTAAATTTCCCATTAAACTCATCGGCACTGATAAGTTTGGAGAGAGGTGCCTGACAAAGCTGTGGCAGACGCGCTGTCTGCCCACAGCAAGGAGGTAACCATGGCAACACAACCTCTGTCCACCTCCTGGCACCAGTCACACTGACAGCAGTCAGTGGAAGTTTGTACTTACTTAATCCACACTTACCTAAGAGGAGGGTGGGTGGGAACACAGCAAGCAACAAGCTTAGATCCATGACGATCTATAATGAAGGGTGCCACGTGACCCTGCAACAGCTAAGGGTGCCCCCGCAGCACAAGCAACTGCTGGCCAGCGTGCCTCAATTTTAACTTTGCCTAAATTTCATTTAGCCACATTTAGATATGAAAATGGCTTCACTGTTACCTCACAAACCATATTCTAGCTACTTCAACTTGGAATCAACTTGGAATGTCTGATTAAACAAAAGTCTATCTTTCTTCTTTACTATAACAAGGTTCACCAGTAGTCTATACTGCAGAATACAGTCTGTAATAAAGTATAATAATGCATAATTCTCATAAATATTGTCAGGTCATCTGTTGTCCAGACAGAGGCTCCAAGTGGTGGGAGAATAAGAAGGAAGAAACAAGCTAATTTTGCACAACAAACAAGTGTTGATGGTAATTAAGAATAACCTATCTTTCAGTTAAGCTTCTTAAAGTGCCCCTAACCCCTAAATTGAAATTCTGAGAATTGTTTCTTCATGAATGGAAATGTTTAATGGTGAAATATCTCCAGACAAATATTCATCTCCTTTCAGAGCATTAAGCATTTGAAGTTGGGAAATGCAAATGAGATGACGTAGAAAAAGGACTACTTAAACATACAAAAACACTAGAGACGAATTTTATACACTGAATTGAAATATGACGGCCAATTTGGATAACTATTGTTCTGGACTGACTAGCCTCTTACTCATGTGAAAACACTTTTGTGAAAACAATTGTTGTAATATTTCAATTTTCTCTAGCAAGTGGTTTGAAGAATATTCTTTCTCAGGAAGTTGATCGCTTGTCAGACTTGATCACTAAACTTGAGAATAAGGTAATGATTAAGTTTTCAAAATTTCATTTCAATTTTACTTGAAAATGTATTTGTGTGCATAATGTTTGCGGAAAACATCAGCACCATTGTCTGAACTCTTATTTGACAATGCCTTTCAACCAATAATCTATTCTCTTTCATGCAGGCTAAATTTAACATTGTTGATGATAACGAAGAAGGGAACATTAATGAAAAAGCAATGGTAAGCTTGGCTACATGTACATGCTAGGAATCTAATAATCAGTTACTGATTATCTTCCCAAGGTGGAATCAGGCTTTGGGTTTGTTCATATGATGTCAGTTTCATACATGTACATGTATGTAAGGTTGTTCTCTTCCTTGCCACATTAGGCAGCGTATTTTCCTCCTTTGACAGTGTCAGGGTTCATTAAGGGCCAAGCACCTGAGGCAAATTGACCAGCTGGGAACACAACTTTGATGAGTTTTGCCTGGCTGTCTTGTGAAACTCAAACAAACTTCTGATCATAAATATCTGTAGTCTTGCCAAGGTGTCACAGTCAGATGTCCTCCAGTTTAAAATCTTAATGAACTCCCTGCTAATTGACCTATCAAAGATAATAATAATTATAATAATGATTATTTAAATAGCACCTATACAGAACTGCTCTGGGCTCTAAAAAAAATAAAAATTAAGAAAAAAATAAAAAGGGAAGATGTGTGTAATTCCAAAATATTCAATGAAGGAATATTTAAAAACCCTGAGAAAAGGGTAACAAAGGGGGACATTTTGGTGCAATCTTGCATGAAGCTGCAAATTTTGATGCAATTACACTTAAGGTAATTCCGTAGAAATAAAACTAGAAATGGAATTCTCATGAAACTTCACACAGTGATAATTTTTGAGTTACTTATCCCAAAAATGAAATAAAGAATGGGGGTCACCGTAGCCGATTTTGCGCTAGATTGCTTTAAAGTACACCATCTTTTGTGTCTTGAGGGCTCAAGATTCGAAGATGAAAATGGGGAGAAAAATAATTAATTTCTTAAATCTGAGCAGTGCTAGCTGACTAATATGAGCTCAGTTTCTCTCTTTGAGCAATAGCCTAGTATTATGATGCAATAAATTGTTGTAAAAATGCATTTGCTACAAGAAAGAAGGTAAAATTGGTTGATAGTACGTGCACTTGAAGCAGCGTGAAAGCACCTTCCGGCTGCATGTTTTATAAAATATCTAAAAAACTGGAAATGGAATCTTGACTATTATTATATATGTGATAAAGAACCTTATTACCGTTGATTTGCAAAAATAAAAAGAATAGGTGCCCTTGCTCGTTTCCGCGCTACGACGAGCTAAAGTGTGAAACAAGACGTTGTAAACAGCCTGTGACCGAAGAGGACTGAGGTGAGTAACCACTATAGCGCCTCTTAGAGCGTGTCTACTGTTAAAAACTTCATAAGACTAAAGCTTGCATCATTTTAAGTCAAATATATATCTTTTACAATCAAACAAATCAAAATAGGCTGAACTATGCTATGCGCAGTAGAGATGCGCACTGCAAAACTACGGAATTACCTTAAATACATTTTTATGAAAATGGAAAATCATGCAGTAGCACCATGCATGGGTTCATTCCTGGATCACATGGTTAGTTTTGATGCAATGATGGGTCAAGCAAAAGTCATTGGCAACCCTGTACTGGCTGGAAAGGTCTAACTTGAACTATTTGCAAAACCATACGAGCCTCTGTTGAGGATGCTTTGTTGGTGTAAACCAAAGTCTACCTGTGGTAATTTGGTAATTTCATAAATTCAGTCATATCATTTATATCGTAAGAAAGGTGCCACTTAATTTTGGGTGGAACCTGCCCATCCAATATATTAGCTAGCAGGGGCGTATCCAGGGGGGTCCCAGGGTGCCCGTGACCCCCCCTTTGAAAACAAAAAGATGATAGAAATAAAAGAATCTGACTGGAGAAAGATTGAGAAATTGGAAGTGTGACCCCCCTTTGGTGGAAAATGGAAAGTGTGCCCCCCCCCCCCCCCCCCCCCTTTGAAATATTCTGGATTCGCCCCTGGCTAGGTTGTACCCCAGGCATTTATAATTAACACTTATTTACTGGGACCGAGGGAAACAGTATGTTTTGTGGTCCCGAGACCGCTGATGTTTCCCGAAGCGGAGCTGAGGGAAACATCAGCGGTTCGAGGGACCACAAAACATACTGCTTTCCCGAGGTCGCAGTCAATAAGTGTTTTGTTATATACCAACTGTCAAAGAACAAAATAAAAAGCAAAACGTCGCTGCCTACAGTTAAAGTTTTTTATCAAAATTCACACAAAACTGACCTTTTTTCACACATAGTTTTTCGAAGAATTGTTGCAGCTCTTTTGGTGGCATTCCTGGTTGGTTATCAATTTTTTTCTCGGAATAAATGTTGTATATTGGTCTTAAAAGTTTGACAATAAACACGACGCGCGCTGCCAAAAACGCGCCTTCAAAGCTCAATCAACTTCCGGTTTTGTTATTACCGGTCAATAAAACTCACTGTTGCCCGCTGAGAGTTGTTGCTGGGGAAACAGCAAAATTTGTTGACGTTCACGTGATGCTCTCTCGTCCAATCAGAGCACGGAAAATATTGACTTTGACAGTTGGTATATAACAACTTCATTTATCTAATGGCAACAATCTAATATTATCTAATCTCTATGCAATTAAATTTAGGCCAGTAATGGAGTTGTCAAACAGTAATAAAATAACAATATATTGTGCTTTAGGTGATCATAGTCTCAAGAAAGTTTTCTGTATCTGAGAAATCCTTGGAATCATTCACACCTAATTTGACAAGCTATATTGGTGCTACAAGTATGCAAGATGGCTTAATGAAGTAAGCAGGAATTATAGATTATTTATTTTGGAATGGAAGGGTTCCATGTGAAAATGGCTTAAGTGACTTTTTTATGATATTTTTTCAATGACATAAAATGGTATAATTAACTTTCCTATGCTGAAAAAATTAATATCAGGACATCCATCAAAAAGTCACTTAGGTCATTTTTATGGGGAACCCTTCAATTATTAATGACGTTTTGGAATTATTCATGAATAACAAAAGTTTCCATATCTGACTATGAAAACCTAAGCTGCATACAAAATGGACAGTTCCAGTGGGGTGGGGGTGGGGGTAGGTTGTAAGGCATTATGGTGACAGCGAGGTGTAAATAAATGAAGTTCAAATGATTGAGTCAGAACACAAAAAGGCCAATGAGGTTTAAGACCAACCACCAACATTAAAAAGGTTGTCTGCCCACAAAGCAACTAACAAAAAGCCCCATAGTTTTTCCTCATAATAAAGATATTTATAGAATTCAATTATAATTAATTAGTAGACAAGACTACTACCAAAAAATACCTTGGTGAAATCTCCTACACAAAAAGCATTCTCCCATAATTCACAGTCCCTAAAAAAGTCAGATTTCAAAAATTTCAAACCTTCAAAAGAGCTTCACATCTCTTCATCATCCTTATGCTTGGGGTCCCCCCCCCCCCCCCCAGGACAGCATAGTGTGAAGCTGCTGTCAATGTTTACATTAAGGGGTGCATGTCAGTCAATCTTGCAAAATTTTAGGCAAATTTTGACACAGGTCGTTTGTTCGCAAAAAGTGGAGTCTCAAATCGTTAAAGCAATGGAAGTCAGTGAAAAAGGATGAAAAGACAGTCATTCAACTGCTACATCTAGCTCCTAAGCCATTTAATCAGCAACATTAATGTTTACAAGGCCTTGCCATGATCTTGTAAGATCTTGGCATGATCTTACAAGGTCTTGACAAGATAGTATCTTGCTAAGATCTTGCCCTAATCTTGTGTAAAGATCTTACCATGATCTTTGATCTTACAAGATCTTAACAAGATAGTATCGTTCCATGATCTTGTAAGATCTTGTCATGGTCTTGTAAGATCATAGCATGATCTTGCAAGGTCTTGCCAAGAGATTATCTTGGCAAGATCTTACCAAGATCTTGCCATGATCTTTTAAGATCCATGATCTTGTAAGATCTTGCCATGATCTTGTAAGGCCTGAGCATGAGTCATTGATATTTCCAAGATCTTGTAAGATACTAAACAAGATCTTGTAAGATCTTCCAAGATCCTTAAAGATCATGCCAAGACTTGCCAAGATCATTCCAAGATCTCATCTAAGCAAGATCTTGCCAAGTTCTTAATAATAATAATAATAATAATATTTATTAACTTATATAGCGCGAATATCAATTGGGATATTTTCATCCGTGCTTGTTCTTGGCATGATCTTGGCATGATCATGGCAAGATTCTCAACCTGGACTATCTCCTAAGCCATTTAATCAGCAACATTAACGTTTGTTGTTATTTGCTCATAGAATGTCTCTCAGAAAATATCCCAATGAATGTAATGTTGTCCTGTATGAAGTCTGGGCAAGCAGTGATGATCTGAACAGGTAAGCATATGTATCTTAAACTGTTACAGGAAACAAATTCTGCAGGCTGTCCTTACAGTACTTTTGACTACACCACCACCACTCTGGTTTTTCTCTTCTGTAGGCATTATTGTAGTAAAACATCCAAGACATTTATGCATAACAACATAGATTACCTCGAACAACCAGAGGAGTACAGCAAGATGTCTGTGCCAGGTAAACAAACACTCAAGTTATTTGAAAAGACACCTGTCAAAATGAGTGAGTGACGTTTTTGGAATGCTTGGAGGAGGGAGGAGGCTGCATCATGCATTGTGAATTTTGAAAGATGTTCTCATGATAGTGTACCGGCAGGATATAAAAGTCTAGTATTGCAAATGACCGATGGTTATGACATGGTTATCGAGGCAGTAGTCATAATAGTCTAGATTTCAAAGCAATGGGACATGCAGTACAGCATCTCACTTGTCCTTGCTCATACAGTAAGACAGCAAGGATCTGTGATTGTCATGGTCTTGTGAAATGCTGTGCTGTGCAGCAAGTACCGTGTCATTGCCGTTTATCTATATAAGTATTTGAAATTCCTGCCGCAACCATGTAGGGCCCTGACCACGGGCCCACTCATATGAGAACTGTTCTAGTATGTTCACTAACAAATTAACAAATAGCTAATGTCTTAGAACACTATATAATTTATTGGCACATAATTCCTCTTCATTCATTTTCGTTCTTATAAATTTCAGCTTCATGGTGGGCTGGAGGCGTTGAAGAAGATCAATAATGCCATTATTTAAAAGTCCATTTGTTGAATTCTGCTTGCATCTTGGATTTGAGAAATTCAGTGATTGGCATTGGACTGACATCAATGGCCATATCTTTTACCAGACACTAAATTAATGGCCCCTCCAAAATAGCTGATATTAAATTCCTTTGGTGAATCTTTCTTATCAGGGTAGTAACGAGGTATATAGTTTTTTTCAGTGATCCCGATCCCAGGGCTAAAAATCTGATCTTTGATCCCCAAAATATGGACAATTTTGATCACTGATCCCGTAAAAAGTGATCCCTGAAAAATGGCGATCCCGATTCCAAAGAAAGTGAACCCGATCCCAAGGCTAAAAATCTGATCCCTGAGATCAAAAAATAACGTTCATGTGATCCCTAAGCCCCAAAATAACGCTGATCCCTGATCCCATATACCTCGTTACTACCCTGTTCTTATGATGATAAATCCTATACAGATAACTGTTGAGAATCAAGGCGCTGTTACACGGTGAAACTTTCCTCTAGCCTGTGAAGCCCCTCCCCTTCCTCCTCCCCTCCCCCTCCCCCTCCCCTGTTCACAGGCTAACTTTCCTCTGAAACTTGGCTCAATCGCCGTTGCGAGACGAGTTTCACAACTCATTGCACCGTGTAACATGGTCATTTAGCTGAAACTTTCCCCGGATCGGTTTAACGAGATGGTTTCACAAAAAGTAGAACTACTTTCTACTCAGGCAACAGAAACTTGTGTCGTGAACAAGTTTCAGGACGAAATTTCAGCGTGTAACACCTCTTAAGAAACTCGTCTCGCATCGGCGATTGAGACAAGTTTCAGATAAAAGCTTCAGCGTCAGTATAACAACGCCTTCAGACTCGTAACGTCCGTAACCAGTCGCTTTTTCTTATTCGCGAAGTAATTGATGGGAAGGATTTAGCGAGCTCGCGGTGCATCAGTTAAGGATCATTAAGCGCCTTTGCGCGCCCAATCCCCTTCCCAGATTCCTTCGCGGATAGAAAAATAGGTGGGGACTGGGTACGAGTCTTGTAGAGAATTATTACACTTATCACGTTTGGTGTTATTGACAGGGACGATTATTTCTGACACCTGATGAGATGCATGCACGACGCATTCGACACGTTCGATAAACGCTTTGCACAACGTAAACTATCGTGAACTGCAAAAGATATGACCTTGAATATAAAAATAGTAACAACAAATGCAATACAAAATATATATCCTCACCGCTCCGCTTCAAGTACTTTTTATCCGAATACATTTGAATGCATCTTTGTTTTGTCTCGTTTTCCGCTATCTACCCCAAACCTTTTTGTTTTTACTGTTTAGTATGGTCAGAAGACTTAACTACAGCCAAAAAAGACTTTCACATTTAACTGGATTAGAAAAGACATAGCCTTTCACCAAGTGGCCATTATACCCGCCACTTGTTAGTATTCTTTCAAATACTTGTAAGACCGAGATTTGGGCAAAGTTCTTGCGGTCTTGGTAACAGTAATCTGGTACTGGTCTGAAAATACATCACAAGTAAACAAACAAAAGCACCGAAGTCATCTTAGGCCTTTTTTCCCCGAAGCGCGTGGATTCCATTTTTCCGTGCCAAGTCTGTACTCTAATAGATGCACAGATGACGTCAAAATGCATTTATTAGATTACAAAAATTAATCCCTGAAAGATGAAGAACACACACGTCAAAAATGTTTGTCCACCATATTTATTTCCGATTAGAATCTCATATTTTTTGTAGATTGTGTTATGAATAGGAATTTCCACATTAGTTCTCCAATAATGAAAAATACCGTTTGTATTTGATGCAAGAGGCTCGTGCTACGCACTCCTGGTATTAACCCACTTTCATCCAATACGCTTTTTCATTTTCCATTAATTCTTCTCAAACGGTGTAATTTTCTATGCTAATTGTATATAACAAAGTTTGAAGTATTAAGGATATCGTCCCGCCTAAAATCAACACAATTACATGCTTTTGATTTTGGCGCAAACAACTCGAGAGCTTCCTTTCGTCCTTCTCATAAACATGTGCTTGAAACTGATAAACACTTGAAAACACAATTAATCAGTCCACCAATCAAAACGACGAATGGCTTTATATTCAAGTCTTTCGACTTTCCGTCGACACTTAGAGTGATTTTCACCAGACTGTGAAATAGTTACTAAGCTAATAGACACTAATATACTCTGCACCCATTGTTTTCTTTTGTTGCAATACAACTATTAGACACTATTAAACACTGACTATTAGTAATTGTTTCACAGTCCGATGAAAATCACTCTATTACGTCTGCTTTACCAGCTGCTGATTATATTGGCCTGCAGCTCATAAACTGCCGCGTCACGTCACTGAGCGAGGCATAAAATTAAGGGGCCTCAGGTGACAGAATTCCGTTGATCCCGCTTCCGCAACAAGCAATATTTGGTCAATTTGCAGTCGAAGCGTTTTTCAGTTTGCTAGGTTATGACACAAATGTGGGTTATATACTATTGGACATGGTAAATACAATTGTAAATACATGAATCCAAACTCAAACTATTACCGAGAAGACTTTATTCATACTATTCGGCATGCATGAAGGGATATCCGTCTGTCAGCAGTCAGTCAAAATTTAAGCAATTTGTTGGCTAGAAATTGTAGTGTTTATCCAGGTCGTGGGTTTGCCAAAAAAAGCTCCATTTACACTATGCTTGACGTTAAATACGGACTAAAATGGTACCTGTAGCAATTGAACTCGTACTCAGACTACCTATTTCAGTGATAAGTCGATTGGTTGTTGGTGATATTTGATAAGTCGATTGGTTGTTGGTGATCATCTGTTATGATCAATTTGTGATCAATTCTGTTGGCAATCACCCTTTTTACAGTCACTTGTCGTTAGTCGCTCCACAAAATTGCATTTCTCAGCGTTCAAACTCGTTTAAGCGTGCTGTAAACATTAATGACAACACAAATTCAAAATGAAGTACTACTATATATACGCGTTGTTCAACTAGTCTGTAAAAATTGTTTTCCTCTGTGAGCGCTTGCGTTTCTCAGCGTTGAAACTCGTTTAAGGTGGCTGGACCCTATTTCGCCAGTGCGCGGGTAGTCGAATTGAAGCGGCTATTAATTGCGTTACAGAATTAAGTTGACCAAACTTTTTACGCACACCTACTACAAATGGACCAAATTTTATAATGATGCTAGTTTGGTTGAAATCGGAGCTTTTTTAACATCGAAATTGTTATACACTTGATTTGAAATTTTGCCAATTTTCTCAAAATCCAGACCTCGACGAGCAAAACGATTTATGAGACTTTGTAAATCAAATGTTTGTCTATAATGTGAGAGCGTTTCAAGAAATTCTATTAAGCCGATTTTGAGTAAAAACGGAGCAATTATTTTACTTTGAAGAAATTTAAATCCGTGGGTGCTTTACTAAAGTAATTTTATAACCATAATTTCCCAAAGAAAACTAGCAATATTTTTGGTTCCAAATAATACCAAGGCATGGTTCTTTATTTTGTGAATATGTCATCGTATTTGCAGTTTTTGATTGCCGTTGAGACGACTGTACGTAAAGCACTAAATTGCCGCGTTTAACTCGGAATTTCGACATCCACGTTAATAATACTGTTTCTTGAAAACTAGTAGATGAATTTTTTTTTATTTCTCGATATTGAATATTCAATCCTTTACCAGTAAGGTGTGTAAATTACAAAGGCATTGAAGTTTTTTAAGACCATTAAATAATTTTTTAAACATTGCCATATGTGCATCTCTATTCTCCGAGTTGTTGCCGGTGTTTGATTATGCATGCCTGCATGCGTGTCGCTTTGGCGCCTCGTGCAAAAAATGCAAATATACATGGAAAGTCACGCCAGTGATATCCAGAGTAACGCTGTACGTAGCAGTTCCTTACTACAGTTTCTAGAACTATGGTATTTCCTTGTACAAAAAGAAAACGGAGAAGTGAAATATTGCAGGAAAACACATTAAAGGCTAAAAAGGCGAAGAAAAGTAGTTCACCAGTCCAGGTAACTTGGAAGACTTCCATGTATTTGCATTTTTTGCACGAGGTGCCAAAGCGACACGCATGCAGGCATGCATAATCAAACACCGGCAACAACTCGGAGAATAGAGATGCACATATGGCAATGTTTAAAAAATTATTTAATGGTCTTAAAAAACTTCAATGCCTTTGTAATTTACACACCTTACTGGTAAAGGATTGAATATTCAATATCGAGAAATAAAAAAAAATTCATCTACTAGTTTTCAAGAAACAGTATTATTAACGTGGATGTCGAAATTCCGAGATAAACGCAGCAATTTAGTGCTTTACGTACAGTCGTCTCAACGGCGATCAAAAATAGCAAATACGATGACATATTCACAAAATAAAGAACCATGCCTTGGTATTATTTAGAACCAAAAATATTGCAACTTTTCTTTGGAAAATTATTGTTATAAAATTAATTTAGTAGAGCACCCGCGGTTTTAAATTTCTTCAAAGTAAAATAATTGCTCCGTTTTTACTCAAAATCGGCTTAATAGAATTTCTTGAAACGCTCTCACATTATAGACAAACATTTGATTTACAAAGTCTCATAAATCGTTTTGCTCGTCGAGGTCAGGATTTTGAGAAAATTGGCAAAATTTCAAATCAAGTGTATAACAATTTCGATGTTAAAAAAGCTCCGATTTCAACCAAACTAGCATCATTATAAAATTTGGTCCATTTGTAGTAGGTGTGCGTAAAAAGTTTGGTCAACTTAATTCTGTAACGCAATTAATAGCCGCTTCAATTCGACTACCCGCGCACTGGCGAAATAGGGTCCAGCCACCTTAAGCGTGCTGTAAACAATGAGAACACAATTTTTACATAGTACCCATTATAAAATTAATACTAGAATTAAGAAGACAGAAAACATAATTGGTTTTCAGTTTTATTTTAACAACAGCCAAAATAGTGTCTCTCCTATCCATCTAACTTTACATTGTTTCGTCTGTTTAGTCTAGTTCAGCCTGATTGGCGTACAAAAATATTAGCCCCATAACTTATCTATCATGCATGTCTTTTTTCCGTCTGCACCTTTGCTGCACATCGAGGCTTCGCCACAACAATCTTTACTTTTGGAACATGGTGCGTCCTGTCCTTTACACCTTTTAACGAACGGTTTATCGTAGTCATCATTGTACGGCATTGGAAACTCCGGGTAACTATGGAGTTAATTTCGGGACTAAAATAATCATTCGTGACACAGTGGATTCAATTGTCGAATGTTGTAAATCGAATCGTCGAGATAGTAAACACAATCGCCACGCATTGTAAATCGAATCGTCGAGATAGTAAACACAATCGCCACACATTGTAAATCGAATCGTCGCGAATCGTTGAGATAGTGGATCCAATCATTGGGTATTGCACTTCGAATTGTGGGATTTTTGTAAAAGGAATCATTAATGTTATTGTCAAAGCTCGAATCGCGAAGCACTTTTCGAATCGTCGGCCGTCAGATCGAATCGTCATAACACCGCAGACCAGTATGGAATGCTGGCCACTGTAATACCGCAGACCAGTTTAGAGCGCAGATACAAGCAAGCACATGGTCATTACGAAATCATTCTCTTTACAACATGGAAGAGGTGAAGGCCATACTACGAAATGCTTTGAACGAGCTTGACAAAGCAACAACTACTACAAACAGTGCCACAACTACATCTACTACAAATAGCGCCACAGCTACATCTACTACTTCCAGAGTGGCAGCTAATATGAGGTGAGAAAAGTTTTGCAATAAACCGATCGATACGATTGATCTACCCTTGATCTACTATAAATTAAAACCAGTAAAAAAAATCACCTATATTTTAAAACCAAGAAGAAAAACACCCTAGAAAATACCTACAAGTCAAAACTTGCAAAAACTTGACCAAAATGCCTATTTTTGACATGTTTTCAAGTAAAAATACCCATACGGATTTTTACAAGCCTGCCAAAGGCCACCTCATCAGATTTAGTTTTCATTCCGTCTATTTAAGAAAAGAACAATTAGCACAATTTTTAGCAATAAAAAACTTAAAATTATGGACATTTACCTTTGAAGAGAATTGTTTGGCTAATAGATAGAAAGATTATACAGCCGGTTTATCTTAGCCTCCTCCGCAGTCATCACTGTTTCTCAGTTTGAATATTTCTGTTATGTAAGTTAGACATATTTCAGTATTTATTTTTTCTTTTTTGGTTGTAGATCTGCTTTTCCATATTTTCAAAGCAGAAGGCCACTATCTAATCCACGCCCCAAAAAGATAGCAAGAACCAGCAATAACCCATTTGTGGCTAAAGAAACATGGACACATGATTTCTTTTTGTTGGCCTCACCTGATACTCCCCGAAGCCCAACATTTCATGAATTAAACATGCTGATCGCTGCTGGGTTGGGAAAGAAAAGAATTGTGTTTACAGACAAACATGGCGGTTTCAACCACATTAAACAAGTTTTGGAACAAGAATATCCCAAGTTAAGAAGCCAAAACGGGGCTTTTGAGTTTATGAGAGCCGAAAGGGGTGGGGCATCACGGCCCCTTTTTCCAATACCTCTTCCAGTTAATGGGTATTCACTGCCATACCTGAGGGATTGCACTGGAAGTGGAATGGTTTATATAAGACCAATTCAGAGTGCTTTAAGCACAGAGCCCATTAATTCAAGTAATACTGGGATACAATCAGTGACCACAAGTTGTGTAAACTGCAATCTTACTGTGCCAATCAGTGAAATACGCCAACATGTTGAAACATGTAGAGGAGGCAGCAGTGCATCCACTTCCACTGCTGATGATGATAGTAACGATGTCAGTGTCATTGATGTTGTTCAGAAGAAAACAGTGTCCTACTCAATTGGAAAAGGTATTTACCAACAAATAAATTACAGTACTGGTTAAATTCCTCAGGGTGCCTACCTATTATTTATTATTTATACGTCTTTGGACAGACAACAATCATTGTATACTGAATCTCTTCGGTTTAGTCTGGGGTAAGATAAGTACAATCAAAATTTTGGATCTGGGATAGAGGAAAGCGTTAAGAACCACAATTCCACCAAACCTCCTGGGGGTTGAAGTAGTTTGATTGTATTGAATTATAAGGTTCAATGAGAAATGAAATTTTCTCTAAGCTAGCCTGTGAACAGGCTCAGGGGAATGGGGAGGGGAAGGGAAGGGGAAGGGGGAGGGGAAGGGAGGGGGAGGGGACTGGGGAGGAGGAGGAGGGGGAATCATTCCCCCTCCTCCCCAGTCTCCTCCCCTCCCCTTCCCTCCCCCTCCCCTCCCCTCTTCCCCCTCCCCATTCCCCTGAGCCTGTTCACAGGCTATTTCTAAGCATTTTGGTTTAAAAATAATTCAAACTCCTTTTATCGAAGGTTTCAATAAGGATCCTATTTAGGGTGTAAACAGTAATATTCTGCAATATAGTTTCCTAATATTGACTCATACATTTTTGAACTTATTGCATGCTTCTATGAATGTCTATCAAAGATTAAAGTAAAATATAAAAAATGTTTTGAACAATAATTGATATGATTTTATCTTCAATTTATCTCTATTTATTTTTTATTTTTATTTTTATTATTATTATTTAGAGGACCTATCTGTAAATCACCTTTGTGACGATAGTATCCTCAATAAAGATTAATTATTATTATTATTATTATTCAACAGGTACTTCTTCTGATTCTTCTCCTCCTGTACAGCTGCCAACCACTAAAAGAAAATCTATTGAAGACCTAACACAGATATTTCCTTCCCATGATGTAGATTATCTCAATGACATTTTGGAGAGAAATAACTCTATTGATGAAGCAGTGGCAAGTGTCCTTGATGATGACATCCTTCAAGTGCCTTTGTTTAGTGAAGGTAAAATCCTTTTTGTCATTATATTAAAGTGTATTTCCTTACATTCAGAAAAGAAAAAGGACTGCACACTACAGTGCAGACAATGTTTAGGACATTCATAGCATGATGGTACAAAATACTTACAAACCATTTCTTTGACAACATAGAAAAAACTGTTTACAAAGAACACTCCCTACTAACATTAGTTAGCTTGGGCAAAAATAACAGAAATGCTCATCACCCAGTCAGAATGCCTAGCAATCAAACGTTTTGGTGTAAGAAAATATTGTGGCATGTTCAACAACTAATTTATGTTATGTAATGAATTTTGCACTGTAATTCCTTATTTAAAATGAATCATAGCTTTTACCATTTTTCTTCCAGTAGATAAAAGCAGCATGGTACAGAGTGATCCGAACCCCCTTCTGAATTTCAGGAGGCAAGTGAAGTCAGAGAAGCAATATTTGACCTTCAACCGTATGCAAGTGTCTGTGATACGTCAGCTGATGACTCTATTTAAAGATCCCAAATTCGATTTGAGAAAAGATCCAGATGTGTCTTTCATAGGTGAAATGGGGGCGGACTTGGGTGGACCCACGAGAGAGTTCTTCAGCATTGCAATGAATAGTCTCACAAAAGTTGACCAACTATACAATCTACAATTGTTTGGTGGAATTGATGATCATCTCATCCCACTTTATGGAGTAGATACCCTGTCACAAGGGTGCTTTGAAATGGTTGGGAAGCTGATTGCTTACAGTGTCCTCCATTCATGTGTTGGTTTCATTGGCATGTCCCCAGCAGTGGTAGAATACCTTTGCACTGGGTCTTTGGACAAAGCAAGTGATAAAGTAACAATTGAAGATCTTTACGATATTGAACTCAAGTCAATCATTGAAAACAAGGTATGTGAAGTTATGTATATATAGGATAAAGAACGAGAGAGAGTGTTATATTGGATATCAAGATAAAAATATCAGATATAAAGATTTATACCAATAAAACACGATCTCAAGTTCTTTATCCAACTTAAAAAAACTCCAACTCATATTTGAGTTGTTCCATAAAAGAAAATCAAAAATATCTTCATTTATCTTAGAGAAAATCGAGGTTATGTAAATTAGAACGAATCTTTATGATATAATAAAAGCACTCATCACGGTCGTGATTTTCATTGTGCTTGCCTTATGAATTATTAATGAGTTTTTAAGTATGGCATAAGGTATATCAATTATGAATATACATATTCTTGTTTAGTCCTTTGATCTTGTTTGTATCCTGCCAGTTTATTTATTTTTTCTCTCATCAATGAAAAATGTTGAAAAATCAGATTAAAAGACTCATTAATAACTCACAAGCAATGAACCCAATCTGTTTAAAGTATTTTCAATTGTATACAATATAGACACATGTATCTTTATGTAAAAATATGTACAAAGATACATGTACAAAATACTAAGGAGATTACTTTGCAAATACAAATACTAAGGAGATTACTTTGCACAATGCGCGTGGGCCCATGCAAGTGCGAGGGGTATGTAAACCCTGTTGGTTATTCTCTGAGGGTAGCCCATCAAGCAATAAATTGGGATCCCTCTGTCATCATCCTGGCCGAGAGAGACTTTGTATCCCAGTCTCTCTTGTATGGTGATTTGTGAACAATGAACAAAAAAAAAAGCCGGAATTATGACTCAATTGGCTACGCCCATCGAGTAATAATGTGAGGATGATTTGCTTGACATGGACTATTAAGTTTAAAATAAAACTTACAATCATACTTAAATTATAGCATTCATACGTCTATTGTATATTATTGTAACAATGACTTGGTTTGTCATTCAGATCATTGGCAAGGAAGATTTGAAACTTACTGACGAAGAAAAGGATAAAGTAGAGGAGAGAATGGTTCAACATGGGCTGAAAGAAATACCATTGACAGCCCTGAATAAAGACAAAGCAATTAAAGATCTCCTCATTGCCGAAGTGCTCATTACGCGTGTTATGGCCATGGATGCAATTTTCAAAGGAATGAACTCCCTGGGGCTAGGAAAGCTTATGAGATCCTACCCAACAGTAATTGCTCCATTGGTCTTCCCCTCTACTGATGAAGCTACAGTGGATCCAAAAGTAGTCCAGCTTAAGTTTGAAAAGGGCACTGAACACTGTGACAGTGAAAAAAAAAAGCAAGTCAAAGCTCATTTTTTTACTTTCATTGAAGAATCTGCAAACATAACTGGTATGTACATTTGTTAATCATATTCAATGGGTATACATGGGTTACTTGTTTGGTACTAAGTGGTACCTTACAGTAGCAGTAGGGTTGCCAGCCTTTCACTGCTCTGACATCAATTTGATTCTAGTTCCTGGATTGGGAATCTGAGTTTTTTTTCATGTGTTGTTCTCCTTCAAGCAACAGGTTTTCCGATTTTCCTAACTTAGCAAAAATCAACTTGATGATATATATCTAGTATATCATGAATCAATTAATGGATTTGTTTAATTGAATTAGAACAAAAATGGTTGTTCTCACAGATATCCATATATTCATATATATATTATCCTTTCTTTAATTTAGATGAGCAGACTGGTAAACCAATGATCTACTCCTTGATCAAATTTGTGAAAGGTAATTGTAACATCAATGATGATGACCACCTGCAGCTTACATTTAATGCAAATGAGAAGAATATCTTTTTGGAGGCCGACAGTTGTTTCAGCAAAGTTATCCTACCTCTATCTCATGCCACTTCTCAAGATTTCAAGGAAGCATGTATTAAAAGTCTGGATTTTGGAGGTGTTGGCTTTGGCAAATTTTAATGCTTTGTTTTCTAGGCATTCATGAAAAGAATTTGTTAGTTTTAATCTATTTGACAAGTTTTCTGAGGAAGCAAGCCTGATAAAAAAGCCAGTTTCTTACTCCTCTATCCACTGTTGGTGCATTTTGAAAATTTTGCTTTTGGCATCGGATAGAGTACATGCCACATAATTAAGTGTGAAACAATCCTTAACTATTTACAGTGAGACCTCCATTCAGCGGCCACCTATTAAGCAGTCACCCTCTATTCAGTGGCCACTTTTCAAAGTCCCAAAATATAAGTAAACATGATAGTAATTTAATCTCCATTAAGTGGCCAACCTCTACTAAGTGGCCACTTTTTCAAGTCCCAAGGGTGACCGCTTGATGGAGGTCTCACTGTAGTTCCAAATAAAAATTAGCCATGCACTAACTTAGAATTCACTGAGGCATAAACGCAGACAGCGTTTATTTCAATTCTTTTGTGGTATTGTCTTATGCCTCTATGAATTACTATAACTTAATCTTATTTGGTACTAAATATTAAGAATTGTTTCACCCTTATGTGACGTGCACTCTAAATATTTTGCATTTTTTTACAATGACCATATAGGCTTGCATAACCAGTGCAGAATTTCTTACATTTGTTTACTCAGAGGCTGGTTGCATGAAGCCTGGGTAAAATCATCCACCTACAAGTTATATACAGCATATAATTTCTGTGTAGTTTATCCAGGATTTGCACAACCAGCTGCAGACTGTGAAGGCAATTAAGTAAAAATGGACACATTGCACCCCTTAAAAGTTATTGATACAATGTACATGATGCACATTGTTAAACACTGTTACCACTGATGAACATATAAAATAGAGACAGTCTTGACAATAATATAAATCCTATTTGTTCTTTGAGATTGTCCAGTATAAAGACAAAATCACTCATTCTGGTGGATTTGATCACTGTTCACTTAAATCTGTAAGATATGCTACTACCTTTTCATATATATCAACACCAAAGTATTGGCTATCTTGGAGAGGATTATGCTCCTGCTGAAGGCCAATGTACAATTCGCTTGTAAGAAAAGGCAATGTAACACTGGGTACAGAAATAATTTCCTCTGACATATTTGCAGACCATTCAGAACTTGGCTGAGGACCATCCCAGTCAATGCCATATTGTACAGCCTCATCCTGTTGATAAAGCATGTTGTGTTAGAAATCTGTGCAATTAGAAAAGATTCAAAGCATATCAACAGATATGAAATGATCAGACATATAGATGTTTGTAGGTTATTTAGATTTGAAATGATACATTATAGTTATGTTATAGTTAAATGTTTTCTGCTTTTATTTTTTCAAACATGGTTAATGGTTTGATAATGTATGTTAAATAAAAGTAAAAAAAACAGTTTTGAATGTTTAACATTTGATGACAGTACAAGGATGGTTTACTGCTTTGACACTTCAGGATCATAGTATTTATTTTTTGGTGGAATTATCCTTATAGAAACAATGAATAACTATTCTATAAACCTCTTTTTTAAAGTTTTCTTAATTCTTACTTCAGTCATGAATTCACTTCCATGGGGCACGCCATGAAGACCCCACAACCAAAGTTGGCAAGGTGACATGTTTCCTTCTGTAGACAGAGGGTGGTTGTTCCAGCCTGCAGCAAATTCTGTGAGGCATAGGTTAATCCTTGGTTCAAATGTGTACCTTAGTGCATACATGTGAACATCATTACCAATATCAAGAAGCCCTTCTGACTCCATATAGCTGAAAAGATTGTGAAATATAAAAGAACATCCACAGTAGACATCTCTCCATAATCTCTCAATCCTCTGATTGTGACAGCTTCTTCCAGCTATAAAACTTCCCCTATCAGGTCCCCTACTGGGGTGAGATAGCATGTACTGTGCAACATCAACATTCTCACCCCCTTTATCTCCTCTAACTCGGGAGGGTAATCCAAATGTTGCCACAGCTTCAAGAAAAAGTTGAAGCACAGTTTCTGCTTTATTGTTACAAGAACATCTCAGAAACATAATCTGGCGTGAGTATCCATCTATAGCTCCATGAATAACAAAACCCCATCTAAAAGGTGATCCAGATAAAAAATTACTAATTTTCCTTTCTGTTTGAATTCCATAATGAGTCCAATAGGGTTGACCTTGAGAACAACTGAAGTGACAATTTGGTTAAGCTAATATACAATGTACATGAGTTTTGTATGTTTTTATTATATGTTTTTTGGCCATAATGAAGAATGCTTTTCATTACAATTACTCTGGGATAGAATTCAGCTCTGCTACAAAAATATACTTTTCTAGTCTTTTTAGTTAGAAAAAAAGCAGTTTTCAATGTTAAAAATGTTGACTCATTTGCAAAACCTATAATTATCACTTCAGTCATTTCCAAAGTCAGCCCTTTAATTATTGCCTTTGCATTGGATCATCTGAAGCATACAGTTGATACAATGATGATATAATACAGATATACACAATCATACAAATTTACAATGAAAAGTCCATATCAATAATTCATCAGTCAAAAATTAATACTTTTAATACCTTATCAGTTTATGATTTCCATCCATGTGCCATAAAGATAATGGAGCTTTGACATTGTAGCATCTGCGCTCAACAGCTGTAAGTTGAAGTGATCTCAAAAGGATACCTTCAGGGCAGACCCGTTTCATACTTTTTTGGATGCGATCCCATTGAATATGAAGATTTCTTGCTCTCAGCTGACCTCTCATCCTACGATATCCACAGTTAGGAAATATTTCCAGTATATTTTTGCTGAAATAGCAATAAAATTTCATTAAAATCAATTATAATTCACTAATAGATATCTAGAGCAGCCATCCTTTTTTCAAAGATCTCAGTATTGAAGGATGCAAACAAATCACTGGCAGTAATACACTAGTGTGGGCCATGAGCAATTTATTTCGTTTCGAACTTTCATCAGGTTTTTATACAAAGTGCCCAATGACAGTAATAGTCAGAACAGTATAAAAGAACAGAAGAAACAAACAAACTAATACTTATATATTAATGTAAATATGGCAAAATTATTGTAAGTGTTATTAATATTGATTCCTAAACTGCCTGTTTTATCCGAGGAATGATGACAGTATAATAAAAATAAAATACTCATTGCAAAAGCTATAGGCTAGAAACTTGAGATTTACTTTAAATTTGTGTACTTACATTTCAGCGTCGAGTTCTACATCAGTCAAAGAACTGTGTCGTTTCGTCTCTAGCCCATAACCTCTCACTCGACGAAAAACAGTCTTAGTTGACACACAGAACATTTTTGCAATCTTTGCTACAGAAAATCCATACTCCAGGTACAGTTCTAACTGCTCGCTGGGTATAACTAGAGATGGACGACCACGACAGCCCGTAGATGAGGTGCATTGAGTCATTTGTGAAGGCCTGTCTGCAGCTGACAGCTTCCTCCTCGCTTCATGCAAAAGCATTTCCACTTCTTCAGGTATTTGAAATAAAGTTACAGCATGTGCAACTAGGTTCAAAACACGGTCGATATTCCAAGAAAGATAATCTCTCCCGTCATCGTCTTCAAATAATTGTTCATCTATGCGATTTATTAAATCGCTTATCGAAGTACGAAGACAAGTCAAAACATCGTCCATGCTTGTATCTGCGCTCTAAACTGGTCTGCGGTATTACAGTGGCCAGCATTCCATACTGGTCTGCGGTGTTATGACGATTCGATCTGACGGCCGACGATTCGAAAAGTGCTTCGCGATTCGAGCTTTGACAATAACATTAATGATTCCTTTTACAAAAATCCCACAATTCGAAGTGCAATACCCAATGATTGGATCCACTATCTCAACGATTCGCGACGATTCGATTTACAATGTGTGGCGATTGTGTTTACTATCTCGACGATTCGATTTACAATGCGTGGCGATTTTGTTTACTATCTTGACGATTCGATTTACAACATTCGACAATTGAATCCACTGTGTCACGAATGATTATTTTAGTCCCGAAATTAACTGCATAGGTAACGACGACTCTCTGCCACATTCATCAAGAACACCACCAGGAAAACAAGACACAGAATTCCAAAACCCTTCATTTGGACCTAAAAATCCAACAAAATTGTTGAATTTCCAATATATACAGATTTTATGACATTGCTATACTGAATATTCACTGTTTACTTATATTTTTGAAAAGAAATTTGAAGTGCAATTCTTGATGCAATTCTTGATGCAATTCTTGATGCAATTCTTGATGCAATTCTTAATTCCATTTGAGTTTAAATTTGTACTTCAGGTTAAAGAAATCTATAAAGAAAGGCTATTTTCTTTGGCTTTAGATTACACTTACCAGTTACTCGGGATTTCACTACTATTGCTTTGTCTTGCCTACAAGCTGACGTCTACTTCTACCAGAAGTACCAAATCATCTAAAGATCTAGCAAACAGCGACCTGTTTATATAGCCTAGGAGAATAAGAATAGATAATTGATAGTAATATATAAGAGGATTAATTTTGGTTACGGTACAATGATTTATCACTTATCTTAATAGAGCGAGTTGGTAGAACACATGTTTTAATAGTCCAGAACTGGACCCACTTTATCTTCGCGCGCGCGGCCAAAATTTAAAATTGGAGCGAGCGATGGACTAATGTTTTATGCGTGTATCAGCGGCTTCCCCCTGGGGTCGACCCCCGGGGACCCAGGGGGATGTGAGGGGGATTTGTCACGATTTGTAAGGGAATCATTCCCCCTGGGGGCGGGTATTTTTCTTACTTTAGATCTATGACACCAAGAACCCACGGGACTACCCCTGGGGATTTGTGAGTGGTCAGCGGTATCTCTTAAATAATTCCTTCACTATCAAAGATGGCTGACCGCAAGGTGAGTTAATATTTTACACATTTTATAATATTTTCATCCCTATTTAGTGATGTTTTTCAACAAAACAAGATGAGTATATTAATAATTCAATTTAAATTTCAAGGGTTTGTGCATGAGTAAATTTATTTGCTTCAAAGTTCTTCTGACTCTTGAAAGCCATCCTGACACGAAGTCAACACAGAGTTCCTTCATTGCTTAAGTTAATAGAATATTTTATAGGCAATATATATTCAAAATACTAATTCTAGTTAGTAATTTTATTGTCTAAGATTGAAAAAACACGATTTTAAAAACAAGATATCTTTATGGATAATAAATCTTGGAGATTAAAATGGATTGAAATTATTTTTATACTGCCAGTTTTTAAGCCCTGCCAAGCATGCTAGCCTTAACCCTAGTCATTATCTGTTTGTTATGTTTTATCTGTTGCAATAAATTTTCCTGATTTTTGATGTCATTTTTAATAGTACAAGATTAAATTTTCACATGTTTTCATTATATATTTTAATTCAAGTAATGTGCTATTGCAGGTTCTTGTAGAACATGACCGCAGTGCAATGACTGGTACCATGGTCCATGCGTTAAAATCACAAAGAAAAGGGCACAGAAAATGAAAGAATTTATTTGCTTTCTATGCAAAGACGTTTAGATTAAAGCTTGTTTAAATATCTATTTGTTTTCATTTTGTTCACTTTTCCTTCTCTCCCCTGGGGTGGGGATGGATTTTGTAATTTTCTACTTGCCCTACACCCAGGGGGATTTGGTTTGGTTTGATTTAGTCATTTGACAAATCCCCGTGGGTCTCCGGGGGTCGACCCCAGGGGGAAGCCGCTGATAGACGCATTAAGAGTTTTGCTTGTATGCTAATGTGGGCACTTAGCCATTTCATGAAAGAAGCACAAGTATAATTACTTTACGCGCGAGATAAATCCCATTTTCAATAAATTACACTTTGTTGACAAAGGTGTTCCTTAATCCCTTAACTTTCTCTCTCTTTTGCTGTGTGTCTTTTCGCTACTTCTACCGCTTTTGTTTTGGCTGATACAGGGTTCGTACAGTCTTGAAAAGTCCTTGAATTTGGGGGTTTGTCTTGAAAAGTCCTTGAATTCGAATTTTCCTTGAAAAGTCCTTGAATTTTGAGCAAAAGTCCTTGGAAATGCTAATTTAGTCCTTGAATTGGTCTGAATCAATGTAAAATAGTGTTTTTGGACAAAAAATTTCAAAAAGGCAATCCATTAAATGCAATTTCTCTGTTTAGTTGATATGGGCTGCCTGTTTTTGTTTGAATCCAATATGGCGGACCATACCTCGTTTTCATGCATAGGTTGACAAGGGGAGAATAAGTACTAGTCAGAGCAATCGAGTGTGAAGTTCATTGAAGCATGTTGTTTTGAATCGCTGTAAAACAAAGAATTACTTTTGACAATGGGCAAAAATAAGTGCCTATTCAATTACAAATGGAAAACAATTTCACTTGGGTGAGACAAGTAAAAGGGAACTCCAGAAAAGCTTTCTGTAGCTATGCGAAAGGGTGACATGAGTCATAAGCAGGCAATGGAGTTATGCGTGTATCAGCGGCTTCCCCCTGGGGTCGACCCAGGGGGATGTGAGGGGGATTTGTCACGATTTGTAAGGGAATCATTCCCCCTGGGGGCGGGTATTTTTCTTACTTTAGATCTATGACACCAAGAACCCACGGGACTACCCCTGGGGATTTGTGAGTGGTCAGCGGTATCTCTTAAATAATTCCTTCACTATCAAAGATGGCTGACCGCAAGGTGAGTTAATATTTTACACATTTTATAATATTTTCATCCCTATTTAGTGATGTTTTTCAACAAAACAAGATGAGTATATTAATAATTCAATTTAAATTTCAAGGGTTTGTGCATGAGTAAATTTATTTGCTTCAAAGTTCTTCTGACTCTTGAAAGCCATCCTGACACGAAGTCGACACAGCGTTCCTTCATTGCTTAAGTTAATAGAATATTTTATAGGCAATATATAAAGATACAATTAAGTCTACATGAAATACTAATGAAAGTTGGCTCCTTATTTCAAGGCCAGTGTAAAATTTGGGATGTATACTTTATATGTACTTCATTTTGTGCATGAACCAAAGGGTCACCAGTTTTTATATGCTAATTTGTGATCAATACATTTGCAATATTTATGTTGGCATTTAAGACATTTACAGTAATATTCTTGATAAAAACACTGATGCTGGTTTTTTATATAGTATCTAATATATCTTTAAACTTAAATCCCTTTAAAGTACTCTGAATTTTGTTTTTCAAACCTTTTTCATGAACTGCAGAAAAGGCAACATTGTCTACAGTGGTTGAAGTAGATCTCGAAGATGAGCAGGATAGTTGGTGCTTTTGCCGTGGCCCAGAGGAGGGGTATTGTAGAAATGATATTGTATTATTTTGTATTTGTAGAATATATATTTCTTTTTGAATGAGGTTTAAATATGAACCTATTGTATTTTTTACTTTATATTTTTTTGTTTATTTATTTTATTATTATTTTTTGCAGTTTTATGATTCAGTGTGACAGACAGGGACCGCAGTGCAATGACTGGTACCATGGTCCATGCGTTAAAATCACAAAGAAAAGGGCACAGAAAATGAAAGAATTTATTTGCTTTCTATGCAAAGACGTTTAGATTAAAGCTTGTTTAAATATCTATTTGTTTTCATTTTGTTCACTTTTCCTTCTCTCCCCTGGGGTGGGGATGGATTTTGTAATTTTCTACTTGCCCTACACCCAGGGGGATTTGGTTTGGTTTGATTTAGTCATTTGACAAATCCCCGTGGGTCTCCGGGGGTCGACCCCAGGGGGAAGCCGCTGATAGACGCATTACGAATTGACTGTAGAACTTTTCTGATTACTGCACTTTAAAAATTCTACCTATTTTATGTTCTCTTGTCCGAAATATGACCGCTCTATAAGACCCTAGAGTAATGTGAAGCATCCCACTGAGTGCAGAACTAAGATGAAAGGCATTATGGTTGCTTTGGCAAATGCAGGAAAGGTAAAGGAAAATGAATGTGATGTTATTCTTCAGGAATTTGACTCCTTCATAGAAAAGCTTCCTGTCATAGGAAGGGATTTGTTTACAAGATTTGATCCAAAAATCCACAGAGTTGATGAGTTTTTTTCCACCCACATGTCATGTGAAACATACCAGAAGATTTTTCCTGTTGTTAAGCTTCTTTTAGTTCTCTCACATGGGCAGGCTTCTGTGGAAAGATGTTTCTCAGTCAATAAAGAAACTTTAGTGGATAGAAACTTTAGTGGATAGAAACTTTAGTGATCAGTCAGAAGACAGTGATAGCAAAAAGTGTTGTATGCAAAATGCCCTAAGAAGAGCTGCCAAAGAAAAATCCAAGAAATTAATTGAGGTTGAGGAGAATCTTTGCCAAAAGGAGAAGGCTCTTACACAATGTTGCCTGTAATTTTCTGATAAAAACTAGTTATGTATGGTAAGACAAGTCGGTAACTAGATTTCTGTTTGCTGTTGATCCTGTGTCCTTGTAAATTGGATATTTATCCTTGAAAAGTCCTTGAAAAGTCCTTGAATTTTATACTACAAAAGCTGTACGAACCCTGTGATAGCTGTCGCTTTTGTTGGTAACAGTTGAAACGACCGATGTGGGACCGGTTCGGACCATAACAACACAGCAAATTACGATACAGCGAAAACTGATCGACAAAGGAGAATAGAAACAACAACGGGCATCTGCTAGCAAGTTAAGGCGCTGTTACACAGTACTATGACTGAAACTTTTATCTGAAACTTGTCTTGGTCGCCGATGCGAGACGATTTGCATAAGGGGTGTTAAACCTAGTTCAAACGTCGCATCTCACATGTGTCGAATGCAATGCAAATGAGATGATAATGAGTAGAAACAAAAGATTTGACTAATTTGCATTGAATTCAGCACATGTGAGATTCGACGTTTGAACTAGGCCTACACCTTGCCTACACGCTGAAATTTCGTTCTGAACTACTTGTTCGCGACACACGTTTCTGTTGCAGGAGTAGAAAGCAGTTCTGCTGTTCGTGAAACCATCTCGTGAAACCGACCCGGGGAAAATTTCAGCTATATGACCATGTTACACGGTGCAAGGCGTTGTGAAACTTGTCTCGCAATGGCGATTGAGGCAAGTTTCAGAGGAAAGTTTCAGCGTGTAACAGCGCTTTCCATATGCATGTTATTTTGTAGGTGTTAGATGACTGAATTAAAGAACACCTTTGTCAAAAGTGTAATTTATTGAAAATGCAATTTATCTCGCGCGCAAAGTAATTATACTTGTGCTTCTTTCATGAAATGGCTCAGTGCCTCTCAGTACGTGCCCACATTAGCATACAAGTAGAACTCATTAGCATTTAAAACATGGGTTATACGAACTCGCTCTAAAGGTACGGTAATACGAGCAGCAAAATCGTGCAACTTGTCGGGCAACATTGTTGCGTTGCAAGTTGTAGAGCAATGTTGCTGGTATTACCACCCTGCGCGCAACTTGTCATGCAACAAAAATCGATGTTGCAGGTTGTGAAAATTTGTTGCGCGCGGGGTGGTAATACCAGCAACATCGCTCTACAACTTGCAACGCAACAATGTTGCCCGACAAGTTCAGTGCACGATTTTGCTGCTCGTATTACCGTACCTTAATGTGTGACTGAATCAATTAAAAACTATAAACGACCTTCCTCAATATCAGCCTGAAGTTTTCATTTTTCAGTAATACTCGACTAATAAAATTTTATGCTTAACTGAAAGATATACCGACCATTTTTCTTATATTTTTATCATTATTATCCCATTGTTCGAAGGCGCGTATGATATACATGAGAGAACTGAACTTTGGCGCGCCATGGCAGACTACCTTTGCTTAAGAATCGATACGCGTTAACTCAACAGCCTCCGTCTACTGGATCGAAACGGATGAAATATAGCACGATTACAGAATTTGTGAATTAAAATAAAGCAATGACTGGTAACGCGAGATGAAAACCCCTTCAGTTTTTACATAGTACAAAAATGTATTTCCCGCTTACAATGTGATTACGTGCTTTGATATTTTGGCGCGAATAATTAATTCGTCTTGAATTTGGTTTGGCTAGCTCTTCATTCTGCCACTTGATCATCAGTTCGTTAGACTGAATGCAGCGAACTCTTGTACAAAAGTGTAACCAATTCCATTTTTATCCCTTTGTCACGAAACGTCAATTTTTCAATTTTAAAGACGGTGGCCAACCATTTTTTTCCTGTTATTTTATATTTACTTTGTAGTATTGCTTGTTAGTATTCTTTGAAATACTTGTAAGACCGGGATTTGGGCAAAGTTCTTGCGGTCTTGGTAACACGGGATATCGCGGGACATAACCGCAGTAATCTGGTACTGGTCTGAAACTACATCACAAGCAAACAAACAAATAAAAGCACCGAAGTCATCTTAGGCCTTTTTTTCCCGAAGCGCGTGGATTTCATTTTTCCGTGAGTCTGTACTCTAATAGATGCACAGATGACGTCAAAATGCATCTATTAGAGTAAAAAATTATTCCCTGAAAGATAAAGAACACACGTGTCAAAAAAAATTTTGTCCACCATATTTATTTACGATTAGAATCTCATATTTTTTGTAGATGTGTTATGAATAGGAATTTCCACATTAGTTCTCCAATAATTAATGAAAAATACCGTTTGTATTTGATGCAAGAGGCTCGTGCTACGCACTCCTGGTATTAACCCACTTTCATCCAATACGCTTTTTCATTTTCCATTAATTCTTCTCAAACGGTGTAATTTTCTATGTTAATTGTATATAACAAAGCCGTTTGAAGTATTAAGGATATCGTCCCGCCTAAAATCAACGCAATTACATGCTTTTGATTTTGGCGCAAACAACTCGAGAGCTTCCTTTCGTCCTTCTCATAAACATGTGCTTGAAACTGATAAACACATGAAAACACAATTAATCAGTCCACCAATCAAAACGAAGAATAGCTCTGTATCCAAGTCTTTCGACTTAAATCAAAATCTTTTTGTTTATACTCGGATTTCAGAATTCCGCAACAAGCAATCGTTTAGCTATTTGGTCAATTTGCAGTTTTTCAGTTGGCTAGGTTATGGCACTAATATGGGTTATAAACTATTGGACATGGTAAATACAATTGTAAATACATGAATCCAAACTCAAACTATTACCGAGAAGACTATATTCATACTATTCGGCATGCATGAAGGGATATCCCGCCTGTCAGCAGTCAGTTAAAATTTAAGCAATTTGTTGGCTAGAAATGGTAGTGTTTATCCAGGTCGTGGGTTTGCCAAAAAAAGCTCCATTTACACTATGCTTGACGTTAAGTACGGACCAAAATGGTACCCGTAGCAATTGAACTCGTACTCAGACTACCTATTTCAGTGATAAGTCGATTGGTTGTTGGTGATATTTGATAAGTCGATTGGTTGTTGGTGATCATCTGTTCTGATCAATTTGTGATCAATTCTGTTGGTAATCACCCTTTTTACAGTCATTTGTCGTTAGTCGCTCTACAAAATTCAAAATGAAGTACTACTATATATATACCGTTGTTCAACTAGTCTGTACAAATTGTTTTCCTCTGTGAGCGCTTGGGTTTCTCATCTTAACTTTCAAACTCGTTTAAGTGTGCTGTAAACAATGACAACACAATTTTTACATAGTACCCATTATGAAATTAATACTAGAATTAAGAAGATAGAAACATAATTTGTTTTTAGTTGTTTTATTTTTCACAAGATTACTACGTTAGATTTTGATATACATTACATAGGTATGGTTTACTAGTTGTTAAACTGCAGCCAAAATAGTGTCTCTCCTATCCATCTAACTTTACATTGTTTCGTCTGTTAACCTTTGATTAGTCTAGTTCAGCCACTGGCGTACAAAAATATTAGGCATATAAGAAGCACGTCTTTTTTCCGTCTGCACCTGTGCTGCACGCCGACCCTTCGCCGCAACAATCTTTACTGCTGGAACATGATGCTCCCTGTCCGCCACACCTTTTAACGAACGGTTTATCGTAGTCATCATTGTACGGCATTGGAAACTCCGGGTAACGACGACTCTCTGCCACATTCATCAAGAACACCACCAGGAAAACAAGACACAGAATTCCAAAACCCTTCATTTGGACCTAAAAATCCAACAAAATTGTAGAATTTCCATTATATACAGATTTTATGACATTGCTAATATTCACTGTTTACTTATATATATTTTTGAAAAGAAATTTGCAATAAATAAAATAAATAAATAAAATGCAATTCTTAATTCAATTCTTGATGCAATTCTTAATGCAATTCTTGCATGCAATTCTTGATGCAATTCTTAATTCCATGCATTTGTGATTGAGATTAAGTTTGTACATCAGGCTAAAGAAATCTATAAAGAAAGGCTATTTTCTTTGGCTTTAGATTACACTTACCAGTTACTCGGGATCTCACTATTGCTTTGTCTTGCCTACAAGCTGACGTCTACTTCTACCAGAAGTACCAAATCATCTAAAGATCTAGCAAACACCGACCACTTTATATAGCCTAGGAGAGAGAGAAAAAATATAGATAATTGATGGTAATATATATAAGAGGATTAATTTGGTTACGGTACAATCACTTATCTTATAATGTGACTCAAAACCTAAACGGCCTTCCTCAATATCAGCCTGAAGTTTTCATTTTTCAGTAATACTCGACTGATAAAATTCTATGCTTAACTGAAAGATATACCGATCAAGAAACGACCATTTTTTCTTATATTTTTATCATTATTATCCCATTGTTCGAAGGCGCGTATGATATACATGAGAGAACTGAACTTTGGCGCGCCATGGCAAAGACTATCTTTGTTTAAGAATCGATACGCGTTAACGCAACAGTCTCTCTACTGGAAACGGATGAAATACAGCACGATTACAGAATTTGTGAATGAAAATAAAGCAATGACTAGTAATTCGAGATGAAAACCCCTTCAGTTTTCACATAGTACAAAAATGTATTTCCCGCTAACAATGTGATTACGTGCTTTGATTTGTATATGTAATAGGACTCCATGCTGTCCAATTTGAAAATAATTGGACGAAGAAAATTCCGAGGACTGCCAAAATTGGACGAGGCCGCAGGCCGAGTCCAATTTGGCAGTCAGAGGAATTTTTTGAGTTCAATTTTTTCAAATTGGACAAGCATGGAGTCCTGTTACTTATTAATTATATAGCTGCCTCTAAATCCAATATTATGAGCACTTATCTCTATTTTTTGGTAAACTGTCCAATTTCAAGTGTCCAATTTAAGAAAAATTGGACAGTCAACCAAAATTAAAGAAAAAACTATCTGTTGGCAATATGTGATTTAGAGGCAGCTTATAATTATGGCGCGAATAACTCGACTTGAATATTTGGTTTGGCTAGCTCTTCGTTCTGCCACTTGATCATCAGTTCGTTAGACTGAATGCAGCGAACTCTTGTACAAAAGTGTAACTAATTCCATTTTTATTCCTTTGTCACGTAGCGTCAGTTTTTCAAATTTAAGCTAAAATTTTAGTGAAAAAATTCAAGTAGATTGGTTTTCAAAAACCCGTGAAACAATTTATACCATTTAATTTTAATAGCGTGTATGGAACAATAGAAAACAAAAGACTTTTAGCGGTTTATGAAAACCACTCTATCAAAAATATTCCCTTTCTAATTATTTAATTTTAACATCGATTTTCAGTATTCAAATACTACTTTATTTTTGGTCGCTAGTACCTTATTATCACACTTTTGACGATGTATCCAGAAAAATGACAGTCAAATTCCCTGATTTTTAGCAAGTTAGAAGCTACTGGATTTTTGAGCTTTATATTCTGTATAATAGACCACTTACTACTAAACAAATGACCACTGAGAAATCTGGAGCATGCGCAGACATTTGACCGTGATGATCAAATGTTGCTTTATATTGAAATTTGAGTATTGGTGGGTACGTTTCCTATGGTGTATATGTCCTTGAATATGTATCGAGTAGCCATAGGAGAATGGTCCGCCAACGAAATAATAATTCACTACAAGAGAGCATATACAATACCTTTCAATGCTTAGTTATTTCGTTGTGTGTCGTTGTCGTTCATACGCAGTTAGACAATTCATACATTTCCCCAAGATCTTAGTAATGCTTCAATATGCCAGTGAGTGTGCAGTCTGTGGACAGTCTTTTCTAAACACGTGGTTAGAGTGCGTTCATTTCGTGAATGCCAAGAAGGTGGGTGTGGCATTTCACGTGCTTGGTGATACATTTATCTCAACACGTTATCTGATTTGCTTTTGCTGTTTATAGTCGCTAAAAACCAAGACAAGCACCAGCATCATTCCCGTCAGGGGCTTACTGTGTTCATACAAGTGTTTAAAGTGGGGTCTTGCGATGTAAGTAGAGTGAGCGTTTCATGGACTAAACCAAACACAAATCTGACAAATCTTGACCTCATTTCTAGTTTTTCAAACACCTCGCTGTAAACATTTATCGGTGGGATATAACACGGGATATCGCGGGACATAACCGCAGTAATCTGGTACTGGTCTGAAACTACATCACAAGTAAACAAACAAATAAAAGCACCGAAGTCATCTTAGGCCTTTTTTCCCGAAGCGCGTGGATTCCATTTTTCCGTGAGTCTGTACTCTAATAGATGCATGACAGATGACATCAAAATGCATCTATTAGAGTAAGAAATTAATCTCTGAAGGATAAAGAACACACGTGTCAAAAATGTTTTGTCCGCCATATTTATTTACGATTAGAAACTCGTATTTTTTGTAGATGTGTTATGAATGTATATGGAACTTCCAGTTTTCGAATAATTAATGAAAAATACCGTTTGTATTTGATGCAAGAGGCTCGTGCTACGCACTCCTGGTATTAACCCACTTTCATCAAATACGTTTTTTCATTTTCCATTAATTCTTCTCAAACTGTGTAATTTTCTATGCTAAAATTTTGTATATAACAAAGTTTGAAGTATTAATGATATCGTCCCGCCTAAAACGCAATTTCATGCTTTTGATTTTGGTGCAAACAACTCGACTTTACCAGCTTATTATATTGGCCTGCAGCTTAGGAGGCAGCATGGCCGAGTGGTCAGAGCGTTGGTCTCGCAATCTGGCGGTCCCAGGTTCGATTCCCGCTCTGGCCACTAGCTGAGACTGCATTTGTTCCGATTTTGATTAGTTCAAATTCAGTTTCTCGGCCATGCTTGTAATATAGCCAACTGGTTCGTCTCCTCGCCAGTAGGGATTCTTAGCTACTTTATGTTGTTATTATATTTCATTTCATTTTCAGTTGATTTTCAACTGCATTTGATTATATACATATAGATATTTGCTGCATGTAATATTATTATTATAAACCGTCGCGTCGCGTCTCGAGCCGGCGAGGCATAAAATTAAGGCGCGGAAGGCGGCAAAAGTCCGTTGATCCCGCTTTTGATTTTCTGTTGCAAGTACTAAAAGTACTTTCCGCAACAAGCAATCGTTGAGCTATTTGGTCAATTTGCAGTCGAAGCGTTTTTCAGTTGGCTAGGTTATGACACAAATGTTGGTTATATACTATTTGACATAGTAAAGTTAGTAAATACAATTGTAAATACATGAATCGAAACGGTTCAAACTATTACCGAGAAGATTTTATTCATACTATTCGGCATGCATGAAGGAGTATCCGTCAGCAGTCAGTTAAAATTTAAGCAATTTGTTGGCTAGAAATAGTAGTGTTTATCCAGGTCGTGGGTTTGCCAAAAAAAGCTCCATTTACACTATGCTTGACGTTAAGTACGGACCAAAATGGTACCCGTAGCAATTGAACTCGTACTCAGACTACCTATTTCAGTGATAAGTCGATTGGTTGTTGGTGATATTTGATAAGTCGATTGGTTGTTGGTGATATTTGATAAGTCGATTGGTTGTTGGTGATCATCTGTTATGATCAATTTGTGATCAATTCTGTTGGTAATCACCCTTTTTACATTGCAGTCACTTGTCGTTAGTCGCTCCACAAAATTGCATTTCTCAGCGTTCAAACTCGTTTAAGCGTGCTGTAAACAATGACAACACAATTTTTACATAGCGCCCATTATAAAATTAATACTAGAATTAAGAAGACAGAAACATAATTTGTTTTCAGTTTTAATTTTCACAAGATTACTACGTTAGATTTTGATTACATTATATAGGTATGGTTTACTAGTTGTTAAACTGCAGCCAAAATAGTGTCTCTCCTATCCATCTAACTTTACATTGTTTTGTCTGTTTAGTCTAGTTCAGCCATTGGCGTACAAAAATATTAGCCCCATAACTTATCTATGTAGCATGTCTTTTTTCCGTCTGCACCTGTGCTGCACATCGAGGCTTCGCCACAACAATCTTTACTTTTGGAACATGATGCACCCTGTCCGAGACACCTTTTAACGAACGGTTTATCGTAGTCATCATTGTACGGCATTGGAAACTCCGGGTAACGACGACTCTCTGCCACATTCATCAAGAACACCACCAGGAAAACAAGACACAGAATTCCAAAACCCTTCATTTGGACCTAAAAATCCAACAAAATTGTAGAATTTCCATTATATACAGATTTTATGACATTGCTACTGAATATTCACTGTTTACTTATATTTTTGAACAGAAATTTGAAGTGCAATTCTTGATGCAATTCTTGATATGATGCAATTCTTAATTCCATTTGTGATTGAGTTTAAATTTGTACCTCAGGCTAAAGAAATCTATAAAGAAAGGCTATTTTCTTTGGCTTTAGATTACACTTACCAGTTACTCGGGATTTCACTATTGCTTTGTCTTGCCTACAAGCTAACGTCTACTTCTACCAGAAGTACCAAATCATCTAAAGATCTTGCAAACACCGACCACTTTATATAGCCTAGGAAAATAAGAAGAGATGATTGATGGCGATATATAAGAGGATTAGTCTAGGATTAATTTTGGTTACGGTACAATCACTTATCTTAATGTGTGACTGAACAATTAAAAACTAAACGGCCCCCAATACAGCCTGAAGTTTTCAATTTTCAGTAATTAATACTCGACTAATACAATTCTATGCTTAACTGAAAGATATACCGATCGATCGAGAAACGACCATTTTTTAATATTATTATATTATTATCCCATTGTTTGAAGGCGCGTATGATATACGAGAGAACTGAACTTTGGCGCGCCATGGCAAAGACCGTACCTTTGCTTGAAAATCGATACGCGTTAACCCAACAGTCTCTGTACTGGAAAGGGATGAAACACAGCACGATTACAGAATTTGTGAATGAAAATAAAGCAATGACTGGTAAAACGAGATGAAAACCCCTTCAGTTTTCACATAGTACAAAAATGTATTTCCAGCTTACAATGATCTACAATGTGATTACGTGCTTTGAATTTGGCGCGAATAACTCGTCTTGAAATTGGTTTGGCTCTTCGTTCTGCCACTTGATCATCAGTTCGTTAGACTGAATGCAACGAACTCTTGTAAAAAGCGTAACTAATCCCATTTTTATCCCTTTGCAGCGTCAGTTTTTCAATTTATAAGTATCAAAAATATTCACTTTCTAATTATTTAATTTTAACACTGATTTTTTTTCAAATACTTCTGTATATTTTTGGTCGCTAGTATGCACATTTGACGCTGTATTCAGAAAAATGTTTGTCAAATTCCCTGATTCTTAGCAAGAAAATATTCCACTATTTGCCGCTTGTAGCACGATTTTACACGACAACCTATTTACGGCAAGACGCCTCTAAATTGTGGTACGCGGTCCGGCTACTTTCGGTACGTTACTACTGTAAGGCTAGTAAATTTTCTGTTCAAAAGATGATAATTTCGCCCCAAAAATAATGGGCTCGTTATGCAGAGGAAAAAACCCTTATATTGACTTTGAGAACTTAATTTGCATCCTCTGGTTAGATTCAAGATTCTTTTATTATGCCTGTTTTACAAACAATATTAATTTGAAAATATTGATAATTTGACATATTTTAAGGCAAAGCTAATTAAAACAGATAACTGATATACTCAATTAGCAGTTAGAAGCTACTGTATGTCTAAGCTATATATTCTGTATGGTAATAGATCACTTACTACTAAACAAATGACCATTGAGTCAAAAAGTTTGAAGATGCGTCACCACTTCAAATTTGTGATTTTGGCCGACCCCCCAAATCTATTATTAAGACCACAGGGAACCCGAATATAATCAGATTTACCGGAAAGAAAATAATGATAGCTAAAACAAAAGATTTGACTACTACATAATGAGCTCAAAACCTCCTAAATAGTAATAATACAAAAAAAATTGGAAATAGGTATTTCATGGACTTCCTGCGGTCATGGCGCGGCCGCGCAAAAGACCGTGAAATCTGGAGCATGCGTGTATATGTCCTTGAATATGTATCGAGTAACCATAGGAGAATGGTCCGCCAACGAAATAATAATTCACTACAAGAGAGCATATACAATACCTTTCAATGCTTAGTTATTTCGAATTCTTTGATGTATGTGAATATATGGTTTATCTAACCCCTTTTTGAACCCTCTCTCTGGTTTGTTGACGTTCATACGTAAGACCATTCATATCAGATTGGCTTTCAAAGGTAGTTCACAGTTTATAAGGACTAAACCAAACACAAATCTAACAAATCAAATGTCGAGTTTTTCAGACACCTCGCTGTGAAGCTCAAAGAATTCACACGGACCTCGTGGTGATATCTTTTTTATGACTGCGGTACCCAAAGGCTTTTGCAGATTCTCTATGTACACGATGGATAGATTGATAGAAACTGCATGTTTTTTAACCAATCATCGCTCCGCTTCAAGTACTTTTCATCTGAATACATTTGAATGCATCAAAAGATGCACAGATGACATCAAAATGCATCTATTAGAGTAAAAAATTAATCCCTGAAAGATAAAGAACACACACGTCAAAAATGTTTGTCCACCATATTTATTTCCGATTAGAATCTCATATTTTTTGTAGATGTGTTATGAATAGGAATTTCCACATTAGTTCTCGAATAATGAAAAATACCGTTTGTATTTGATGCAAGAGGCTCGTGCTACGCACTGCTGGTATTAATCCACTTTCATCAAATACGCTTTTTCATTTTCCATTAATTCTTCTCAAACGGTGTAATTTTCTATGCTAATTGTATATAACAAAGTTTGAAGTATCAATGATATCGTCCCGCCTAAAATCAACACAATTACATGCTTTTGATTTTGGTGCAAACGACTCGACTTTACCAGCTTATTATATTGGCCTGCAGCTTAGGAGGCAGCATGGCCGAGTGGTCAGAGCGTTGGTCTCGCAATCTGGCGGTCCCAGGTTCGATTCCCGCTCTGGCCACTAGCTGAGACTGAATTTGTTCCGATTTCGTTTAGTTCAAATTCAGTTTCTCGGCCATGCTTGTAATATAGCCAACTGGTTTGCCTCCTCGCCAGTTGGGATTCTTAGCTACTTTATGTTGTTATTATATTTCATTTCATTTTCAGTTCATTTTTAACCGCATTTGATTATATACATATAGATATATGCCGTATATAAATCATCTTAAACATTATTATTATTATAAACTGCCGTGTCGCGTCTCGAGCTGGCGAGGCATAAAATTAAGGCGCGAGAGGCGGCAAAAGTCCGTTGATGCCGCTTTTGATTTTCTGTTGCAAGTACTAAAAGTACTTTCCGCAACAAGCAATATTTGGTCAATTTACAGTCGAAGCGTTTTTCAGTTGGCTAGGTTATGACACAAATGTGGGTTATATACTATTGGACATGGTAAATACAATTGTAAATACATGAATCGAAACTCAAACTATTACGGAGAAGACTTTATTCATAACATTTGGCATGCATGAAGGGATATCCGTCTCTCAGCAGTCAGTTAAAATTTAAGCAATTTGTTGGCTAGAAATAGTAGTGTTTATCCAGGTCGTGGGTTTGTCATAAAGCTTCATTTACACTATGCTTGACGTTAAGTACGGACTAAAATGGTACCTGTAGCAATTGAACTCGTACTCAGACTACATATTTGATAAGTCGATTGGTTGTTGGTGATCATCTTTTCTGATCAATTTGTGATCAATTCTGTTGGTAACGACCCTTTTTACAGTCACTTGTCGTCATATATAGTCGCTCCACAAAATTGCATTTCTCAGCGTTCAAACTCGTTTAAGCGTGCTGTAAACAATGACAACACAATTTTTACATAGTACCCATTATAAAATTAATACTAGAATTAAGAAGACAGAAAACATAATTGGTTTTCAGTTTTATTTTTAACAAGATTACTACGTTAGATTTTGATTACATTATATAGGTATGGTTTACTAGTTGTTAAACTGCAGCCAAAATAGTGTCTCTCCTATCCATCTAACTTTACATTGTTTTGTCTGTTTAGTCTAGTTCAGCCATTGGCGTACAAAAGTATTAGCGATATATGAAGCATGTCTTTTTTCCGCCTGCACCTGTGCTGCACACCGAGCCTTGGTAGCAACAATCTTTACTGCTGGAACATGATGCACCCTTTCCGCCACACCTTTTAACGAATGGTTTATCGTAGTCATCATTGTACGGCATTGGAAACTCCGGGTAACGACGACTTTCTGCCACATTCACCAAGAACACCACCAGGAAAACAAGACACAGAATTCCAAAACCCTTCATTTGGACCTAAAAATCCAACAAAATTGTAGAATTTCCATTATACACAGATTTTGTGACATTACTAATATTCACTGACTGTTTACTTATATTTTTGAACAGAAATTTGAAGTGCAATTCTTGGTGCAATTTTTGATGCAATTCTTGATGCAATTCTTAATTCCATTTGTGATTGAGCTTAAATTTGTACCTCAGGTTAAAGAAATCTATAAAGAAAGGCTATTTTCTTTGGCTTTAGATTACACTTACCAGTTACTCGGGATTTCACTATTGCTTTGTCCTGCCTACAAGCTGTGTCTACTTCTACCAGAAGTACCAAATCATCTAAAGATCTAGCAAACACCGTACACTTTATATAGCCTAGGAGAATAAGAAGAGATAATTGATGGTAATATACAAGAGGATTAAATTTGGTTATGGTACAATCACTTATCTTAATGTGTGACTGAATCAATTAAAAACTAAACGGCCCCCAATACAGCCTGGACAGCCTGAAGTTTTCATTTTTCAGTAATACTCGACGAATAAAATTCTATGCTTAACTGAAAGATATAAAACCATTTTTCTTATATTGTTATTATTATTATCCCATTGTTTGAAGGCGCGTATGATACATGAGAGAACTGAATTGGCGCGCCATGGCAAAGACTACCTTTGCTTAAGAATCGATACGCGTTAACTCAACAGTCTCTCTACTGGAAAGGGATGAAATATAGCACGATTACAGAATTCGTGAATTAAAATAAAGCAATGACTGGTAATACGAGATAAAAACCCCTTCTGTTTTCATTGTAGTACAAAAATGTATTTCCCGCTTACAATGTGATTACGTGGTTTGAATTTGGCGCGAATAACTCGTCTTGAATTTGGTTTGGCTCTTCGTTCTGCCACTTGATCATCAGTTCGTTAGACTGAATGCAACGAACTCTTGTACAAAAGCGTAACTAATCCCATTTTTATCCCTTTGTCACGTAGCGTCAGTTTTTCAATATTTTAAGCTAAAACTTTAGTGAAAACATTAAAGTATCAAAAATATTCACTTTCTAATTATTTAATTTTAACACCGATTTTTTTCAAATACTTGTATAAATTTTGGTCGCTAGTGCCTAATTATCACACTTTTGACGCTGTATCCAGAAAAACTGATGTCAGTCAAATTCCCTGATTTCACGGGTACGTTACTAATGTAAGGCTAGTAAATTTTCTGTTCAAAAGATGATAATTCCGCGCCAAAAATAATAGCTCGTTATAATGACTTTGAGAGCTTAATTTGCATCCTCTGGTTAGATTCAAGATTCAAGATTCTTCTATTATGCCTGTTTTACAAACAATATTAATTTAAAAATATTGATAATTTGACATATATTTTAGGGAAAAGCTAATTGAAACAGATAACTGATATACTCAATCAGCCGTTAGAAGCTACTGGATGTCTAAACTTTATATTCTGTATGGTAATAGATCACTTACTACTAAACAAATGACCAATGAGTCAAAAAGTTTGAAAATCCGTCACCACTTCAAATTTGTGATTTTGGCCGACCCCCAATTCTAATATTAAGACCTCAGGTACCCAAACATAATCAGATTTACCAGAAAAAAAATAATGATAGCTAAAATAAAGATTTGACTACTACATAATGAGCTCAAAACCTCCTAAATAGTACTAATACGAAAAAAATTGGAAATAGGTATATTTCTTCCTGCGGTCATGGCGCGGCCGCGCAAAAGCCCGCGAAATCTGGAGTATGCGCAGACATTTGACCGAGATGATCAAATGTTGCTAGCTTTATATAGTTTAGTGGCCATTCAAGCAAAGCCGGGATTGGTGTATTGAACTCGTACTCAGACTACCTGTTTGATAAGTCGATTGGTTGGTGATCCATCTGTTCTGATCAATTTGTGATCAATTTTGTTGGTAATGACCCTTTTTACAGTCACTTGTCGTTAGTCGCTCCACAAAATTCAAAATGAAGTACTACTATATATATACCGTTGTTCAACTAGTTTCTAAAAATTGTTTTCCTCTGTGAGCGCTTGCCTTTTTCAGCGTTGAAACTCGTTTAAGCGTGCTGTAAACAATGATAACACAATTTTTACATAGCGCCCATTATAAAATTAATACTAGAATTAAGAAGACAGAAAACATAATTTGTTTTCAGTTTTATTTTTCACAAGATTACTACGTTAGATTTTGATTACATTAGTTACATAGGTATGGTTTTCTAGTTGTTAACCTACAGCCAAAATAGTGTCTCTCCTATCCATCTAACTTTACATTGTTTTGTCTGTTTAGTCTAGTTCAGCCATTGGCGTACAAATATATTAGCCCCATAACTTATCTATGTAGCATGTCTTTTTTCCGTCTGCACCTGTGCTGCACATCGAGGCTTCGCCACAACAATCTTTACTTTTGGAACATGATGCACCCTGTCCGAGACACCTTTTAACGAACGGTTTATCGTAGTCATCATTGTACGGCATTGGAAACTCCGGGTAACGACGACTCTCTGCCACATTCATCAAGAACACCACCAGGAAAACAAGACACAGGATTCCAAAACCCTTCATTTGGACCTAAAAATCCAACAAAATTGTAGAATTTCCATTATATACAGATTCTATGACATTGCTAATATTCACTGTTTACTTATATTTTTGAACAGAAATTTGAAGTGCAATTCTTGATTCAATTCTTGATGCAATTCTTGATGCAATTCTTGATGCAATTCTTAATTCCATTTGAGCTTAAATTTGTACTTCAGGTTAAAGAAATCTATAAAGAAAGGCTATTTTCTTTGGCTTTAGATTACACTTACCAGTTACTCAGGATTTCACTATTGCTTTGTCTTGCCTTCAAGCTAACGTCTACTTCTACCAGAAGTACCAAATCATCTAAATAAAGATCTAGCAAACACTGACCACTTTACATAGCCTAGCTAGGATAATATTAAGAATAGATAATTGATGGTAATATAAAGGAGGATTAATTTTGGTTATGGTACAATCACTTATCTTAATGTGTGACTGAATAATTAAAAACTAAACGGCCCCCAATACAGCCTGAAGTTTTCATTTTTCAGTAATACTCGACTAATAAAATTCTATGCTTAACTGAAAGATATAAGACCATTTTTCTTATATTGTTATTATTATTATCCCATTGTTTTAAGGCGCGTATGATACATGAGAGAACTGAATTGGCGCGCCATGGCAAAGACTACCTTTGCTTAAGAATCGATACGCGTTAACTCAACAGTCTCTCTACTGGAAAGGGATGAAATATAGCACGATTACAGAATTCGTGAATTAAAATAAAGCAATGACTGGTAGACCTGGTAATACGAGATGAAAACCCCTTCTGTTTTCATATAGTACAAAAATGTATTTCCCGCTTACAATGTGATTACGTGGTTTGAATTTGGCGCGAATAACTCGTCTTGAATTTGGTTTGGCTCTTCGTTCTGCCACTTGATCATCAGTTCGTTAGACTGAATACAACGAACTCTTGTAAAAAGCGTAACTAATCCCATTTTTATCCCTTTGTCACGTAGCGTCAACGGTTGTTCAAATTTAAGTAAAAATTTTAGTGAAAAAATTAAAGTATTAAAAATATTCACTTTCTAATAATTATTTAATTTTAACCGATTTTATTCAAATACTACTATATTTTTGGTCGCTAGTACCTTATTATTATCACACTTTTGACGCTGTATTCAGAAAAATGTCAGTCAACTGATTTTTAGCAAGAAAGTATTCCACTATTTCAGCTATTTGGCGCTTGTAGCACGATTTTACACGACAACCTATTTATGGCAAGACGCCTCTAAATTTTGGTACGCGGTACGGCTACTTTCGGTACGTTACTACTGTAAGGCAGGTAAATTTTCTGTTGAAAAGATGATAATTAGTCGCGCCAAAAATAATGGCTCGTTATGCAGAGCAAACAAATTAAGCTTATATCGACTTTGAGAACTTAATTTGCATCCTCTGGTTAGATTCAAGATTCAAGATTCTTTTATTATGCCTGTTTTACAAACAATATTAATTTTAAAATATTGATAATTTGACATATTTTAAGGCAAAGCTAATTGAAACAGATAACTGATATACTCAATTAGCCGTTAGAAGCTACTGGATGTCTAAGCTTTATATTCTGTATGGTAATAAATTACTTACTACTAAACAAATGACCATTGAGTCAAAAAGTTTGAAGATGCGTCACCACTTCAAATTTATTGTGATTTTTGCCGACCCCCAAATCTAATAGTAAGACCACAGGGAACCCGAACATAATCCGATTAACCAGAAAGAAAATAATGATAGCTAAAATAAAGATTTTACTACTACACTGATCAGCTCAAAACCTCCTAAATAGTACTATAATGCGAAAAAAATCGGAAATGGATTTTTCATGGGTTTCCTGTGGTTATTAAAGGCGCGGCCGCGCAAAAGCCCGCGAAATCTGGAGCATGCGCAGACATTTGACCGTGATGATCAAATGTTGCTTTCAATCTCGTACCCAGAGCCTGCGTTCCTCTTGGTCAGCGACCGAGAAACGAGAGGCTCTGGCCAATACAGTTATTTGGAGCACTCTGATTGGTTGACAGAACAATAGAAGGAGCGTTTGAATTTTACATTCTTCGCATATTTTGAGAATCGAGATTTCCCGGAATTATCCTAAATTATTACTTCCAGATCGATTTTCGATAAGTAAAATTGTTCAGGGTAGCCTGAACCATTGTCAGAATATAAAAAGATTGTCAGACTACTTCATGTCGAGAGGATGTGAGCAAGCGATAAGATTTAGTGCAGTTTTAATAGGAGATTTGTGGCCCGTTGGTCGTTGAAGGTCGTGCTTCGAAGAGGGCCGTTGGACTATCGATTCAAATTCACTTGACAGACTTCAAAACGTGAAATAAATCACACAAATGACTCACATAAATATCATTCTTTACCTCTGAGTATATTTCTAAATACGGTGCATAAAAATAAGCTCTCGATCAGCAATTTTCTGTCACAGATTGAGCTTGACATGCGCAGTTAAGCCAAGTCCGCAAATAGCGGACTAAAAATTTGTGTTGGCCAGAGCCTCTCGTTTCTCGGTCGCTGACCAAGAGGAACGCAGGCTCTGGGTACGAGATTGATGTTGCTTTGTATTGAAATTTGAGTATTGGTGGATTTCCTATGGTGTATATGAATATCTATCGAGTAACCAAAGGAGAATGGCCCGCGAATGAATTGAAATAATAATTCACTACAAGAGAGCATATACAATACCTTTCAATGATTTCTTATTTCGAATTCTTTAATGTATTTGAATATATGGTTCATCTAACCCTTTTTGAACCCTCTCTCTCGTCTGTTGTTGTTCATACGTAATACAATTCATACGATATTTCCGCAAGATCCAAGGAATGCTTCAATATGCCAATGAGTGTGCAGTCTGTGGACAGTCTTTTCTAAACACGCGGTTAGAGTGCGTTCATATCGTGGATGCCAAGAAGGTGGGTGTGGCATTTCACGTGCTTGGTGATAAATATATCCAGACACGTTATCTGATTTGCTTTTGCTGTTTTTAGTCGCTAAAAACCAAGACAGGTACCAGCATCATTCCCGTCAGGGGCTTACTGTGTTCATACAAGTGTTTTAACTCAGAGGGCCACGATTACTTTGGTATTGCGCACGTGGAAGAAACGTGAGGGCGGGGCAACACGTCGTCAAATAAGCAAAATCTTGGAAATGGGAATTTGAATTGTTAAATTGTTCTTATTTGGAGTTTTGTTCACTAGAGGTCGCCACACTCACGGGAAAGATGAATTTTGAGAGCGTATAAACCGGTTGATGTTGTTATCGGGTGAAGACTGAACTTGAAACAACATTTGATGCACAAAGATACGTATTTTATTTGAAGATGTAACTTCATTTTGTGCAGTTTAGATGAAAGGTAGCGTTAATAAACGGAATATCTTTACAAAAAGGTTATGTACATAGTCTCCATATGCATGTTTATAGTTTGGAGCGAAAACTGTATAGTTTCAAAGTAAATATATTTTACAAGTAATTTGATGTAAGTTGGCCTTGTCATTGATTTTAGAACATACTTACTTTAGATATCAGGTAACTCGATTCCTACAGAGCAGTTTGTTTTAGGTGGTTGAAAGATTTTTTCCTAAACAAAACATAATATATTGCCTTTTGCCTCCGCATGAAATACTCTGAAGATGCAATGTTAATTCCTATCTGTAAATAGTAGTCTCAACTGCGTGTTTTCTGGCTGTTTGTTTCGACGGGTCTTTTCCATAAAAGTTTCCTTCCATTTACCCCCAGAAGATCTAGCTTGTTGTAAGGGTCTATCTTATTGTAAGGATTATAGGGGGGTGTGGTTGTAACTGTGCTGGACAATGGACCCTTGTGCGCAAACTTTTGCTTCTTGTATTCATACGATGGGAACAACCTAGGAATACAAAGTGCATAAGAATGAGAAGAAATGGATTTAAACTACTGTAAAAGAATACTATTTCAAGCGAAAACCGACACACAGGACTTGCGGTCATTTCAAGCCCATTACAGCCAGTCAGAGGTAGGCGTGACGTTTGGTCACGCAGGTTGTGACCATAATATTAGGTAAGGCAAGGTAAGGCCAGGTTTAGACTGCTTGTAGGATTGGCTGATTAAGGTAGGGGCGCGCGCGTCCAAAACTCAATGGACAGCAAACTGATGTTATCAAGCGCATGCTATTTTATAAACACTATAACTAAATGGACTAGCCTTTGGATAAAACTTTATCAAGCTGATAAAATTATTGGATAACGGCATTGATCATTCTGTTGCTTGAGAAAGACACGCTCTGTGTGAAACCGAAGCCATATAGTTTAGAAAAAAGGCGCCAGGCATAAAAAATGAAACAAAATGAAACGAACTTGCCACATTACAAGTATAGCCAACACCAACGTCAAGGAGCCAAGAATTTAGGGCTGTACTTATGGTATGTCACCTTATTTACCACGGTTTTGGGCCAAAATTAATTGGTATGATCCACTAGGCTACGTCTCGTAAATCAACAGCGTGACCACTTGTCGTGATATGGACACTCAGGCTACTTCCAAACTTGATTCGGATAATCGTTAACTTTAAGATCGCGCGTGCAAAACGATCCTCGTTTGGACCGAAACGTCTTTAAACTCATGAATAAAAAATCAAGCTAGAAACAACCGAATCAAGCAATTTTGATCCGTTTAAATTTAAATTGAATGCATTTCTTTGGTGTCTTTTTCCGCTGTTCACCCGAATGGTCAGAAGACTTCACCAAGGCCAAAAATACGTTTTTAAATTTAACTGGATTAGAAAAGACGCGTATAGTCTTTCACCAAGGGTTGCTCATTTTCTTAGTTCAACAATTATACACCTACTTGTAAGTTTTCTTTGAAATACTTGTAAGGCCGGGATTTGGGCAAAGTTCTTGCGGTCTTGGTAACACGGGATATCGCGGGACATAACCGCAGTAATCTGGTACTGGTCTGAAACTACATCACAAGCAAACCATTAAAAACAAGTTATCTTATTCCTGTTTCTTGAGGCGCGTGGAAGTCCGTAAGCTAAGAAAAATCATGGATACGGAAACTGATAGTGCGCGCAATGACACCTGAAAACCTCACCAGTATTGCCAATAGGGACACTAGCTATAACAATCAAATAGTACTGTTTATCTTAGAGACCAAGGTGTTGCAGCGGTTGTGCACTTGAGGGACACTGTCTTTTCTAACACACTACCACTACATTCCAATATTCTATGCATACAACTCAAAACGCACTTGTTTATTTTTACTGAAGGAGAAAAACCAGAGCACCCAGAGAAAAACTCTTGAAGCAAGGGAGAGAACGTACTACAAACTAAATTTGATGCCCCTTCCTGGAATCGAACCGCCCAGGAACATAACTCTTACTTATCGGGCCTTTATTAACACAGGAAACAAGTCGTAACAATTCGATTTCAGCATGAAACACAACATGAGCTGGTAAAGTTAGTTGTCGTCGTAAAAAGAAAAATCTATACGCGCAAACGTGGCAGGGTAAATTACCGTTGAGGGCTCAGCTGTAAAAAGACCCGTTTACCTTCGACTTCGCAATGCAACGCCGTTGCGTAGCAGTTGTAGAAGAGAACGTGCGTGTAACACTCTGCAATTTGCAATACAGGGAAAACTTGCTTTGCAAGTCTCAGAAAAAAATGAACCAGCTTCACTTTTTGCAACGTTGCGAAGCATGTTGCAGCGTATTACATCTGTTCTGTACGTGATCTATCCCGCTGCAATACCCCAATGACGGGGGGGTATATATGTACATTTTTTTCCCCTTATGTTAAAATGCAGTGAAAATGGATTTAAAAAAAATCAAAATTAAAAAATGAAATTAAATGACAAAATTGGGCTTTTGAGAGCGCAGGTCCTCCACATCCCCGACAACTCCAACTTGGCGCTTTTCTACGTCTATCCTCCATCCCAAATAAGTACAATTTCAAGGGCAATCGCGAACAGTGCAAACAAAAATGGAATCAGAAATCAGGAATTGAATCAAAAGCTAGGTCTTGGAGAAAAGGCCCGTGATTTGGTGGAACCGATGAAAACCATTGATATATCGTATCGAAGAGAGTAGCGCGCGCGTCTGATATTCCACCATCAACTTGCAATGTTCTGCTCTCTTCAGCATTGCAGGAAAAACTGCCCATAATCCTTTTATCACCGATACTTACAATTGAACTTCTTTTTTCGTCACAGGATCAATGATAGGTTGATACTTGTATGCTATTATCTTGGGTTTATTTTGAGGCTCCCTTGGACTATTAATCCTGAAAAAATAATCAACAACCTATTACCGTGGTAACAAGCACACCCAAGCATGAGCACCGACCTATTACCATGGTAACAAACACACCCAAGGATGAACAACCAGCCTATTACCATGGTAACAAACACACCCAAGGATGAACAACCTTAATTTTGCAAGTCAACTAGAAATTTTTAAGATGTTTTTCGAAGGTAAAGAAGTAAGGCATCACAAAGGAAATAGAAAACAAAAGACTTAATTAACCATACTGTTAGTATCTCACTACCTTCGTGTAAACGGCCCTTGGTCTCAAAGTCATAAAAAATAGTGCATAAAACTATAATTTTTACAACTTCAGTTGTATCCTGATGGTCGATCAGTTAGGGGTTGAACAACCATTAATAATAACAATAACTTTATTAACGCCTCGAAATCTTCTAGCCGGGCACAGGTGCCCTACTAATCGGGGAGACAAAAATCGTTACTGGATAAATTGATCGTCTAGCTATTGTTGTCGTCGTACAGTTTAAGCCTTGTGTTCACGAGCGACGGAAGCACCCGGGGAGGGGGGGGACTCCATTGTAAAAGGATATGCTCGTCGGAAATTTTAGAAAATACCCCTAAAAGATACCGGAAGCTAATGAACATTATTATCATGAACATAAAATTGCATTGAACGTACGGTCGACACGCCGAGTTTTGAAGGCAAATTTCGTCCATTTGAGAACAAAATAATAAGCGATGGATACCCTAAGAGAGACCAAGAAATGCTAAAACTCTAAACTTCAATTTTAACACCCTAAAAGATACCAAATCGCTGATTTTTACCCCTAAGAGATACGACGAGCATACCCGATCCTTTTACAATGGAGTCCTTCTCCCCGGGCGGAAGCAGAAGTGGAAGCAACGCACGCAGACTCAGTGTAGAGAGGAGCCGACAATGAACAGTGCATACTGAATCTGTGTATACTGCTTCTGCTCCCGTCGCTCGTGAAAACCATGCAGCTTTAGGCCTTGTACCACACTTGTGCCGTACCAAATTGTCGCAATGAAAATTTTGGATTTTTTGAGCGTCTTAACAATTTTGGAGCTACTGGGTTGATTTAGAATAACCAAAGCATTCAGCAACCCATAACCAGCCAATGTGACTCAAACTAAAATTTGAGTTCAAAACGGCGCATGCATAGAAAGTACAATGTCTGAATTAGGCTTTTGACTCAATGTGCAGTACGTTGACATCGAGATGCTACTTACAAGCACTGTGGTCGTACTGCTCTACGTTCAACTTCATAAGAACGAGACTGATTGAAGCGAATTTGTACTCTATCCCATAAAGGTGCGACTTCCTGCCACACCCCAGCACGTGGTTCTAATGCCCCGGTGGTATCACATCGCACCATGTCGGCCTTTGGTGAGTAAAACATTGTTGGAGCATCATCGCCTGTCGCTTCTTCTGTTGATTCCTGGGGAGGAAAGTGCTTAGATTTAGCAGAGGCTCAAGCAAAAATGAAGGATTTGAGAAGGAAGGAAGGAAGGAAGGAAGGAAGGAAGGAAGGAAGGAAGGAAGGAAGGAAGGAAGGAAGGAAGGAAGGAAGGAAGGAACTAAGCCTGCGTAGTCGACGCACTTTTGGGAGCAAAGGGGAGGAGAGAGAGAAAGGGGAGGGGGTGATGGAATGAAGGGATCTTCCTCTTTCACTTTTCCTCCTCAAAAAGGGCCGCTACGCTTGCTTTGTTATTCTCAGACCAATCGGATTATTTCGTCAAAAAGAAAAAAAAAGAAAAGAAAAAAAAAAAAAAAAGAAAAGAAAAAGAAAAAAAAAAGGAAAAAAAAAGGAAAAAAATTAAAGTAAAGAACTGTTTTAACGTCGGCCTAAAAGGCTTAGTTTTTAAAAGAAAAAACACTTATTTTAACATTAAGTTTTTACAAATCCAAAATTAAAGCTAACCTAGCTGGTACAAAAGCCACCAAAACGCTCACAAAAACAATAGGTATTCTATTCGTCCCAAATGATCTGCGATATAAAAATCTTGCACGCGCGCAGATTTTAATGCTGGCAGAAATATATATAAAAAAAATAAGGAACTGAAAACATTTGTCATATCCCACTGCAGACACGACCTTCCTCAGCACCAACCTTCTGAGCCCCGGGAGGGGGGGGGGGGGGGTGTTCTGAGTCCGTTAGTTGTCCCTTCACTTATTTTAACCGTTTGTATTTGTATTTATCCTTTATTCTACTTCTATTTGTTATAAATCTTTATCTAAGTGCAAGTCTCTGAATAGATAATAAATAAATAAATAAATATTAACTTATCATTCCTGCTTTTTTTTGCCTTTTGTTTTAAGCGCTTAACGAAAAGCAAATTGCAGAAACTGAAAAGCGAATTGCGGAGGCACTGTTACACGCTGAAACTTTTCCCTGAACTTGCCTCAATCGCCGTTGCGAGACAAGTTTCACAACGCATTGCACCGTGTAATATGGTCATTGAGCTGGAACTTTCCCAGGGTCGATTTCTCGAGACGGCCGTTCACGAAAAGTAGAACTGTCTTTCGGGAACAGAAACTTATGTCGCGAACAAGTTTAATTTCAAGACGAAATTTCAGCGTGTAACACCCCTTATCAAATTCGTCTCGCATCGGCGATCGACACAAGTTTCAGATAAAAGTTTCAGCGGGTAACAGCGCCTTTACCTCATTTTCTTCATCATGGTCATTGCTCCGATAACGTGGAATACTTGGAGTATCGATCCTTAACAGTTTCTTTCTCTCCTCTTCTTCAACATTCTCTCCAACCAGTTCAATTGGAGTTCTGACATACTGAAATCGTCTTGGCAAAATCTGAGGCTCCGTCCTTAATTTTGGCTGTAATTTTGTTAGATAAGATAGTCCAAGTGGCATTAAAACGTCGGTCATGTTGGCTACTCTATTTGAAAACGATTACAAGTTTATCTTATTGCTAATAAATTGTACGTCCACTGTTTTATAAACAATCGATTAATTAATTGCACAGTTAATTATACGCTAATTAAATTTCGATGCCTGAAATTTTGGCGCGCGCGCAATTATCATTATCTACGCCATCTGCATGTGCTATAGTAAAGACGTAGTGAAACTAGTGAAGTAAAGGAACGAGCCAACTTAAATAATAAGCTCTTAAAGCAGACGTAACGAGTATCATAAGAAAGTCGCAGGACTTGAATAGAGAGCCATTCGTGACACGGGTGAAAAACGCATTGCGCATACTCGAGAGCTTTAAATAAAACCATTGGAGGTTTAGTAAATCTTGAAAGTTAAGGCTGTCCGTGTAAAGTAATTAAGTGGCTATTTTTTCCTAAAACATCGCTTTAGTTGTTCTCTTTCCCTGGTAGAAAAAAAACATACACGAGAAATTCGTATAATGCACAACTCGACGGTACTTTTTATTTGTAAACACGAACGCGTCAACGAATTCCCACCGAACTTTCGAATATGCGCAATGCGTTTTCACCCGTGTCGCCATTCGTCGTTTTGATTGGTAGACTGCATGATTGCCACCTTTGCACGTCCCGCCAGACTAAAGTCTTGATTGGCAATTGGTAGAAACCCAGACTGAGGAGGAGTTTTATTTACTAATTCTGAACACTTTGTTGGCTTCCCGGTAGCCTATTGACCTATGAATTATGACCTATGAATTATGCAAACAGTGGTTATCACATTTTCAAGTTCTCATCAGTTTCAAGTACATGCCTGTCAGCAGGAAGAAAGGAAGCTCTCGAGTTATTTGCGCCAAATCAAAAGCATGTAATTGTGTTGCAATCGCGATGAGGATGGAGGAGCTAGAATTCAAGATGGCGGCCAACTGACAAAATGGCTTTCAAAAACATAGAGGGTTGTCCAACATATCCATTCAATACGAATGGTGAATGGTGGTGTCTAATGGTGTCTAATGGTGAATTACCACAGGGATCCCAATATATGGTGCAATTGATAAGTGAACAACTACTATATTAGGATATTACCTTAGATTAATATAAGTTGATCACTTTGGAAAAAAATTGTGTTTTAAATTTTTAAAAGGGGGGTATATCCAATGGTACCAATAGTACCATTGGTACCAATGGTAACTGTATAAGAGATACTTTTTTACTGAGGTGAATAACTTTTTAAAGTGGGTTTCCTGTGTAATGAATACTACATAAACTAACAACCCAAGGGAGTCAACTATGTTGACCATTGGTACGAATGGTACGAATGGTAAAGAGCATTTACAATTGGAACGAATGGTGTAATGGGTTTCCTGTGTAATGGATATTACATAAGCTAACAGCCCAAGGGGGTCAAACCACGTTCACCATTGGTACGAATGGTGTTGAATGGTGAAATGGGTTTCCTGTGTAATGGATATTACATAAGCTAACAGCCCAAGGGAGTCAGACCACGTTCACCATTGGTACGAATGGTACGAATGGTAAAGGGCAATTACAATTGGTACGAATGGTGTTGAATGGTGAAATGGGTTTCCTGTGTATTGGATATTACATAAGCTAACAGCCCAAGGGAGTCAGACCACGTTCACCATTGGTACGAATGGTACGAATGGTAAAGGGCAATTACAATTGGTACGAATGGTGTTGAATGGTGAAATGGGTTTCCTGTGTATTGGATATTACATAAGCTAACAGCCCAAGGGAGTCAGACCACGTTCACCATTGGTACGAATGGTACGAATGGTAAAGGGCAATTACAATTGGAACGAATGGTGTTGAATGGTGAAATGGGTTTCCTGTGTATTGGATATTACATAAGCTAACAGCCCAAGGGAGTCAGACCATGTTCACCATTGGTACGAATGGTACGAATGGTAAAGGGCAATTACAATTGGAACGAATGGTGTTGAATGGTGAAATGGGTTTCCTGTGTATTGGATATTACATAAGCTAACAGCCCAAGGGAGTCAGACCATGTTCACCATTGGTACGAATGGTACGAATGGTAAAGGGCAATTACAATTGGAACGAATGGTGTTGAATGGTGAAATGGGTTTCCTGTGTATTGGATATTACATAAGCTAACAGCCCAAGGGAGTCAGACCATGTTCACTATTGGTACGAATGGTACGAATGGTAAAGGGCAATTACAATTGGAACGAATGGTGTTGAATGGTGAAATGGGTTTCCTGTGTAATGGATATTACATAAGCTAACAGCCCAAGGGGGTCAGATCATGGTCACCATTGGTACGAATGGTGTTGAATGGTGAAATTTTATTTTCTTTATTCAAATGAATTGGGCTTCCTGTGGTAAAATTGAAAAGTTGAAATGAAGATTATTTTAAAAAGCATTAGCTTTGGTTTGTATATACTCTAACCCTTTGGTCTCCTGTGAATTGTATGTTCAAGTTCAAGTTCAAGTTCAAGTTTATTAGATTTGCACCATTACATTATGATAAATGTATATACATAATAACAAAATGAAATATATAATAAAAAAAATTAAGATGTATACAAATATGAGATATTCCAACACATATTTATAACCAAAAATTAAGGTACAGGATATCTGGAGTAACTTTCGTTAATCGAGCCAGATACCCTTTTAGTGTTTAGTATGGGCTTGTAAGCTCAGTGATCTTTATTACAGTATATATTTTAATATTCAGATTCACTAGCTGTCACATTATTTCACAATCTACTTTGTAGTGATTCATAATTCTCAGAAAAAGAAAGCAAAAATCTCCAACACTTCTTTTAATTGATACAAGTAATTAAACCTTTTCAACATCCTGGATGGGGATATTGCAGAACAACATATTATCTTGATTTGTCTGTCTTCAATATTTTGTGACATCTTAATTGTTTTTTGTGGTTGTTGTTATTGTTTTGGTTTGGTTTTTAATGTAGAATAGAATGATGGCACACTAGGTGAATACTTGTCTCTTCCAGATTACACAGATAATACAATTTAAAGTGATTATCAAAACAGCTACTTAACATAAGAAGAAAACAAGGAATTAAGCATTTTCAATTTGCATTTAATAGGGCTCATAGGGCTTACTGAGCAACTTCATGCTTTAATAATGAAAACAACTCTGTCTCTAGTTTGCATGCAAAATTTCTTCATTTTTTCCTCTCACTTTTTTCATTAAATTGCAGACCCAAACTGGAGCTGTATTTAAACATTAGTGGGGCTGAAATAAGTTTAAAATCTTTTTTTTTTTACTAATTTATTACTAATAAAAGTAGTGCAAAAAGTTCACTTTAAAACAAAATGTAATTGTAATGTACTACATGCCATGTACTTGAGTGTTTGTTTAAATTTAACAGTTCAACGTGCATAAATGTTTATTTTTTTAAGTCATCAGTCCCAAATAATAGATAAATGATCAAATATAGGTACAAGAGACTTTTGAACATCATTTTCTGACCAGGGTCTTTACCTTGAAGTGCTAATTTCTTATTGTCTTTAGAAGCATTCCTTGTTTCACGCTCAATTAATGCAGACGATTCTTGATTTCAACTTTAGCTCGATTTTTAAGTAGCGTTACTGAAGGCATCTTCACAAAACGAAGAATACACAATCCTAAATGACTCATTCATTATGAGAAGTTTTTTGAAGCTATGAATCCAACTAAAAAGTCGTCCAACTTTGAAAATGTTCTCTGTGTCCTTCGTCTTGCGAGCGGCAGTTTTTGAAACGACACCGGGCCCGAAAGAATATTCAAACGTAAGTTTTTTTCCCTTTAACCCGTCAAGATTGGCACAGATTAATGATCATGAAATTCGCTAAATTTGTACGAGGTTTTGAGAACAATATTTCTAAGTTTAGCAAGTTAAAACTGCAAGGAAACTTGTAAATTTTAAGTTTTCAAAGTGTCAGCGCAATCATGACATCCGTTAGTTGGATTTAACGATCGAAGCTAAAGCATTCTTAAATTGTTTTATAGCCGATTTTCGCGAATTAAGTTATATTGTTTTGATTTTTTTAAGACCGTGAGTGCCTTCGTTCCTCAACATTTGGAAACGGCGAATCATTATATATTGTTTTAATTTATTGTTTTTGAAATTGATTTCGAAGTTATTCAAAATATTCGATCCGAAGTTCGTCTTCATAACAATTAAATGAGCTTTTGAAAACGGCCATGATTATATCCATTCGAGGATTTAACGAAGCATTCTTAAATTGTTGAATTGTCTAGATTTTCGCGAATTAAGTTATATTGTTTTGATTTTTTAAGACCGTGTGAGTGCCTTCGTTCCTCAACGTTTGGAAACGGCGAATCATTTAATTTATTGAGTTTTGATTTCGACTTATTCAAAACATATGGGTTTTTGAAAACGGCGATAATACAAATAACGATTACACATCACAATCTTAACGGCTAAACTTGCCGTCAATATTGTATATTTTACCAAAATATGCTAATTGGCAGTTTAGAATCACCAATCGCACCATTCGTAACCATTGGTAAGCATCTCGAGCACACCGGAGGCTGTTACCACAGAGTTCCCAAGTTACTATATCTAATCAATAAGATATGGGCGCGATTGATGCCACAGGCATCCCAAACGACCTTATGGAATGATAATGTTGGGAGCCCTGTTTACTGGTTTAGATTTCATGAACAGACGTGTATAGGAATAGTGATGGGAGCCCTGTGTAGTATTTCACCAATAGACACCAATAGACACCATTCGTTACCATTGTAATGGAATGGGTATGTTGGACATTCTTGAAAACATATGGATATTTTATTGATTTTTGGTTGGTACTATTAATTTGCACTGCAGTGCAGTTACGTTTGTACAGTGCAAATTACTTTTTCCTGCCGTGTTAGCGATGTCGCTGCTTTCAGCCAACTGAACCAGAATCGAGAATTTTTTCATGTATATTGTTAAGCCAGTAAAAGTGTAGCAGTAAGCCACTTCACGCGTTTTCGTCCGCCATTTTGAATTGGGGCAAACGCGGCAAAATTTATAGAAATCTGAATCACTTCGACTTATCATAACGCCGCTCGATTTCAGCTGTTTTTTCGCTATGTCGCGCCCGCTTGATAACATCGGTTTGCTATCCATTGGGTTTTGGACGCACGCGCTCCTACGTTAATCAGGCTAGCCAATCTTGCACGCAGTCTAAACCTGGCGTTACCCAATATAATGGTCACACCCTGCGTGACCAAGCGTGAAATGACTGCAAGTCCCGTGTACGTGCCGGTTTTCGCGTGAAAATAGTTTTCTTTTGAAGTAGTTTTAATCCATTTCTTCTCACTCTTATGCACTTTGTATTCCTAGGTTGTTTCCATCGTATGAATACAAGAAGCAAAAGTTTGCGCATAAAGGTCCCCCTCCCCCTATAACCCTTTCAATAAGATAGACCCTTACAACAAGTTAGATCTTTGTGGGGTAAATGGAAGGAAACTTTTATGGAAAAGACCAGACAAAACAAACAGCTAAAAAATGAACACGCAGTTGAGACTCAGAGTAAATAGAGTCTATTTACAGATAGGAATTAACATTGCATCTTCTGAGTATTTTATGCGGAGGCATAAGGCAATATATTATGTTTTGTTTAAGGAAAAATCTTTCAAATTACCCGTAGAAACTGCTCTGTAGGAATCGAGTTACCTGATATCTAAAGTAAGTATGTTCTAAAATCAATGACAAGGCCAACTTACATCAAATTACTTGTAAAATATATTTACTTTGAAACTATACAGTTTTCGCTCCAAACTATAAACATGCATATGGAGACTATGTACATAACCTTTTTGTAAAGATATTCCGTTTATTAACGCTACCTTTCATCTAAACTGCACAAAATGAAGTCACATTTTCAAATAAAATACGTATCTTTGTGCATCAAATGTTATATCGAGTTCAGTCTTCAAGTCGACCATCGGAAAAGCCTACGGTGACAACATCAACCGGTTTACGCTCTAGAAATTAATCTTTCCCTCAATTAAGTGTAGCGATCTTTAGTGGACAAAACTCTAAAAAGAATCTTTTAACAAGTCAAATCCCATTTCCAAGATTTTATTTAACCACGTGTTGCCCCGCCCTCACGTTTCTTCCACGTGCGCAATACCGAAGTAATCGTGGCCCTCCGAGTTAAAACACTTGTATGAACACAGTAAGCCCCTGACGGGAATGACGCGGGTGCTTGTCTTGGTTTTTAGTGACTAAAAAACAGCAAAAGAAAAATCAGATAACGTGTTGAAATAAATGTGTCACTAAGCACGTGAAATGCCACACCCACCTTCTTGGCATCCACGAAATGAACGCACTCTAACCACGTGTTTAGAAAAGACTGTCCACAGACCGCACACTCACTGGCATATTGAAGCATTTCTTGGATCTTGGGGAAATGTCGTATGAATCGTCTTACATATGAGCGACTACAGTGAGACGAGAGAGGGTTAAAAAGGGTTAGATGAACCACACATTCAAACATATCAAAGAAATAAGAAAGCATTGAATGGTATTGTATACGTACCCATCTTTAAGACCTTTAAGTACAAACCGTGCAGTAATCTCCTGCAACATCAAATCATCGAGTTGAGCATAGCTTAGCGGGCACATCAATAAAAAAGGGCCAATACATGTAAATCGTTTTTACGAATGCTGTCATACCTTGCCACACAAAAATTTGAAAAAATTGTTGGGAGTGGAAAATGAATTATAAAAACTCCGAGTCGCAGGACAGATGGGGTTTGAACGCGTGACCTGATAACCGGTCAGACGCTGTAACTACTGAGCTATTGAGACTCTTATGCATAGTGAGCAAGGTCGTATCGTATGTAATTTTCCACTTTATTCTAGCCTCGATTTCTAGCCGACTAGTCCTTCAAGGCTGAAAATCGAGTTCTCTTCAATTTCAGTCCACTCTTTCCTATGATGACGTTTTGATGTGAATTCAAAGTTTTTACCTTTAACGTTAGAACTTCATCTTCTTGTTGAGAATGGACAGGAATGTGTTTGAGTAGGTTGTTCTCTTCACAGTAAAGTTCTCTTAAGGACAACTGTGAAAGCTATCAAACAAAATAATAGAGTGATTTTCATCGGACTGTGAAACAATTACTAATAGTCAGTGTTTAATAGTGTCTAATAGTTGTATTGCAACAAAAGAAAACAATGGGTGCAGATTCTATTAGTGTCTATTAGCTTAGTAACTATTTCACAGTCCAGTGAAAATCACTCTAGAGTGATTTTGATTTGCTCATGAAGATTGATGACTATTTAGTTTGTACTAGTCGATAAAAAGAAAACAATGGATTTAGAGTCTACTACAAACTTTTGGTTTGCCAATTAGGCAGACCTTACGTTAGTCCCCTAAGATGCAGCAGGAAGGGTTGCCACGCCTCTCTTCACTCTCCCCTGTGCATTTGGTTGCCCAGGAGACTGGCCTTACCTCTGCTGGGAATATTCTTAGTCTGTTGGCTGAAATATCTAACAATTCCAGACTTGTACACTTTGTTAAACCCTGCAAGAACATATTCATTTTTCTCATCAGAATTTACCTTTGGGCGATTACCCAGAAATGTTTAAATTGAGTGAAACAGACTCATTTTCCTGACTTTTTAGGAAATTCATGGCACCCCAAATGATGGCCAGGGCCCAGTTGTTTAAAAGTGGATTAATGTTACTCCTGGGTTAAAATGAATGGTTTTCAGTGAATTGTGGGATAGTGCTAATCCCCTTTTGAACATCTGGGTCTTGTGCACCTGTTACCTCTGGTAACTCTTCAATGTAATTCTTGTAGGCATATAATTTTTTTAGGTTTCTCAAGAACGCTATGTCTTCTGGAAGGCTGAAATAGTACAAAATGAATATATATCAAATTTCATAGTGGCTGTCCATATAATCTGAAAGTGAGCCAATGAGAACCAAGACTGACATCTATATGTATTATAACCTGTGGCTAAACTCTCTCTAATTCAGATGCAAGTACTGGAGTTATTTTAGAGGGTGTCTACATGAGAGGGAGTCTGTGATATCTGTTCCTGGTTGGTGGGGGGACCTCTAGTATATTTTGGACAGGCATGATTGTCGTCTTTTAATGGTCAAAATATTATAGGATTTGGTTATTAAGGGTTATACTCATGGTCAGACATTGGTGATTTCACAGATATTGATACCAGATTAAGATTTTGTATGTTTTATTTGTACCTCTTAGATGGAGGTGAAAAAAGAGTTTGAGCCACACCCATTTTGGTACCCCCTTAGTGGTAAAAATAGCCTGAGCCAAATCCATTCTGGTACCTTTTAGTGGAAAATACTGCCTGAGCCAAACCCATTGGTACCTTTTAGGGGTAAAAATAGCTTAAACCACACCTATTTCTGTATCCTTTGAGGGTGAAAATGAAAATTTCTGACAATCATCCACAACTAAAAAACAAGGAAGTCCCTGCATACATATACCCAAGGGGGTATCTGTTATTCAAAATTCTCTATCTTGAGAACTGGTAGCACTTTTAAGAATATGCTGGTATCGTTGTTTTGATAGTGGGAGGGAGCAGGGGGAATGGGGGTGGGGTTGAAGAGAGGGGGGTTCCAGTGGGTCCAGTATAAAAATGGTACCTTTTTATTTGGTTATCAGCAATGTGGAGCTCAGTCAAATTTATCAAGTGACAAATCTCAGTTGGAACTTCAGCCAAATTGTTGTTGTCCAGACTGAGAAATTGTAGTGATACAAGCCTAAAGCAAACATGCAAACAAAGAAACATTGACAACTTGTTGACACATCATTGATTATATTACTTGGTGTAGCTGTGAGGTTTGCAGTGATACAGTATTGGGCAATTTTTCATTTCAATCAGTATTTTGGAAATAACCAAAATTTTACTAACAACACTTTTATGATGTTTCACTTCAGATACCACATACAGTTTTCAGTTTAAGGGTTCTTGAAGATTTTTGTTGTAATATTTCCTCAAACTTCTTTTAGGTTTTGTGGTTTTCAATTGTGATAAAAAAGCATCCCAAAAATACCTGTTAATTTCAGGAGGCAGTGTAGTGAGAAGATTTCCATTCAGATTTAAAAATATCAGCTTTTGTAATCCACCTGGGAAATTAAAATTAATTATAAGTAATAGCATGGCTATGAGGTTGATTAGTGATTAAATGTACCCGAAGCCGAGGGTACATTTAATCACTAATCAACCGAAATAGCCATGCTATTACTTTGTAATAGTATGGTTGCCGAGGAAGTATATAGGAAAACTAGAACGATTTGGACCAAATAACAAGTTACAAATGAATAAATTAAAAGTGCTGTTATTACTCTAGGGAACTCTATTTAGACACTATCGCTCAACCAGAACAGTACAAAACTAAGTGCAAGAAAGACCTAACACAAAGGAAACAATGCCTCGTTACAACTCACTTGTCTAAAACAGTTATTTATATTCACCAAATAATATTGAAAATAAAAAAGCGTTGTGTGATAACATTGTCGTGCCACGCATGCGCAAGATTATTCCAGTCCATCCCAAATGTGACAAGCATGCTGAATAGTATTGTAATCCATCCCACATGGTTTAGACTACACTGAAAGGTTACTTGAAGCTAATTTGCATAATTCAAGCACTGCTAGCTGCGGATGTGTCCTCAGGAAATTTCTCAGGGACGTATCCATAGTTGGACTCTTGCATAAACATGAGGTATGATTGGTTACTAATCGTACCTCATGTTTTATGCATTAGGTACGATTAGTTACTAATCGTACCTAATGCTTATGCATGAGGTACGATTAGTTACTAATCGTACCTAATGCTTATGCATGAGGTTCGATTAGTAGCAGTGAGGGGGCATTTAGCCATTAAATGCTCCTCTCGGAACAATAGAATCCGAGGCAACCATGCTATTACACAACTAAGGTTGTAATCAACTATAATAATCAACTATATATATGATCTAAGATAAACCTATTCTCCCAAAGATGGCCATTGTATGTAGAGGAAATAACTTGGTCCCAGTTCACTCTCTGTCAATTTATCTATTTATTTTTTTGCACAAAACAACAACAACAACAACAACAACAACAACAACAACCACCAAACCAAACCAAACTAAACCAAAATGTACTTACATAAAACAGAGGGATTTAAAACTTTAAGCAAATTGTTAAAAAGATGAAGTTTCTGCAAATTCTCAAGGTAGTACAACACTTCAGGAAGTTCTTCTAATTTGTTGTTTCCAAAATTCAATGCTTCAAGCTGGAGAGGTAAGACAAATAACACGATTACTCGTTACCTGACGTAGAGCGTCCTTAGCAACCATGGGAATCATCACTTCAAAATGCGACAGAAATGACATTTTTAGAATAAACAAATAATAAAAATGTGGATGTAAAGAACATGTAAAACAAATCCTATTAAAAACGGAAAAAGATATAGCATTTAAGTCGTAGACAACTTATAATCGTCATCTGAGAGCAACCCGGAAAATCTGCCTCGGAAAATATGCACTATAAATTAAAGTTCTTACTACCTGACTTAATGCCGCAAACTCCTTCGGCAAATCTCTCAAACTGTTATTCTTCAAGTCAACTGTCCTTAGAGATGCAATTGTCCCTATTATCGGCGGAACATGCTCTAAATTCTTGTTGCAAAGGTTCAATGACTTGGGTTTTGCTTTACAAGCATTCAGTAAAATTCGATCCGCCATTTTGTTTGTACAATCGCAGAGGTCTGGGACCAAATGAAAGTACAAAAATTTGAAATTAAATCTTATGATTATTTTTGAAGAAAAGATGAATAAGAATTAAAATGAGTAAATAGATAAAAAGAAAAGGCAAGAGAAAAAAGGAAAAAAGAAAGAGAGAAAGAAAAAGAGAACTCGAACTTCGTTTGGTTATTTGCCGGTCTGCGGTATTTCAAAGTAGGACATGCGACACGCAAGTTTCATTCCCGCGAGAACGAGCGAGAACGGGAATGCATGTTGTAAGGTTTGTGAGTTTATTTTAACTGTTTTGTGATGTCTGGATCGCGTGGGGTGAAATCATTTGTCACTGAAGCTGAAGTTGAAGAAGTACGCAAGAAAAAGCAAGAAGAATGGGAGAAAGTTCGCAAACCAGACGATCCTCTCGGTGCGTATTCTCCAGTATTCATTGATTTGCTCATTGACGTCGAAATGTCTAATGAATCTTTGAATACACTGACTTTAGACTTGTAATCAATAGTTGAGAGCATTTAGATAGCACGAGGGCCGTCATTAAGAGATCTCTGAATGCTGCCTTGTAAATACACATTCCTTGAGTTCTTGGTCTCCCTGTGTTGACATGAATCTCCATGCATCTGGCAGTGGTATTTCTGGGTTTCAATCACTAGATGAAAGCAGGGTTCTCATACCAATTTCTAACAAGCAGTATGATGTAACCATATGTGGATGATGGCAAGCTAAGTTGATGTAGAAGTCTACGACTAAAATCAAACTTCATCGTCTGAACAGGTGGCTGCTTGTTTTCCCAGGCAGCAAACCTCTGACATTTACTGGCTTCTACAGAGATGCTCCTGGGTATCCCTGGGATACCTCAAAGAAAGATGGCCAGTGCTGATGGTACAACTATCGAATACCCTACAAATGATATTTGTGATATTCATATTATTGTGTTTCTATTGTGTTTCTGCATCGTTTTCAAAAGATCGACTACATGAATATCATTTGTGGGGTATTCCATAGTTGCTCCGTGCTGGCTGTCAGGCGAGTGCTTTTAGGGTGTGTTCAATTAGTGATCAGTCCCTTGCCAAGTTCCTCATGGGAAGAGTTTTACTTGATTTTTAGGTGAAACATTTACATAGAGACTGGAGCAAAAATTCACCTGCATTATGTGAGTTTTTTCTGCCCTGGACGACATGAAAATCTTTTTGTCGTAAACTAAAACATCCCTTAACAAGTAATGATGTTTCAAAGTCTTCTTGTCACATTATTTATTATAATTTTTTATGCCCACAAGTATATGTTTACTTGTCCCTTTATATGAACACAGCCTGGAATGAAATCCCCATGAAAATAGCCCGGGGGGGGGGGGGGGGGGGGGACTCCGATCGTAAATGGACGGGGATGCTAGTCGTACCTTTTAGGGGTCAAAATCTGCCATCTGGTACCTTTTAGGGTGTCTCAGACTTAAGTGGACTACCAAAGACATAGATGGTACCTTTTAGGGACTGTTTTGGAGTAAATAAACTACCTAAAATAGGCATGAAAGGGACGATTTCGATGACATGAATTGAATCTTCAAAGCACATCAATAACAAAATGTTTTATTACTTTAATTCTTTATTATTGTTTTTGAATTGGTACCTTTTAGGGGTAGAAATGAATTGTTGCCACTCCCACTCAGGTACCTTTTAGGGGTCATTTTCAAAATTTCCGACGAGCATCCCCGTCCTCTTATATATGGGAGTCCCCCCCCGGGGAAAATAGAAACCTTTAGAAAGGGTTTGACTGGAGGAGATGGTTTCAACTCTTCTACTTTAGGTAAGTGGTAAAGAAAGGTTGTAATAATTATTTTGATGTTGTTGTGCTAACAGAGAGACCAGAAGAAGTCCATGACACTCGTACTTTATATGAGAAGCTACAAGAACAAAAGGACAAGAAACAAGAAGAATGGGAAGAACAGCATAAGTTTAGTAAGCAGTTTGATTCACTTGTAATTTATATTGCTGATATACTAATGAATTATTATTTCACATTGATAATGGCAAAGTCACTGATAATGACAATTAGCTACACTGACTTTCAACAAAGGTTTAAAGTCAAGGTGCTTGGGTCAATAGAACAGGAAATGTGCAGAAATATTTCTGGATGCCAAGTTTGGTTGTTTATAGTCACTGCAGCATAATATTGCAGTGATAATTTAAGTTGTCAACTAGTACTTACTATTGATGAGAGTGATGGTATAATAGTGTGGTGATGATGATGTTGATGATGATGATGATGATAGGAAAGATGAGGAAATTATAATATTCTTAATGACAGTGATTGCAATGATGATGATAATAATGATTGATGGAAAGTACTGTAAATAAAGCTGGTGTAATTTTGTTGACTTAATAGAAAATATGATAAGAGGACTTGAAAGTGAAGAGACAGAATTTCTTGATTTGGTGGCAAAGCAGCAACATGAATTGAACAAGAAAAGATATGATGAAGAAAACAAAGAGCTCAAGGATTTTAGAGTAAGAAAACTCAATACATTTATCAGTCAAATGTTTGTTTGAGCATTCTAACCATCCCTGGCAATGGGTCTGATATCAATAGATTGAGTAAAACATTCAATATACATTTAAGTCTGCAGTGTCAGAACTTCAAGATGCTTCATTAGCTGCCAACACCAAACAAACTGCTAAAAAAACAGTCCAAGCACCTGGGAAGAAATCGCAAATGGACCTTATTGCAGGTGGAATAAAGCGTAGAAAAAGGTAAGAAACTTTATGAAATATGTGAGATAAACTAATCATTACATGAAATGTGGATTTGAGCTCCCAATACTTGAGATCTGCCTTTATTTGAATTCCAGTGGAGAGATATTTGACTATTGAAAAAGGATCCCTTCCTCTGAAATTTCCAATTTTCTTCCATTCTTGTCATTTTGTTATTCCTCCGACTCTCTCCTCCCTGGTGGTTTCTGATTCCCTCCTAGGTGGGCTATGGTTATTTACTAATGACACATTATTTGCTTGTTTAGTTCTAGTAGTTCTGATACAACACCTGAAAAGAAGTCAAAATTGGAGGAGAAAAAGAGTACATCAGATAGCCACATGGATGTTCAAAGTACATCACCTTCCACTAGTATCACAAATCTACCAACACAGTCATCTTCTGATGAAGAGAACAAATCAAATTCAGATCCCCCTCAAAAAGTTTATGTCCCCAGATGCCGTGTTGACAGAAGGGGACGAAACATTAGGCAATCTGTCACTATTCCTGGAATGGGAATTTATTCTGACTCAAGTGATTCAGAATCATCATCAAGTGATTCAGAGATAATAACTACTAGCTCATTTGTAAGATATCAATAAATTAATAAAAATAGGATTTTGTTTTATCCTTGATAATGATATAGACTTGGTTCATAGCACAATAGTTATTCTGTTGTGACACTCATTACCAAGAGTTCAACAAGATTTAGATTAGGAGATCAATATTGCTAGTTGATAAATGTCTTTCCAATTTAAAAAAAACAGCCGTTGTATATAGTACTGTCAGTAAAGGTTCTATTACATCATGCATTTTTTTGTGTAGCTCATCTTGCAAATCATGGCATTGCAAAACAAGTTGCACAATTAACCATTGCAGCAATGATCTAACATTAAGATACTGTGAATTATGCAAAATCATTGCAAGAAAATGATTGCACCATTTATTGGCATTTGAGACATGTAATGCAGGGGCGGATCCAGAATTTTGCAAAGGGGGGTGTCCCAAAATAGGCCTCTTGAGAGATGACGTCACATCCAAGATGGCAGCCTCCTAACAATGGAATTCGATGAAGTCATCTTGTAGGGTGCTAGGGGGTGTCCCTATGGACACCCCATTGGATCCACCCCTGTAATGGTTTGGGGGAGCAAGGATGGCACAGTTGGTTAGTGCATGGCCTTCGGGTCGAGAGGTCCCTAGTTCGATCCCCAGTCTTGACCTCGCATCCTTGTTTCGACTTCTTTCCGGCTTACTGTGTAGCTTTAAGTAGCTTTAAATACCCTTAAAACGGAGCACTGATGGAGAGAGGGGGTAAAATGAGTGCACTGTCGGCTTCCTGGAAGATTAGCTCAGCTAAAGGAACTACTGACGTTAAACAAGGCCCTTTACCTTTTAATGGTTTTTGCAGCTTGTATTTCAATGCCATTGTGAGACAAGTTGGAGAAAAGTTTGCACCATGTAACGTACGGTGCCTTAACCCACATACATACATGCAAGCTCTTACCACAAGTCTCCATGTCATCTCCTCTTTGGCCAATAATTGGAATTATCGTATGACCTGTATTTGGCCCTGCACACACTATTAAGAAAAGCTTTGAAAATAGACAGGTGATGGGGCACATACGGATTTTTAAAGGTGGTCCAGAAAACCCATATCTGGACCCAGACCCGTGTGTGTGTGTCCAAAAATGTGAATAAAATGATCAAAAAGAGTCATGATACAATGCTTATTGCCTGAGTTAGGTCAGGCTGGACTGGAAAATATTTGGCTCTTGGTCATTCAGCACTGACCTCACTGCACTTGGTCCATACAGCCATGAACTTGAGCCAAATATGTTCCTGTCTGTCCCTTCCACTCATTCAATAAGTGCATAATCTGAACTTCCTTGTTAGTGGAGTCTCCAACATTTGAGCTAGTTTGGTCAGATGAAGTAGGTTATGGTAAATTCTTGAAAACCTACAGACACCCTAAAACCAGAGCAGACTAGAATGAAGGTTGAGATTAATCCAGGTTCTGGGTCCTCCTTTTGTACTTTATTCCCGCTCACACAAGCAAAAAGGGCCTAGCGTTTGGACTAGAATTAGATCAGATCCAGGTGCTGGGCCCCTTCTTTTTTGGGATGAGGAAAAAATATTTTTTCTTGAACATTCCTCAGAAAGACAATGGGGTCAGACTTAGACAAGAAATGAATATATTCTTTTTATTGCATTATATGGGAATTTTATGCTGAAGATTGCTTTCCACATCAAGACAAAGACTTTTCAAGAAGTGAAAGTATTTTTCACACAAAGTTGTCACAAATTATATAGCTTTGAATGTACAAAAAGATAAAGATTGGATGGTATCCCATTAGTCTGTTTTGTAGTTTGCATAATCCATCATCTCTTTATACCACTGTTCCTCTTGAGGTAACATCTGTAAAACCTTTTGAAAAGATAGACAATATACAATTTTTTGGTTTGACAATTTTCAAACCAGTTTGATTGTTAGCTTCTGTCATCCCAGAGTATGTTGATGAGCAGACAGTAGAAACTAACACTCAAACTGCTTGGAAAAATTTCAAACTAAAGATAATTTCAAACCGCATTTGTGCAGTAGATGTTTGGATCATATTTGGATCTCTTACATTATTATTATTTTATATCAGTCATTTTCGGCTGGTGCTGGTAGTTAGTGAGTGTGCTATGATAACATTTGTATGTTTAAACATTTTAGCATGTGCACTTAGGGACCGATCGTTTATTACGTCGCAGGGGGGGCGGTGTTTTTTATGGGGGGGGGTACATTTTTGAAAAGCTCTCAAAAGAGGGGGGTACATTTTCCAAACATTGAAGACTTTGGGGGGGGGGGTACGTTTTGATTTTTATCGAAAAAAGATTTGACATAGCAACCTGATATGTTATGGTGTAATGTAATAGAAATTTGGAGTCCATGCGATTAGCGCTATTCGCATGGACCCCAAATTTCTATTAGCATTACACCATGACATATAGTCACTATTTACAAATCGGACAAACGAAACCTCCCTGAGAATTATAGACCTATCTCTATTCTCCCTGCAATCTCTAAAGTTGCAGAAAGATTAATGCATACGCAACTTTCAAACTTTTTAAAACACCATAAGCTCTTAACAGACTCTCAATCTGGTTTTCGTTCGGGGCATTCAACCTGTACAGCACTGCTTTTTGCATTAGATACTTGGCTTAAAAACATGGACAATGGCTCTCTAAATGGGAATGTGTTTGTCGACTTAAAAAAAGCCTTTGATACCGTAGACCACAATATCTTATTACGAAAGTTAAGTTGCTATGGTATCAATGGTAGAGCTTTACAGCTATTTACATCATATCTAAGTAACAGGACTCAGAGGTGCCATGTTAATGGCGTCTTGTCGAGAGAAGAACATGTTGTCTGTGGTATTCCACAAGGGTCAATACTGGGGCCCTTGTTATTTATCATTTATATAAATGATTTTCCAAAATGTCTAAACCATTCCATACCTGGGATGTTTGCTGATGATACATTTATAACAACGGCAGGCAAACACATCCAGGACATCCAGGAAAAATTAAACAAAGACTTAGAAGATGTAGATAACTGGTTAAAGACAAACAAATTAAGTTGTAACTCTAAAAAAACAAACTACATGATAATAGGGTCAAGACAAAACATAGAAAACGCTAATAGTATGGACTTAATTATGAATGACAAAACTATCGAGCGAAAGCAATGCACTAAACTTCTGGGAGTACATATCGACGAGTGTATGCTTTGGGATGACCATATTAAGCATGTTATCTCTAAAGTATCAAATGGCCTACGTATGTTATACAAAACAAGAAATTGGACAAATGACTTAGATACTTTGAAATCTGTTTATAATTCACTAGTGCTGCCGTACTTTGATTACTGCAGCATCACCTGGGGAAACTGCTCAAAAACCCGCATAGATCGATTGCAAAAATTGCAAAATAGAGCAGCCAGAATTATAACCAGGACAGACTACTCAGTCAGGTCTTATGAACTTCTAACAGAATTAAAGTGGTTAAACTTGAGTGAAAGACAAAAATTACAATTACAGATAATGATGTATAAAGTCTTTCACAAAGAAGCTCCTAATTATCTTCAAAGCTTATTTCAACTGACGTCCGAGGTACATAGCTACAATCTTAGAGGCAGTAAATATGATTTACAACCTCCTTTGCCAAAAACTAATTTCATGAAACGTTCCTTCTCCTACCGTGGTGCCATTGTATGGAATGAGTTACCAAACAAAATAAGAGAGCTCAATAATTTAAAAAACTTTCGGAAAGCTCTTGAGTAGAAAAGATTTGCTCGCCCATGTATGTACGCATTTAAAATTGTAGCATATAATTAGTTCATTAGTTAGTTATCTATTATATATAATCAATTAGATATTTAAGTTAGATATAGTTTATTAAGTATTTATATAAATATATAATAAGATTGTATATACATATGTACATAATGCCACTATTATGTATTTATGTATATATAATTTTTTTTTAGACATTAGCTTTTTACATTGTATATATATATATTTTTAGCACGGCACGTCTGAAAACCAGTCCCACTGATGGCGTTTACCGTGGGTAAATAAAGTTAATTGATTGATTGATTGATTGATTGATTGAGTCACGGCGTTTTGTGTACGTCCGGAACCAGCATGTAAAAGTTACTTAGTTTCTTCCATGGGAAGTTTAACGTTAGGCACGTTCAGAAATTTAGCGTGTGTATATAGCTAGTCGTATAGTTGTTATATTCATTCCCTGAAGAAGTCTCCGTTAGAGATGAAACATGTCGGAATTAAAAAGAAAGATTACAACTACACGAGTTCTCCTCTGTGCTGCTCACTAGTCCTAGTTAAAAAATTAAAAAATTAAAAATAGTATATGTGTGTGTTTTATTCATTCACATAAATTTACTGTGAACAGTGCAAAAAAACTTTGCGTTGATATTTGCACGTGTATAGGACGATATTAATGATATTGCAACTAAGTGCAATTAAAAATTTGTCTTATATTTTGATCATAGAAAAGTTAAGGCGGTGTTACACGAGGCGATTTTTAACGACGATTTTCCGCGCAACTTTGCAACAACTTGCAATATTTTACGTTGCAAGTTTCTGACTTGGATTCAAAAACTCGCAAAGCGTTGGCGAAGCGAAAATTGCAAGGAAAATCGTTCCAAGTGTCTTGTCACACGAGAAAGATTTTTAACGCAACGCCGTTGCGCTGAAAATCGTCGTTAAAAATCGTCTCGTGTAACATCGCCTTTAGAATAGTATATGCTGAAAAGTACCTCTAAAAATTAAGGTCATGTGTTTGTAGGAAAGACGGGAGGGGGTACATTTTTGAAAAATCAATTTTTAGAGGGGGGTATGTTTTTGAAATGTAAATTTTTTTGGGGGGTACACTTTCCCAACACAAAAATATTGGAAAAAACACCGCCCCCCCCTGCGACGTAATAAACGATCGGTCCCTTAAAAGCAAATGAGCAGCAAGCGGTGTGACAAGTTTTTGGCACACGCGTTTTTCTCCCTTTGTTTTTGCCTTTGTTAATTTTCTATGTGTATGGTCAGCTCTGCTTTCATAGGCCTTTGACCTGCGACAGGAGTGGCTATGGAATGGACCTACATGTGTAGATGGTATATTCTGTCTAATATTGAGCTATATTTATCTCGGTAGGACTCATGGAACTTTGGTAGGAATTGATGGCTCTTGGGGGAGGGGAGTGTTGAAAGATCAATGATACAAAGCGAACTAGAATCTCTGTTTGGAGATGAATACTTACATGAGGTGGGGGAGGTGTATTTCTTTCCCACTTTGAACCATCAGGAGATGTTGGATCTTGAAAACACAAAACACAAAAATTATCCTAATATTTTACAACCACAGTCCTTTGCGGCCAATGTACTCTCCAAGCTCACAAATATATTACTTCAAAGAGATATCTTCTAGTTATGCAGAAATGTTGATAGCTTACTTAAATAAGGATAAGGATGCTTTTTTCGTTCAAATTCTGCCTCTGCTTCATCCAAGAGAGTGGCAAGCTTTCGTCGGTCTGTCTCGTATTTATTGTCATCAAAACGAGCCCTAAGCTCCAAAGCTTCTTTCCTCCAGCCTTCCCTTCCAATACACCATGATAAAAGATGCTTAAGACTATTCCTGTATAAGCGTGTCACTCTTTGTTGATGTGTTATTCCTCTCACAAGATGAGAAGTCGAAACGTGCGCCATCTTGAATTTGGAGAAATACCCAACTTGCTTTGCGGGCGGTGTTCGACCACAGGATACCCACAATATGAGAAGAAGATTGACAGCAGTTTCACCGTATGTCCTCGAATAAGCACCTGCCCTAGTGGTCCTCCTTCCCCAAAAGTGTCAAATGGGAAATATAACTTTTGAAGAAAGTCAACGTTTTCTAACTTTCTAACTCAAACTTTAGATGGCAGTTTATATGGAGTACACATATGTGAAGGGTTACCTTGATTTTATGTGAAATTTTACAGAAAATGTATGGCTGGGGGTATATGCTATACCCCAAGACATAAATTTGTCTGTAAAATTAGCAAATTTCAAAAATTCATGATATCTCTGCAGATTTTATTTGGGACTTTCTTAATTTTTGCACAGTTACAGTACTTAAATTGAGGTAAAGGCGCTGTTACACGGTGCAATTTTCGGTTGCAACTTGCAATGCAACGCCATTGCGTTACAAGTTGCAGAAGAGATTGCACGTGTAACACCCTTCTCTGCAACTTGCAATGCAACGTTGCAAGTTGCAGAAAAAGTTAAACGAGTTTCTACTTTTCGCAACGTTGCAAAACACGTTGCAGCGTGTAACATCTATCCAGCAACCTGCAATGCAATCCCTGTTGCAAATGACCAATCAGAACGTAGTGACCACGGATATATCTGGTTTTTCAAAGGTCAAGAAAGAGTTGCATTGCGAGTTGCAAAGAGAATTGCGAGCGTCTGACATCTTGCCAGCAACTTGCAATGTTCTGCTTTTGTCAGCATTGCATTGCAAGTTGCAAGAAAAATTGCATCGTGTAACAGCGCCTTAAGTGAGACATAGTCTTAAGTATTTCAGGGATCATTATGTCTTAGGATAAAAAAAATTGGCTGCCATTTTAGGAATAGGTTTATTGGGAAATATTTGAAATAAGTGTCATTAGACATATTAAGAAATCTGCTCTCATAATTTTTGTTTTGTAGCCTCACCAGTTTAACTACATTTAGTCTTTATTACAAACATTTCCACGGAAAAAGGACTAACTAATTAAGTAAAATAATGATCACACATTAAAAGAGGACAGTCTCTAAACTCTGTTTCATAGTCATATAACAGCTCCACTAATTGTGGTTCTGGTCTTGGACCCCCAGTAAAACCACACTCATATAACTTTTTATGGGGATCAAGTTTCACTTTCTCTCCAGTTTTTGTCACACAATAGACTGATACATCTCTTGGGGTACCACCAAATCTTTCACAGATCAAATCAATTACTGAGTAGACAGTAATGTGTGCATGAACATAGAGTTGGAAATGTCCAGGGTAGTTCTTCATCTGTGGTAGATTTGCAAAAGTCACAAGTTTTAATTCTAGACTGATGAACCTTCAAAAGAAGAAGAAAATATATTAACATAAAGTGCACAGGAAAGGTCAGATTATTAGTGGCTGATCTTTAGAGAGGAGGGAGGGTATCTAACCCAGGGATGATCGTTGTACAGTTTTATAGGTCAAATTATGAGATTGGTACTTTTTCTTATTAGCTACATTGTAGGAACTCGTGGTCAAATAATAGTACTTTTATGGAAATTTGTACCAGATTGAAGTTTTAGATGCCTTTAATGTTGGTACCTAATTTAAATTTAAGCTGGTGATACATAATGCAATTTTTCTCACTCTGGCAGTGCAGGTTTAAGATTTTACTGCGGAGAAAAATTGTAGTGTGTCTCATGAGGGGGTGGTAAAGGGGGTATGGAAACCACAAAACCACAAAGAAGATTGAGAAAACAACACAACAAAAATCATCAAAATCCCAAAAACCATGTAAAGCCAAAAACTGCAAAACCACAGTTTAAAATAATAACCACAAAACTGGATCACCACAAACTCTTACGTCCCCCTCTATCATCACTCAGAGTGACTGCAACATTCAATACAAGGCATACAATATCAAATGTTGCAGGTCAGAGGAAACTTCACAGTTTTGAACTTTCTGCAACAATTTTGTTGTTGTGGTAAATTGTTCAGTACAGACATGATACACTCAGTACTTTTGTTATCACAACACAAACATCTAAAATTGCATTGCCAGTGTGAGAAAAAAATGCAGCATACACACATATCACCAGCTTTAGGGATAGAAATGAGAATTTCCCATTACGACTTCACGCCGATCTAAGTGTGTCATTGACAACGAGACTAATTATAAATTCAACGCATGCGTAATTGTTGTTAGCATCAACCAAGCATGAAGAAAGAAGGCTGAACTGATTTTTGTTTTCGTCCATGTTCTGTGCTTTTTGGCGACATAAAGTAATGTAAACGGATGTTTTTGTCGAAGATTCTTCCAAGAGTCTTAGTTTTAGCTTGTTTCTTTAAGCCAAAGATCTATTGCTTGATTTTACAGCTTGATTTATTTCGAAAACTTTGAATAAACAATGGCGCTTCAGATCTGGGGTTCGTTCAGAATCTTTCCCGTCGCTTGTTTTAAATAATAATCGCTTAATCACTTGTAATAAAGTTCCAAAGACATATTTTAGTTTTTTCTTTAATTAAAGAAAATTATGTTTTTCTAGAAAAAGAACAACTTTGATTTGGAAGAATTGGCGATCAATTACCAGACTCTTTAGCGTGTTTGTTTGTTTGTTGCGTAGCAACGTGTACTAATTTGCATGTGGAACCCCTGTTTCAGGGGTTGACCGCTAATTTATGCAAACACACTTAGATCGGCGTGAAGCCGTCATGCAACAACCATCCCCATCAAAAATATATGGGAGTTTCCCCTCCAGACTGACTGTTGTTGGATACTAGAATCTATATTTTTGTATGCTTATAATTGAAAGTAATTTGTATTACAGTAGTGGAAGTACTATTCTTTGTTGATTTGTACATGATGGAATGAACTACCCTCTCACCAGGCCTGATACAAAAATTGCATAAATACCTGGGGTATTTCTCTTTGGGGGGTCTCCATAGACCTAGCTTACAACATGGACAATCCTCAAGTTTTTCTCGTTCAAAAGTCAATGCAGGCAAACCATCATCAGGTATACACTCTTCTTTCTTGGTATACCTCATGCCTTTGGAGAATTCCAAGTAGTCTAGCCTCTCATTTTGATCTTTGTCTAATTTTCTAGCTAGTATATACAGTTCTAAGTTATTAGCAGGTGCATTGAGATCTCTCATTCCAGCATAGAACTCCTCGTAAGACAGTTCACCATCGCCATTCACATCAAATCTGCGGAATAAGTCGATGGCCCTGGAATAGTTGTCAATCATCCATTTGCTCATACGAGCAACAAAAGCAGCATGTAGGTCTTCTGTTGCTTCAAATGCAGCTGCAGCCTTTTCTAGTTTTTCCTAAAGATTAATAAAATATTCACATAATTTATACTTGCATGACAAGTAGTTATACTCTAAAATTGTAGTTGTGCCATGCATAATAATTATGGGGGGGGGGGGGGGGAGTTATTGTAATAAAACTATAAAGCTGCATAATGTGACTAATTATAACCTACTACATGTCTAGTCCAGACTTTACTCGCTTTGCAGAGCACAAGAGAGTCCAGAAGAACTTGCATGTGCATGCATTAGATGCACCAATCAGAAACATGGTTTAAAAATATACACTTCATTCCCGACTTCATTTCAAGTAAATGTTATTATTTTGGTGGATATTTTTATGCGCAGTACTGTGTTGTGTAATTTAAACCAATGTGATATGTCTTATTCTCTGCTGTTGCCATTGTGCATGGTTCCATATTATGACCAACTTATAATCACAAAGCTTAGCAGCCTCTCAGACATCGTATTTTGTTACCGAGAAGAGGGATTTGTTTGTGTCATTCCGTATTAAAGACCGGGGACTCCAACTTACTCAGGAGAATTATCTAATCGAAGTTCAAATTGACCACATACAATGTACAAACCTTGGCGATTTCTTCTTTACTTCTTTTTGGCTTTGCACCTTTTTTCTTCCCACCAGACCTAAAAGATTGTTTATTAGAGTGAGCGTTCCAGTCGTCAACGTACCCACGCCGCTCATGGTTCTTGTCATTGTCATCTTGAAGATCACTTTGGTCTGCTAAAGTTAACTGTTCGAAGCAAATCAACAATTTTCACTTACTTCTTCGATCCCTTCTTCTTTAACGGCATTTTTACGTGAACTATAAACTACTACGAGAACTATCTTCCATTGCTTCTTCCAAGGTTGCCTTGTTGCTTTGGCGACAGTCACGTGACTTTGTCCGCCAATGGCCTTTTAGGGTCTAACCATTTAATTTTTAGGGGAGGGGGGAGTGTTTCTTTTTTTTTTGGGGGGGGGGGGAATTATACAAGTAACAAAATAAAAACAAAATCTGCAGTTTGTAATTCTACAAGTTTATTAAAAAGAATAAAATGGAATTAAACTATGATAAATATGGTATTTTATCCCACACCATAGCCAATCAGAATGCAGTACAGGAATCCGTTGTATATTTCGCAAGTATTCCACCTCTTCATTCCCTTCATGCACTTGTAGTTTTCTATGGTGTGGGATAAAATAGTTATACAATGCTTTCTCGTGGCACACCATGGATATCCCACTCGTCACTTGTATTTTCTTTGTATATACACCTATTTCAAAAAAGGTTGTCACCGCTAAGAGCGATAGGCGATAGGTAATAGGTCATTCCAAGACCGCAAAGCACTATTGGTTTCTTAATTAAGCCATCCTAAATCTTTCTTTACACTCTTCCATCAAATATTTGGCAATTCATATGTAAATCAATTAGAAATCAATAGTGCTTTGCGGTCTTGGAATGACCTATTACCTATCGCCTATCGCTCTTAGCGGTGACAACCTTTTTTGAAATAGGTGTATACTTGCCAACATGCTAAAGGCTTGTGTGTATACTAGAAAATACAAGTGACGAGTGGGATATTTCATGGTATTCCACTTGAAACTATCGTATATCTACTATTTATCTGTGTCTATGGTCTTTTTGTCTGGAATATTTGTGTCTGTCTTCACAATGGTGAGCTCTGTCCTTATAGTTCTTGTCTTTGTGTCTGATTTCATCTCTATCAGACTTGGTGTTGTAACTTTTGTTCCTTGTTTGATCTCTTTCATTTGTGTAACTGTCATCATCATTGCTGTAAATTTTCTTTTTATGGTCCTCATACTCTTGTTTATCCTTGCAATCTGTGTCACTACTCTCACTCTCACTTTTATATTTCTTTTTCTGGTTTTTCTTCTTTTTGTGACTTTTTCTCTCATCACCACTGTAACTATCATATTTCTTTTGGTGGTGTTTGTATTTTTTGAGAGATTTTTCACTGCTATCACTTTCACTGCTACTGTGATATCTTTTGCAATGCTTGTACTTTCTACTAGATTCTTGACCACTTTTTTCACTCCCACTTTCATTCCCATAATTCTGTTTTTGGTCCCTATATCTCTTATGGGATTTCCCATCATTTTCAGAACTGTCACTGTCACTGTCGCTGTCATATTTCTTGTGATGCTTGTGCTTTTTCTTTTTATGACTTTTTGAGTCCTTTGATTTCTGTTTCTTGTGTTTCTTTTTGTGCTTGCTTTTGGAATCATCTGAATCAGATTCACTTTCTGATGTAGTAGTTTCTTCCAGTAAAGCTTTCAAAAGAGCAACCCTGAAGATAGAGTTAAAAAGTATTTATAGTGGCTACTTCATTTAAATCCCCAGTCTAGCTCCCTAATAAAATGGTGATAATAGTGGCAATGTCAACAATGATGATGATGATGATGATTGTTTCTCCCTTCAAGTTTAGGATATCAGTTGCCATACTAGAATGAAACTGTGCAATTTACAATTACCTTTTTTCTTTCTCTTCTCTTTTATTTGCTTTTATCACCTCATACATTGGGTCTTCATGAGCCTGGTATACAAGTTGAGAATAAACCAATGAACTAAGGCCTACAATAGTTCAGATGTGGTCAGGCACTTTGCAAAATAATAATTATATTGTTCCATGAGCTGGGATTTCAACCCAGCTTGACCAGTGGTAGGGAATGGCCATTGCCCTTACCACTCAGATAACCACGCCACCCCATTCAAACTACACCAGTGCTACATTTCACAAGTGTATTTACAAATGTGCTTACAATTCTGAATTTTTCCGATGACATGTTACCACTGATAAACATTGGGCATTCTCTATCTCCAGTTCTGTGACCATATCTTTTACACCTCCAGCCTGAGATAACAGGAAAAAGAAAACGTCAAACTATAAACTTTGTCTGTCTGTCTCAATCATGAATCAATCAATCAATCAATCAATCAATCAATCAATCAATCAATCATAGATATTATATTAGATCTTACAATTGTCAACTTTTGATGAGTAATGGAAGCAGTAGCCTGCATTGCTGGTGGTCTATCGTTTTGGAGATTGCAGACAGCAATGCAGGCTAGCTATTGCTGGTTTTCAGGTCAGGTCAGGTGCCTGCTACTGGTAACATGTAACCCAGTACTACCTGCCACATGGATGGGTGGTCAGCGTCTAAACTGGCTCCCCCACCAGCTTCTTTGTTGGTGAGGAGGGTGGCATGACACCCAGCAGGACTAAAAATAAGACCTTTCAAAGAAATTTGAGCTGACAGATATCTGTCATCAAACAGCAGACAACCATAGAATCACACTCAACACTCAGTAATGTACTGTTTAGTGTCTTCTCTCTTGAAATGCAACAAACAGGGCTATACTTTATGTATTATGTAACAAATAAAGCATTTGTATCAATGAATTACATTTCATCACTTTAACTTCTTTTCCCAGTGGCATCCATAATCCTTTTGTTGGAGCTTCTGCCAGGAATTTTCTGGCTTCTTTGTTCTCTGGAAGATCAGGAATACAATCCTCTGGTCTCTCATCATTTTCCTGTATTAAAAGTAACAAAACATAACCCTTTGTTGTCTGTTGAATGTCAGCAAATTTAGAAGGTCAGCAGATACTAAACTTTTTAAAAACGACAAGTTGTTGAAAACTAATGACGAGCTAGGAAATATTATAAAGAAAAAACAGTGTAAAATTGGCACTATTTGCTTACCTTGATTATTCCAGGTGGAGGCTGCTCGTAGCTACAGATTCATAAATCAAATAATTCAATAATTTATTGAAGAAAAACCACAAAAAGAATTTCAGAAACTAAATTGATATGATTCCTCACTATTAAAGAAGCTTTTAGGCCTTGTAAAGAGCATCACTGAAGCAATACCATTCAAAACTTTTACTGACTAATAAATCACTCACAAAGTTTCACGGTGTTTGAGTTTTTCAATCTCCTCGCTTTCGGCTTCACTTGTTTTTCTCCTTCTACTACTTTCCTTCTTTTCAGCCATTTTGTTCTTTTCTGAAAAACTGCTGTACAAAAGGATTGCATTTCATGTAAAAGAACCACCACAGAACACCCAAACAGTCCAGTTGTAAATGTGTTTTATTGAGTTATTTTGGGCCCAAAAGGTTTGCAAGCGATTGATGCCCCAATATCTATTCTCTTTTGTCGTTTTGTATTGTTGTTGTTGTTTTCTCTAATATTTAATTCATTAATTTATTATTATGAAATATATGTGTGCTCTGGGCTTCCTGTGTCAAAAGTTGTGAAAGTAGAGCATTATGGGAAAAGTATTTCAAATCAAGATGGCGACCCTTCTCCATAGAGCTGTAGCAGTTGGTCGTGTTGTAACAAGAATTAATATTCGTTCTGTAGTAGCTATCCCTTATAATCTCAGACATTTTGCAAGCCAAGATACAGTGACACATACTGGTCAGGTAAGTAGGTGTTTCGTCAATTTGTTGTGACTAAATAATTTTTTTCATACGTTGCAAAGGTTCATTTGTAAGCTTTTCTGGAAACTTAGAAATCTTGGTATACGACTAAATGTTTTTGGTGTTATGTGTAGGTTTGGGATGCTAAAGACTACAGAAATGCACGTTTTACTGATAGAGAAAAAGAGGTGTGTGCGTGTGTATATTACTGAAATGTGTGCATAAATTGATTCGTTCTTTGGTAAATACAAGTTTACCTCAAGAAAGTTTCTGTCTTTTCATGTTTGAGCATTCACAAAAAAATGTTGGGGGGGGGCACTGATGAGAAAGTAGGGGGACCCTAAAAAAATTTCAGACCTAAAAGGGGGGTAGAGAAAACAAAAAAAAGACTTTGAAGGGGGGTACCTGAAAATAAAAAGGTATGCCTATCATTGTAAAAATATAATATCATTTTACTTCAAAATGTGAAATGTCAATCAATATTCAACTCTGATAACAATTGCAACTGTGTACTTTACATATAGATGCATATATTAAAATCAACTTTCTCAATAGTTGTTTATAATATGAACATTTTTATCAACAATAGCCAAAATCAAAAAAATTTCATATATATTACTATATATCAACAATATCAAAATAACTCTTTTCTTATAAAATCTGTACATAAAACCATCTGTCATAAACTACTATTGTTCTGTTAATCTTGATCACTTTCTTGACTCAGTGGAAGTACTGCTTTCATCATTAGTCTCATTTTCTTCTACACCAACTGATACACCACTCTCCTCTATATCTTGGGAAAACATATTCTTTCGTACCATAAGAATGCTCTCAAATTGTTTAAATTTGTCCATGGCTTCTTGATCTAGACAATCTGTTTTTAATAGGTACTGTATACCATTTAAATGCAGCTTTGGGGATAATTTCAAATGCACAAGATTAAAATCTGAAAGCTTGAGTACAGTTTTCTTGCCTTCAATAACTGATTCAATAATGCCAATATTGTTGAAGGTAGTTGGGTAATCGGACTCTATTGCTAGGAAGGGCAGGGGACCGAATGAAGTAATGTGGTCAAGGGTGGACTGGATAAATATATGAGCTCATACTTGAACTAGCACATGAATTTGAGTGTGGGGTTGGTAAATCCAGTTTAACACTACTCATCAGGGGTTAAGATATTAAACTGTTGTCATTATGGTGGATGACAAACGTGTTTCATACTTCAAGGCCTTGCAATATTATTTGTTTATGGCTTTTCCGCTGTGGATTCACAAATTATTTTAAAAATTATGAGGAATAAATTTGATTTCTGGAAATGGCATGTAGGGTAATAAGGGGGGTGTCTCAAATTAATGTACTTCTACAGAGGGGATCCCTGAATTTTTTCTACTGGAAGAAAAGGGTCCTGCAAATTTTTTTTGCAAAGGATACTTTCTCATCAGTGCCCCCCCAACATTTGTTTGTGAATGCTCCCTAAGTGACTTTTGATGATTTTTTTTTCAATGGTATAAAATGATTTCAATTAACTTCCCTATGCTGGAAAATTAATCTCTGGACAGCATCAAAAAGTCGTTTAGGTCATTTTCACCGAGAACCCTTAAATTCCATGTAGGATGCACTGTACCTTTTGCATATGAAAATAATGTGAACGTTATCAACTCTTCAAGGAGTTTTTTGCTGTTATTTATTATAGAGGGCCCTGGAGGGGTAAAGTGGGAGGTGGTGTATATTGAAAAAAATGGGATTTGAAAAAATGGGAAACAGAACATTAAATGGGAATAGGATTTCTTTTTTACTTCTCATAAAAACAAGAAAAACATAACTCATATAAAGAATGTTGAAAAACAACAAACAAACAAAACATTATTGAAAAGGGTTGCTTGAGAGTTATAAATTTCTGCATAATTTGGCCTTTTTTCCACAATTGACAATTTTTTCCCATATAATATGCCCTGAAATTTCCACACAATTGTTCTTATTTTCCTCACCCTATCAGCCCGTTCAGGGTCTTAGAATTACTAAGGGAATGGTGCTAATTACATTTGCAAATAGGTGTCTCCTTTACAGGAAGGTCTTAAACCCGTGTATTACCTACCAAATATTGAATTCCTAAGGGTGTCTGCTTAGAAAGTATATTGCTGTGTGTTATTTAGGTAAATGAGAACTTTAGCATCAACCTTGTTGCTGAGGAACCTCCTATTGAAATCAAAGGAAGAAGTGTTCATTGTGATGGAGGTATGTTATTCTCATCAAGGGATAACATTAGACAACTTCCAGTGCAATTTTATGTTAAAAGTTGGTATATTGTAACATGGTGCATGATGCTGAAAGATATTAGTGGGTAACAATGTGAGCTTTTGAATTTTGTTCACAAACAATATTTCCACAACCATGCAGCATTCTCCAGAAATTCTTAAGTAGATATAACCCCATCAAGTGCCTGAGGCAGACTAAAGATAGTGTAATATGTCCAGCAAAAGCAGCTGGTGGGCAGAGATACCTGTAGTCATAAAAATGCTGACCACTTGTTCTTAGCCTGCATTGCCGGCCCTCAAGGGAAGGGGAGGGGAGGGGAGGAGGGGAAAGGAAGGGGACTGGGGAGGAGGGAAGGGGAGAGGAGGGGGACTGGGGAGGAGGGGAGGGAACTGCTAACTTGTCCTTCTCAAGAACACCTTTACCATGTTGCTCTAAAAATCATGGCCATGTCCCATATCAAACTATACCAACTTTTAATTCATTGCTACCCTTAATATTGTCATGTATAATTGACTTACATGTTTGTAAAAATACATGATTGAATGAACAAATGAACTTTGCATCAATTTTGGTTTTAACTAACTCATCAGATGGTTATTTTAGTTCAGACTTATATTATGAACCATAAATTTACTAACAAATTATGCGAATGAGCACATATAAAGATGTGCTCATTCACATTGTAAGTAAATTTATGGTTAGATCAGAGTTAATATTAACTCTGGTTAGATGCTTAAGGGCAAGATTTCCTCACTTGTGATAGTGTTAGCATAGTGTTGAATGTTATTCATCTTGTAGCATCCTTTTTTCTTCTCGCCACATTTTGACGTCATTTGTGCATCTATTAGAGTACCATTAGAGATCCATGGAAAGGTGGAATCTGTTTGTTTTGATATCCATTCAAAACATAATCAACCAATAATAATCATTAGTGCATGTGTAAATTTCAATAACATCATCTATGTGTTTGTGTGTACATCTGTAATACACACGGTTCTTGACCAATCAGAGTGTTCACAATATACCAATTATTATATAATCTTTCCTTGAATGTATATACTTCATTGGTTTTATTTCATTTTCTAGGTGGTGGGGCTCTAGGACACCCTAAAGTCTACATTAATTTGGTATGTTAACCTCAATTGGTAACAAATCCTTCTTTCATGAAGGAAACATTTTGGAACACTACTTAATTCTTTCTATAAACCTTTGATGACAGTAAAATTTGCTGACAACTCTCTCTCTGTCTAGTGGTAATGAAAGCGCCCTTGTATATCATTGAAGTCCAGCACTTGTGCTGCAAGGAAGTGTGATGAGCTACCCCAAATTAATTAATTAATTAATTTATTTATTTATTCATTTATTTATTTATTTAACATTTTACCTTAGGTTACATTTGTACTGTCAATACTTTTATTTTATTTACTTGATTAATCCCCAAACAAAACTACCCTCCATTATCCCTTGTTTGTGTTCTTCCTACTAGAGCTTACTAGATGTTCCACATTTAGGATTCCTGTGATTTTCACAGTTCATATTTGCTGAGGGCTTGCATTCCTAATATTACACTTAATTAAAGAATGCAGTTATATGACTCAACAGCATATTGCTTTGATCAAATTTGATTGATATTAATAGTTATGAATGAATAACACATCCAGTTACTCAAATCAGAAATAAGCTAAATCACTTACACGTAAGTGTTGCAAGCAAATATAAAAACGTCAGTCAGATGACATTTGATCAGCCTAAATGTCAGGTCTAATGATTGTCACATAATGGTATGCCATGTGACAATTAATGGCATGGAATGCCTTGTAATGTTTGGTTCCAAATGTGTGTTAGTTCTTATTGATTTCTGATTGATTTTTCTAAAGACTGTTGAATTGGCAGTACCTCCCTCTCCCTTTCCCAATCAATAATTATTTTCATAGATGTCTGGTTAAGATTTTCAACTAAATCTTCTTCTTCTTGTAGGATCCAGAAGGACCTCATTCATGTGGTTATTGTGGGTTAAGGTACATCAAGGCAAACGATGCACACTAGTCCATTCAACTTAATGCTAGTATCCTGTAAATACATCTATAATTATAAGAAATTTGGTTGATATTCTGGTCGTGACGTTTGTAATTATTGGAAATTATTAAAATTATTTTAATCAAAGTGATCAAAGTTATACAATTGTGGCTGCTTCTTGAGAAGTCAGCTCAGACGTTATGGGATTAGCATGCAAGAGTATCAGGCCCTCTTGGCAAGAGTATCAGGCCCTCTTGGCAGGGACAGGGTCCCTTCTCTCTTAATTGAAACTCCCCCCACCCTACCCGAGGGGTGATCAGGTTGTTGGGCTTGATTCCTAGTACCTGTGTGGATAATCTAGTTGGTTCTCTTTCCAACTCAAGAATTTTGTTTAATTAGCTTTTCTCAGTTCTTTATTCTGTTGCATTCTGAGCTAATGACCCTGTAATTGTTTTAGATGAGTATTTTGTAGGTGCAGTCAAAGCAGACTTGAGGCTTGGGGGAATAATATAATTTTGATTTCTTAATTATTTCCTTGGAGCTTTATTGTGAATTGTGTTGTGTGTGTGATTAAGGCCCAGGCAAATGACGACTTCAACATTTGCTTCAACATCAGTGTTCATTTTGTTGAATGATGTTGAGTGTTAGGGTGGCAAATGGTTTCAGCAATTTCTTTCAACATCCATTGGATTATGTTAGACAGTGGTAGAAATCTACCATCGAACTATTTAAGTTTGCTAGGCGACTGATTGGTCGCGCACTATTGTTAGATGCACGCGCTTAATGTTTTGATCACAAATTGTTTTCTTATGTTGTAACAAGTGTTTTAGATGTTATCCTGACGATGACTGCGTAGGTCAAAAGCTCAGACTGAAAAATAAAGTAAATGCAATAAGGTTGATGAAGCAAATCTATCCAAATGAACTGTTGAACTATGTGTTTGCTACCCGGCCCCTTTCAACCATGTCGAAACACTACAGGACAGATTAGATTGCAAGAGTACCCAATAATGTTGAAAGAGGGTGGTAAATGGCTTCAACTCCATTCAACATTCACGAGAACAAAAGAAATGTTGAATGGATGTGTGATCCAAGTTTAACTCTTAAACCAATTCAACATTGTTTCAACATGTTTCAACACGGTTGAAAAGGGAAGGCAAATGGTTTCAACATTGGTATTCATTGGTAAACGGATGTTGCAGCAAATTTTGAAGCTGTTTGCCAGATGTTTACACTCAACAAAAATATTGAAAGTGGAGTATACAAACTAATTAGTGGTATTATTTGTGGTCACATAATGACCACCACCAGCTGTTCAAGATGAATTCACATCCTTTTATTTTAGCAAGCAGCAGGAGTGGATTTTTTAGGGAAGGGGTGCACATCCCCTCCAGAGATTACTTTGGGCCCCTTTCTTCTTGATTCTTTTCCAAAAATATCCTCAGGATCCCCTCCCTGGTTAGTTTCTGATTTCTATATCACTGTACCCCAAAAAGGAATGTCTTGAAAATCTGCAACATTCTATAAAATGAGTTAATTATACTCATATTACCGATATAATTTGCCTGTCTTTGGAGTAAGCATTTTGGCCTTGTTTTGTTGTTGGTGCTAGACTAGTAACAACTCATATTTTTCTATCCAAAATAATTTTTTATTCTCAAATCAGATATAAGCAATTACAAAATGGTACCCTTTATCAAGGGTTATTGATATCTACAATATCCATACTCAAACACGCATTTACTGCTTGGCTGTATGTTAGGCTTGGCTGTACCATCACTCTATATTCTGATATCTTTCATCATATTATAGTACATAGGTGGTTGGATAAAGCTTTTCATTGATACAGCAGGTTTCATTAACGTTTTCAAATGATGTTCTGTACTGTATCGTAATGGTTAAATTTATTGTTGGCTTTTTGTTTATTTGTAAATTAAGTAACAGCTGCTGGTTTTCTCAATCAATAAAGACCATCATTATTATTATACATTTAGGCAATAGTTAATGACACATGCCTTATAAATATCCATTTCTCTTGCAAAATATTGTTTGTGCTGTTTTCAGAAATGCATTAGATTGATGAATATTCCTTGAGATGTAATATTTGTAATGTAGTCTAAATGTCGTTACCTAGACAATATACATGTATGTAGGTGTTTAAATACTTGTTATCTCAAATTTTAAAATAACACAAACCTTTTCTCCTGTGTAACTATAGTGTATGTTCTAATGTTGAAGAGCTGTTAATTAGCTCCAAGTCCAAAACCGATCAGAAAATGTTTGTTGGTATTGCTGTAAGACAATCTTAACACTCTCTGATAACAGGTTTAGCCCTATTCTTTTAAGTGCCTATTGAAACAATTGATGGGATACACATGAAAATGGCCTAAGCAACTTTTACATCATGTCAAAAATATCACTTCAGCCACTTTCATGGCCACCTCTTCAATTTATTAAGTTTGAGTTAGTGAGGTTCTACAAGAGATGTTACTTAAGGAAACACTCAGGTTACAGTAAATGCATGTTATATTGTAAGACTATACACTCAACAATATCAAACTGGATAAGTATATTCACTTTATGTTATAATAATATTGAAGGGGTCCATTCCATCCTCGGGAACCCAGGGGCAACATTCTGTCACTCCTTTAACACTTCTAAAGAAAACATACTCCTGGGCCCAGTTGCTAAGATGATTATAAGCATTAATCCAGGATTAACTCTAAAGAAAACCATTCATTTTAATCCAGGATTAGTGTTAATCGCCCTTCAAACAACTGTGCCTGGGAACTTTTCCAGAAGTAAAGTTTTCTCAGTTAATTCTGATTGGTCAACATGATTAGGTCCATGCACCAATCATCATCCAATTAAGATTCAATGTAGACAAATTACAATAACTGTTAAAATGCTGCGGCCATAATATTTGGTTCAAAATATGATATTGTATTCGGTGGAATTTTAGTTTTCATCTTTGGAGAAATATGACAAAATCCAGAAAGTAGATAACTGAAAGCTTGAGGAAATACCCAGCTCTCGGTTTAATTTTACTGGCTGTGGAGTACATAAAGTCTAATTCTTTGTGTTTTTCCTTGCATGTACCATTAACCAGCTATTGAATGCAAAATTCTATGTGGAAAAGTTTGTCTACATCTCTGCAATTAATGCACTTTAGTTTTGGGGTTAAATAGGAATAGAATTGCAAAAATACCCTAATTTCCCTATACATTTTCTCAAAGTCATGAGAAGGCTGATTTAGCTTATGTCAAAAGCTTATATACCAATTGTTTTTTCTGTGATGAAATGTTGGATTTCTATATGTAAATAGATAACCATTCTTAACAAATTGAATTCCATAACCTACATGTCAATGTGGTTTGAAATAATTTTTGGTTTTAAAATTTTAAAACTGGTTTGACTTTTGGTTATTCATTGTCAGAACTGGGAACAATCAGGGACTGTGGAGAAAATTTTGTTTGGGACTGGGTGGGTGGGGTGGGTGGGGCTAGTTTTGTTTGGGGGCTTAATCAATTACTGATTATAAATGTTTTCTAAATATTAGAAGTTGGTTAAAAGTCACCAGAGCCCATCCTGTCGGTGGTCCAAGACAACAATTAAATTTAATAAAAATCAAACTAATTTGAAAATTTTAAACCAAAAATAATTTCAAACCACAACATTAAACACTTTCACTGGAGGAATGTCACCATTTTTCTGGTCCAGTCCTCACAACTTTTCACTGTTTCCTTGTATAACTCTAAAACAAACATCAATTAGTGCTGATCTCAAGGGTGGCTCAATAGGGTTTCTGTTGCCATTATTTTCCCCTTGAAAAATCAGCCCTAAACTCCAACAACATGATTTAAACATGCTCTATTTAGTTATCTTTGGTGTTACAAAACCACCATGTAAACTTTCTGTACAATTAACTCTTAATGAATGTCTAATATTTAACTAATGACTACTCTTATTCCTGCAGCTCTTAGCTGAAAGTCCACTGCTTATTCAGTTGAGGTATATATAAGTGATTTCTGATCAAGATCTAAATTAGCCTTTAATTTTAAGAGAGCAAAAGTGACAAATAAGAATTTGAGCAGAGAACACTTAATACATCAATAAGCATAAGCCCCATTTCTTTCTAAGTAAGTCAAGCATAGATATAAGTATATTGTCTAATTTTTGTTGGTTTTGGCTTCTACATTTTAAGCAAATAGCCCCAGACGAGTAGTTTTAGCAGATAAGAATGTATGAAGTACAAATACTACTGGCTTAGGACAACCATGAAGATCTAGTTCCTGGAATAGAAACATTGTGATATAAACAATGGAGTATTAAAAAGATTGAATAAAAGAAGAAAGGGAGGAAAGAGGGAAGGAAAAAAGATGGTGAATGAATGAATGGAATATAGTAGAAAATGCAAAAGAAAGAAAGAGAGAGAAAGAAAGAAAGAAAGAGAAAGGATTTGAAGGAAGATGGAAAGGAAGAATAAAGGAAAAAAAGGGCCAGGTACAATAAGAATTTGGAATTGCCTGAAAAATGGCCAAGTTTCAGATACCAGCTACAATTTATTATAATTATTGCAATTGACCTTGAATTATTTTGATGTAGTTTCTTTCAATTCTGATTAAACACAGCATATAATGATCATACATGTACTTGTGCAGCAGTATTTCTTAAAATGTGTTACCAACCTGCTCTCCATCTTCTCCTCCAAAATCTAACCACAATAAATGATGTCCATCATCTGCAGACATTTTCAGCCGTTCAAAAGGAAAATACCAAAATACTTGTGCCTTCATGCCATTTTCTGAGCCACGAGCATCAGTAAGCGTTAAGCCATTTTCATAGTGAATGGTTAGTCTTGCTTCTTGTCCTTGCCATGTCACAGCTACAAGTATAAAGATAGTCAAGTGGTTTTCGTATGAGTGGGAAACTGGCTGTACTGTACTGTGACAGTACCGAAATGTGTGTGAAAACATTTGAAATTCCTGCTGTATCCGTACAGTACATTGACTGTAACTGTACGGTCAGTTTTCCCACTCATATAAAAACTGCTCTAACAATTGTCTTTAGAGTTCTTATGGTAGATGATATCTGAGTGATGATGATTAAGGTGACTTCAATAATACTGGTGATGATACTGATGTGCATGCCTTATAACAGCTTTGTAAAACAATTAAGCAGATGTTGGCGAGGGGGGACTCCCTTATAGGGGGGAGGGGGGACTCCCTTATAAAAGGGGGTCTTCACTGGAAATTCTGAAAATGACCCCTAAAAGGGACCTGTATTGTGAGATGATGGGCGTGGCAGTGATGAAATTTCACCCCTAAGAGGGACCAATCAATAACCTGTCATTTTGGTTCTGTTAAGGAGTGTTAAGTGACACAAGATTTCACATTCATAACAAACAATGTTCTATGATTGTGGATATAAGAAAATTCTGAACTATCAAAGGGTGCAAGAACAATACAACACTAACCACAATTGATTTCTTTAATAAGAATAGCAGCATCATGTGCTCCTTGGACAATACTTCTAGACCAGTGTGCCAATTCTCTAGATGTTTCTACTCTAAATAGATGAGCTTCAACTCCCTTTCTTGACCCTGTCCTTGTCCCAAAACAGAGGTCTTGATGTTGTATGTGATTGTTACCATGTCCAGAATGTACAAGTCTATTGCAATCCACACAAAAACAAAAAATACTGGTTAAATCCTGATATTCTTTTCTGCTAAGCTGCAATAATAAAGAAGAGGACCATGCAGCTATGGATCACAGGGGGATACAGGATTATCTTCAGGAGGTACGTGGTGCACTGTCTTCAGGAGGGAGCATACCATCATATAAATAGGAAACTACCGAGAGCATATTTTGGGAAAATATTGAGAAAAAAGGACTTGAAGTCATCTCAGGAGGGGGAGGGGGGCATCAGGAGGGGGGGGGGGGGGGGAGGGGGTGTGCACACCCTGCATCCCACCCCTAAATTCACCCCTGGATCAACTTGACCCAGGATGAAAGTATCAATATAAATGTACCCCAAGGGAAGCTTGTCTATAATCACTCTTTGCTTTCTAAACCTACAAGAAACTAATACCTGGTAGCCAGGAGAGGGTGACTAAGGTAAGGTGCACTCCAATCTTCCTTTGACCATGGAGCAGCTTCATACAGCAACATGTCTTTTTCTGTTAGAGCCATAAAAACAGGCTTCCAGTCCATGCGACTACTGTCGCCCCCAAGATGAACTTGTTCACTCAGCCATCCCATTGTTTTGATTTCACGATACCCAACACTGCTACTGAGCATTTCATTGACTTCTTCTGTTGCTATAAAAAAGGAATCGAAATTTGAACATAGAACAAAGAAAGAACTAAGGGAGAGAAAGTAGAGGGAGGGAGAAAGAAAATAAGAGAGAGATGGACAGAAAGAAATAAGTACAAGTATTAAATGGGGTATAAACATTCTCAGTTTCAAGTTGGAATACTGTAACAGAAAATAGTTTTTGGGTAATAATGAAGCCTCTGTCAAAAGCAAATCAATACCTAGAAATATTTTGAGAAACAGACAGCAGTTTTATTATTCTATTAAAATATTCAGATCCAACTAAATTCCTAAACTAGGATGTACAGATTTTTTTCAATAATTGGCATTTCTATTCAGTAACAAGGATATGTCCCTAATATTGGCAACTCTGGAAACTGTTTGTAGTCTTATTAGTGGTAAAATCAAGCAAAGAGCTCAGTATTTTCCTCCTAGATTCACTGATCACCAAGTACTTACAGAGTTAATTCGATTTCTTGTCTTTTATAGATTTTCAAAATCAATCTGACACCAAATCTATCAATATGTTAAAAAATTATTGTCACTATAACTTTTAAAGATAGCAAGGAATTTTAGGTACTGATGACATTTTAAAATCAACACATAATTTGTGTCAGAAAGAGTACATTCCGAATTCATTATTTATTACTGTCTCAATTTAATTTATGATAAAGATAACTTAAATCTAAAATATTTAAACATAAGAACTACAGTGTACTGTAAGACAGCTAAATAAAACTCTTGAGCAGTTAAAATGAAAATTAATAGCCTAGTATTTGACATGACATCTCCAAAATAATTTTTTTCAATCAAAATATTTAGTTAGCCAGAGCTAGACAATAAGAAATGAATACAATAACTTTCAATTAAGCTATCTTTTGCATCTGATAGTTAGTAACACATGCGTTAAATATGTTTGTGATTGTATCTGTACAGGTATTTTATAAACAATCGGAGATTTATTACACAACAGCTTTAATCACATGCCTTTGGAACAATGTATCAATTTCAGCATTCCAATTCCATCTCTTTTAATGGATCATAATTCTTGCTGCCTGACAAAAATGTCATGGAATCTACAAAACTTGTACAAATATGTACTTTCTGGTAGGTCATTTAGACTGGCATAGCACTAAGAAACCCCCGAAGCGAATAAACAATAGCTTTACTACACCCAAGCCATCCGCCAATGTTGTCTTTCTTATCTCGCTCCACTTCAAAACGCGTAGGACGACAAACGTAAACACGTTTCAAACGGCTTTTTTCCAACCATCTGCCTTTAATACCCTGAGGGAACTATCTCTCTGAAAGCTATACGTTCGACAATTTAATGTTGGGAGAGAGAGGAAATGAATCATACTGCTAACATATATTCAATTAAGTCTAAGTACCACTGCGCACGTTGTGAGTATGTTCTCGAAATGTAAAACTAAACACAATATTGATAACGATTTTAGAGAAGCAGAAACAAAGTATACTTATCGACCATTATAAAGGATAAACACTCTTGAAATAAAATGCCATACGGGTGAGATTGGTTTGAGGTTCATTTACTATTTAAAGGTGATAGGCAATAAAATTCATCGTCAAATCTCCTAAGCTTACCTGGTGCTAAAAGCCGTGAAATGTTAGTATGAATAGCATTAAACCACTCCTGTAGTGACAGAGAATCTTGAGCTCTCAAAATACAAGCTGATCGACCGTCAGGAGCAAAAAGTTCCAACGCTCTTCCAGGATTTTCAATTTTGGTCGATACAAATCGCGAGACATAGCTCAACTTTAAAGGAATGTTTTTCACTTCGCTCCAAGAAGGCTTTCCGAAACTGTTCGTTTTCCCCGATTCCGAGTTCTGATCAACAACCTCGGCATTTCGTTGGAAATATGGGGTGACTTCTTTGACATATTTGACCGTCAAATCCACCTCTCTCCCGGCTCGCTTGAGAGCACGGACGGCTTCGTCGTGAGTAGCATTTCGAAGGTCTTCCCCATTTACCGCCAATATAGCATCCCCAATGTACAAACCCTCTGTTTGATCAGCTGCTAGACCTTTGAAAATCTTTGATATCAATATCGGCATCCTGTTTTCTTTGCCTCCCTTGATGCTTATGCCTAGTCCACCAACTTCTTGCTTAATCACGCGGACTGTACGAATTTCATTTGCAATGGTCTCGGGTGGTTCTGTTCGATCATTCGGCTCTACCTTGCGCGGCGATGGAGGTGTTTCAGCCTCCCCGTTTGTTGTAGGGGTACTCTCGACGTTAAGAGTAAGTAGATCGTCATCTAGAGTGGCAACCACACGCTGCCATCCTTCCTTCGTGTAGATCTCAAGTGAGCCCGACGGAGATGTTGCCGCCATGTTCGATTTGTGGTGTACATTCCCCTCATACCTCGTACCCAGAGTGCCTTGTTCAATCATTAGCCAAATATTAGGGAGGGGAGAGAAGGGTTACTTCCGACAATTGTTTTTGTTTGTTTATGTTTAGGCATCGTAAAACATTGTTATAGTCATTTATTTCTTTTTATAATTCATATATTATTCAAGTAAATTTTATGTGCTATTCTTTATAAACTATTATAAAATAAAATATCAATGAATAAAATTATCCTGTGTATGTTTTCTTGTTTTGTTCTGGTTCGTTTGCCTGCTACGGCCGGCAACGTTACTCATTATGTCATTGTGTATGTGATACAAAACGTCATCATCTTGGCAACCAATATTTATAAGTATGTCAAGACACAAAACAAATTCTCACACAGGTGCTGACAGGTGCTGAAACGGGCTTCAACTTTTAGAAACTATACACCAAAATGACGTCTTGAAATGATCACATTCACATGGCCTACTGCGGCATGATAGAACATTGCGTGTTTTACAAATTATCTTGAAAACGTATGCGGACTAAGTACTAGAAATATTGTCTGATGTTGTGTATATACAGTTCACGTTATTACAATCCAATATACAACATGTAGATCGGCATGGATAAGTGCGAGCAGGAAATCCTCAACTAATGAGCTTTAAATCAGATATTTTTGAATTCGTAAAACAGAAAAAGAATTACCATAGCTGGAAAGAGCATGTTAAAATTAGCATAACAGTTAAGTTTGAAGGAATTAAATCCAAAACTCGCGAGAATATGAATTTTTGAAAAGTGTGAATTTGTAAGAAAACCTTTGCTGGTAGGCCAGCGAATGTTTTCATATAAAATTTCGATTTCGGAAAATTCATATCTTCGTGAGTTTGAAAGTTACTTCATTCAAACTTCACAGTTCTATTAATCTTGACGTGCTCTTTCCAGCTATGGTAATTATATTTCTGTACTGTGACTTATGGAATTGCAACGAGCCAGCTCATTTTTCTCATGTTGAAATGTTGAAAAGTACAAAGGTACAAAGGCACAAAAATGCGCCCTTTACGCAGCCAAGTTGGTTGCTTTTCGGTGCTTGAACTCTTTGGTCTCTTTGACCATTTCTACCAGCTTCTCCAGGCCTTCATACAAGCCATCTCCTGTCGTAGCGCAGGTTTCCTGGATATGCCAAGGATTTCTCTTATGAGTATCAAGACCAAGCTCATGAACTATACGACATGCTGGCATGGCATTAGGAAGATCTTGCTTGTTTGCAAAAATGAGAACCGGAACTCCAGCAAATTCCGGCGAGTTGATGATTCCGAAGAATTCTTCCTTTGCTTCACTAAGTCTTACGACATCTGAACTGTCCACCACGAATATAAGTCCGTTTGTACCTTTATAGTAGTGCCTCCACAATGATCTGATCTTTTCTTGACCACCAACGTCCCAAACTGTAAGTGTCAGGTTTTTAATGGGGTTGATAGTTTCAACATTGAAGCCTATGGTTGGTTTGGTGCTCACTGTTTCGTTCAGTTTTAACTTGTAAAGAATCGTCGTTTTTCCTGCAGCATCCAGTCCAAGTAACAGAATTCGTGCCTGATTGCCAAGCTTAGGGAGGACTATGCGGTTCCATGCTACATTTGAATAGGGTAAACAAAAGGGCAAACCCATTTCTTTTAACTGCAGTTTCGGCTTCTTAGAGTTTTGTAGACGTTATGACTCTTATGAGAAAGACCGGAAATGTTCTCCTTCTTCTGAACATTAATTTGAACCGTGATGTGGAGATTTTGACGTACCGGAAGTGATGGCTCTGAGATATTCATACATGACCATACAAATTTTAAACAAAACACCAAATACTAACACAAGTAATTTTTAAATTAATTTTTTTAATTCTTAAAAGAACATTTAGAAAGAAGATATCATTAAGATAAAATTTTTACTCTATTAAGGTTTTGATGATTTTTTGTTCCACGTTGGCAAAATCGTCACGCCGATTGAGTACCACAGGAAGCCCGAGTCAGAATCATTTCGAAAAATATTTTCCCAAAAAATATTTTGGATCATTAACAATTTATCATCATCAGATCATCTCATTACTTCTTTTAAATATGAATAGAAAAAAAAAAACGAACAATAATTTTGTTGATTTTCTGAAAATTATATGACAAATTCAAAAACACTAAAACTGACAAATATCATCCATGACGTCATTGGTGACATACAGCCAGATGACGATGTCATCATTGACATTCAGAATCGCTTATGTAAGCCGGCTGTATCGAAGGACTCCCGTCTTGCCAACAGCTTTCTCGGATATATATAAAAATCATGAAAAATTCACCCCTATTGGAGGAGTTTTCTTTAAATATTTCATGTTTAAAAGAAGTAATGAGAATGCTTATGATGATAAATTGTTAATGATCCAAAAGATCCAAAATCTTATTGGGGAAAATATTTTTCGAAATGATTCTGACTCGGGCTTCCTGTGGTACTCAATCGTGCATGACGATTTTTGCCAACGTGGAACATAAAATAATCAAAACATTTCTGAGTAAAAAATTTAGCCTAACGATATCTTATTTCTAAATGTTCTGAAATAACTTGTGTAAGTATTTGGTGTTTTGATTAGAATTGAGAAACTTGTATGAAAATTATACAAGAGAAGCATGCAGTGGGGCAACCGCGTCTCCGGCGCCGACTCTGGCACAAGCATCATTTCCGGCACGTCAAAATCTCCACGTGTTCAAAAGTTGGAAAACAAAAATTATACACACCAATACAATGCTGCAATTTTACTGTATAAAAGAACGAAAACTTTTTGTCTTTCCCATAACTTCTACAGTCGAAGAAGGTGAAACTGAAGCTAAAACTTTTAAGTTCAGTAAAAGAAATGGGTTTGTTGTTTTCAAAACTTTGGAACGTCCTCTCTGAGCTTGGCAATCAGCAGGCACGAATTCTGTTACTCGGTCTAGATGCTGCAGGAAAAACGACGATTCTTTACAAGTTAAAACTGAATGAAACAGTGAGCACCATCCCAACGATTGGCTTCAATGTTGAAACTATCAGCCCTGTTAAAAACCTGACACTTACAGTTTGGGACGTCGGTGGCCAAGAAAAGATCAGACCATTGTGGAGGCACTACTATCAAGGTACAAACGGACTTATATTCGTGGTGGACAGTTCAGATGTCGTAAGACTTAGTGAAGCAAAGGAGGAATTCTTCGGAATCATCGACTCGCCGGAATTTGCTGGAGTTCCGGTTCTCATTTTTGCAAACAAGCAAGATCTTCCTAATGCCATGCCAGCAAGTCGTATGGTTCATGAGCTTGGTCTTGATACTCATAAGAGAAATCCTTGGCATATCCAGGAAACTTGCGCGAAGACAGGAGATGGCTTGTATGAAGGCCTGGAGAAGTTGGTCAAAATGGTCAAAGAGTTCAAGCAAAAGCAACCAAGCTACTAAGTAAAATGAGAAACTTGTTAGTACCTGCAACGCAAAGTACGCTTGTATCTCAGACACTGCCTTTTTGGCGCCTTTGTACGTTTCAACAAGAGGAAATTTTCTCTTGGTTTCAATTTGTTGACGATTTCCTGCTCGCACTTATCTATGCTGATCTACATGTTATATATTGGATTGCAATAACGTGAACTGTATATCAGACAATATTTCTAGTATTTAATCCGAATAAGTTTCAGTATACGGTAGTTATCAAAGGGCAAGTTTCATTGTAAAACACGCAATGTTCTATCATTGTTCTATCAGTATTCCTTCATGTTCCTTGTGGATGTGACAATTTCAACACGTCATATTTGTGTAAATATTATCCTGCATTAGCCGTTATTTTTAATAAAAAATTCATTTTGAAGCCCCTTAGCCCCTTAATTGTTTTCAGCCTGTCTCAGAATTTGTCTTGTGTCTTGACATACCTGCGAATATGGTTTGCCAAGATGATGACGTTGTTGTGCGGACTCATATACAATGACGTAACGAGCAACATTGCCACCGGAAGTAAATAAACTGTTGAAAACGAATTACACTTGTTACGGAGCACATCAGTTAAACGATTTCAGTGATATTTTGATCAGTCTTAAAACACCTATTTTATTAGTCAGCAATTGATTTTCCATAGGTATTACAAAGGTAAGGTAGCTTAAGGTCAGTCACTATACATAATATATCATGCATGCGACTAACTTATTGACAAAACATAATACTTAATAATACACACACCACGTAGCAGATCAAGACTACAGTAACACAGTGAGCTAGTTTGGATAGACCTCGAGCACAGATAACGAGCCGAGTAAGCAGAGTAAGGAACGCCTACTAAAAGCCGTTCTGTCTCAGGGAAACTACTAACTGGTTCTGTAAGTCCAACATTTCAAGTGCTCTACCAACAATAAAGACAGAATATCGACCAAAATTGTATCTACTAGTCCTCCATGCACAGTCATAGAAGAATTCTTGCAAAGTCTCCTTTCTATAACCCAATCATCTATCAGCATCACCCTAATCAACTGATCGGAAAACTGAACAAAACAGGAAAGCCGCATATCCAGGGAAATCAGTCAGATACAATAAAAAAAAATCTAAATCAAACATAAAATCTACTTGAATAATATGTGAATTATAAAAAGAAGTTCATGATTATAACAATGTTATATGATGCCTAAAACACAAACAAAAGTAACCCTTCTCTCCCCTCCCTGGCCTGATGCTTGACAAAGGGACTCTGGGTACACCACAAGGAAGATTTTGAACGGATGTCAACATAATAGCTGTATGATATTCTTTATGGTTGAACGTGGATTTTACACCTTATGATCTAGCTGTAAACAATGTAATCTCCTTCTCCTTCTCCTTCAGTTTTCTTCTTCGTTCCGGGAAAATCCTTTGAATTGCCGGGTTTCCTGTGTGGTAACCGCTCCTTGGTGCCTCGTCCATCTTGAAACGAACTATATAATTTTGAGATTGTCAAACTGATTCTGCCATTATACCACATGCAAATATGGCTAATGTGAACAGTGGAGGGAGCGAACAACAAGCTGATTCAACTACTAAACAAGCTGCTCTAGATGTAGAGTCTTTGATTGAAAATGGAAAGAACTCGAAATGGATTGTCTGTCGACTTTGCTCGTCAAAAATCCTCAAACCAGATACAGCTGAACTTGTCGACAAAAAGGTGAAAATAGCTCCTTCAAATGATAGATATTTTATATTCAATATGAACTCCCTTAATCTTATTTTCTAAGTATGAATCCATCAAGAATTTGTTCAGCTACATCACACATATTCCCCTACCAAATCCATTGCCACAGGTAACCCACAAAATAATGTTTTAGAATTTTTTATTTTCCATTTTCAGTTCTTTTTACCAAGTATGCATCAAAAGACAAAAGTTTGTCTAGAAAATCCAGAGGGAGATGAGTTAATTAAACAGTGGATGGTTAAAGGGATGATGACATTTGAAAATGTGGGATTTTCACATACAGTTAAAAACATTAAGTATCTTACATGTGCCGATTGTGAAATTGGGCCAATAGGATGGCACGATATCCAAGAGCCTACAAACTTTTATGTAGCTGTAGACCGTGTTAATCATCAATGACCATTAATTATAGGTTTGTTTAGTAGTAAATGTTCTAATAAATAAACATTTTATTTTGCTTGCTACACTAAAATATATAGTTGATATTGTATGTGTAAAGACTCTTATTGAATGATAGAGATATTTAATGTTACTGTTGGTATGTTTATTTATAGAGTCGTTTTCGTATGAGTGTGAAACTTACCACGCCGTACCGTGACCGTGTCAGTGTCGTAATGTCTATAAAAACATTCGAAATTCATGCCGTAACTGTATTGTATCGTAACCGTACAGTGTTCCCACTCATACGAAAATGACTCTATGGTAAATCCTAGACTTAAATACATGACTTCATAGGGTATAACAAAAACTTCATAGAATAATGAAGATGTCACTGAATAAGTTTACCAGTATTTGAAGGGTTCCCTGTGAAAATGCCTTTTTTGATGATATCTTTTCAATGGTATGAAATGGTATAACTTAATTAACTTTCCTATGCTGGAAAAATTAATCTTAGGACATCCATCAAAAAGTCACTTAGGTCTTTTTCACAGGGAACCCTGCATTTTCAAAATTATCAGTGACTTATGTGCCCTACTAGACTACGACTTTGTCTGGAAATTGGTTGATAGGCCACCAAAAAAGATCAATTTTCACATGACTAAACACTAACTTGCTTGGCATCACAATAGCATATATATTGTCTATTTCTTGATTTCTAGTCAAGACTTTTGTCTGGTGAGGCACGAATCAAAATGTTTTGAAGTGTTATATTTAAATTTGTCTTACACTAAAAATTCCCACAAATTCACCTAACAACATGCTAATTTTACTTGACAACTAACAATATTAAAACTTTCAAACTTATCAATAAAATATCTTGTCGTGCCACACCCAACTGAAACGTGCAGTATGCATACAATGTACAGAACTCCAAGAATTATTCATGGAAATCAGGGTACAGTTTGTATCATGTACAGTTCTAAAATTATATTTGCACTTTTGCATTTTTGAATTGAATATGTTCCTACCAGGGCACTTTTACTGACTTTAATGACACATAGAGAAAAAAAAGCAAATGTGGACACATCGACCAGCATGAACACATCAAAAGTTGTAATACCTATGGAAAATCAATTGCTGACTAATAAAATAGGTGTTTTAAGACTGATCAAAATATCACTGAAATTGTTAAACTGATGTGCTCCGAAACAATTGCAATTCGTTTTCAACAGTTACTTCCGGCGGCAATGTAATTGCTCGTTACGTCATTGTGTATGTTGTCCGCACAACAGCGTCATCATCTTGGCAAACCATATTCGTAGGTATGTCAAGACACAAGACAAATTCTGAGACAGGCTGAAAACAAGGGGCTAAGGGGCTTCAAAATGAAATTTTTATTAAAAATAACGGCTAATGCAGGATAATATTTACACAAATATGACGTGTTGAAATTGTCACATCCACAAGGAATACTGATAGAACATTGCGTGTTTTACAATGAAACTTGCCCTTTGATATAAACTATAAAACTTATTCGGACTAAATACTAGAAATATTGTCGCTGATATACAGTTCAAGTTATTACAATCCAATATATAACATGTAGATCAGCATAGATAAGTGCGAGCAGGAAATTAAATCGCCAACTAATTGAAACCAAGAGAGATACAAACTTTGCGCTGCAGGTTCTAACAAGTTTCTCATTTTACTTAGTAGCTTGGTTGCTTTTGCTTGAACTCTTTGACCATTTTGAACAACTTCTCCAGGCCTTCATACAAGCCCTTTCCTCTCATCGCGCAAGTTTCCTGGATATGCCAAGGATTTCTCTTATGAGTATCAAGACCAAGCTCATGAACCATACGACTTGCTGGCATGGCATTAGGAAGATCTTGCTTGTTTGCAAAAATGAGAACCGGAACTCCAGCAAATTCCGGCGAGTCGATGATTCCGAAGAATTCTTCCTTTGCTTCACTAAGTCTTACGACATCTGAACTGTCCACCACGAATATAATTCCGTTTGTACCTTGATAGTAGTGCCTCCTGGTTCTGGCGGGAGTGTACCGCAGGTAAATGTGATTTATATTAATATCGGCTGCGAAGCCGGAGACGTCCCGAACTGTAAGTGTTTCAGCATTGATCGAAACATTGAAGCCAATCGTTGGGATGGGGATGATGCTCATTGTTTTTAACTGGCGAAGAATCGTCGTTTTTCCCGCAGCATCTAGACCGAGTAACAGAATTCGTGCATGCTGATTGCCAAGCTCAGAGAGGACGTTCCAAAGTTTTGAAAACAACAAACCCATTTCTTTTAACTTAAAAGTTTTAGCTTCAATTTCAGCTTCTTCGAGTACTGTAGAAGTTATGGGAAAGACGAAATGTTTTTTTTCTTTTATACAGTAAAATTGCAGCATTGGTGTGCATAATTTTTGTTTTCCAACTTTTGAACACGTGGAGATGTTGACGCTTGTGCCAGAGCATAGGCAACCCAAGCTCTTTATTCTGCGGTATTGTATTACTTCCTTAAAATATCGTACTTATGTGAATAAAACTGACTTACCTCGATAACTTGTTGTGTCTTATATTACTTGGCCGAGTTTGAAGCCATTTGGGTGAGTTTTCACTGAGTTATCGATCCTTGTTTTGCTCCCCCCACTATAAAGAATACCAAGGCTAGCTTGGGATTCTTTATAGTGGGGGGAGCAAAACAAGGCAAGTCGGGTGTATATTCCCAAAATAGATTTTTCTTTAAAGCTCCTTCAATACAGTCGGCTTACATAAGCGATTCAGCGATCTTTCTGAATGTCAATGATGACATCGTCAGCTGGCTGTATGTCACCAATGACGTCATTGCTAGGAGAGTATTTCATGTACCTTATGATGTAAATATTTGTCAGTTTTTCAAGGCAGTGTTTTTTATTTGACTTATAGTTTTCAGAAAATCAACAAAATTATTGGTCGATTTTTTTCTTCCTTTTTTCTTCTTTTTTATAATTCTTTCTTTCTTCTTTCTTTCTTCACAGGTAGCCCAAGCTAAGCTCGCTGTTTGTGTTGATTTTCATACTAGAGATTATAGACGAGGGACTTTTGAACAGTCCATTTTTTGCCTTAAAATTTAATAAAATCCAATGGATGGTTAAAGGGGTGATGTCATTTGAAAATGTGGGATTTTCACACAGTACTTACAGAAAATAATACTTCATAGAATAATGAAATGAAGATGTCACAATATATAGCTTACCACGTTTTGTATAATTTACATGCTGCAGCAAAGTAAAATCTCATACAGTACTGCATGGTTGATAGGCCACCAAAAATCCAACGCAATTTTCAGACAGAGGAGGAATTTTCACCATTGATTTCTGAACACTTTGTTGGCTTCACCTAGCTCTTACAGGCATTTAGAGCAGATTTCACGAGTGTGAAACACACCACACCATGCCGTGGCCATATATGGCAGTGCCACAATGTCTATAAGACATCCATTGATGAGAAAATAAGAAGCAGTTATCTAAAGGCGCGGTAATACGACTCGAGCAACAAAATTGTGCAACTTGCATGTCGCGCAACATTGTTGCGTTGCAAGTTGCAGAGCAAATGTTGCTCGTATTACCACCCCGCGCGCAACAAATTTTCCTTGTTGCAAAAAGTAGACAGTGTTTCTACTTTGTGAAACAACGAAAATTTGTTGCGCGCGGGGTGGTAATATATATAAGCAACATTTGCTCTGCAACTTGCAATGCAACAATGTTGCGTGACAAGTTGCTTGATTTTGTTGCTCGTACTTGGGCCTTAAGATGCAAATATGTAAGACAGATCTCTTCGTATAATATAAACAGCACTTTCAGTCTAATACAAAAGTTTTTTTGATAAACAGTCAAGTAACCACTCAGATTTTAAGCAAAATATATTTTATTACTTACATACGTCATCTCATAATATTTTGATCATCTTTGGAGAACAGCAGTATTATTTTGTCATTGGATTTTACTCTCAGACAAAATACCCCTGGGGCCTAAGTACAGTGTCTGTCTGTTAAGACTTGTTCCAGAAGTTGAAATTTATCTTGGTTCTGATTGGTCAGCCTAAGGTTGTCAGCCAATCAGCACCAAGTATATCTCATTTCTTATTGGTCAACCTAACATGGCCAGCCAAACAGCATCAGATTACAATAACAATTGAAGGGTTCCATGTGAAAACAGCCTAAGTGACTTTTTGATGATATTTTTTCAATGGCATAAAGTGGTATAATTAACATTCCTACGCTGGAAGAGGGCGACATGGGGGTTGCGAAAATCTGCAAATCTGCAAGAAGAATCGTTTGAAACCGAATCTGCCTGGGAAATTGATTAAAATCTGCATGTGTGATTTCTGTAATAAAAGCACTTGAAAACTACTATATTTGTAAAAGAATGTTACAACAAATGCTTATTTATACATTTGCATGCCATGCTTTGATATAAAGTTTGTTCCGCAATGGAATATTGTTAAAGAAAGCAATTTCTCTGATGTAAAATGTAAAAGTAAAAGTCATGTCCGCAAGTAGCATGGCCATATAAATTAGAATTTTCCTAGGATCATTTCTTCAAATCTACGATTTTGACCATTGTGGATGAATCTGCAAATCCGTTCTTAAAAATATCATTATCCGAGAATCCGCACATAAAAGAAGGCTTAATCCGCCGATCCACAAATCCCCATGTCCCCCTCCTGGAAAAATTTATCTCAGGAAATCCATCAAAAAGTCACTTACAATAAATAGGTCGTTTTCACAGGGAACCCTTCAATTTATTGACCAGCAGTCATAATGAATTTTGACTTCTCAAATGAGTTCTAGTAGTCTTTGCTCCCAGGGGAATTTTTCTAGGAAGAAATAAACTACAGAATACCACAGGGTTCCTATGGATGCAACTTGCATGCATGGTGTAATGTGGTCTTAATTCGGTTTCTAATACGTAAAGATGTCATGTCATGATTCTACTACATTGTGAGTGTAAAGTAATGAGTGAACTTTTGAGCAGATTTCATATGACTGTCAAAATGTATGGCCAAAACAAGGCACAATCATAGCAGAAACTCATGTTTTATAGACATCACAGCATTACAATGTTCATAGCACTAGCATGAACTGTGTTGTCCATTTTACACTCATACAAAATCTGCTCTGACTATTATGTTCATTTCTGTGTGATCAAAGCTGCTTGGTTTTCATTAGTGATGTAAGCATATGTACATGCAACAACATAAACACTCAGTAAAGAGCTATTTGCACAAAATTGTAGCTGCCTGCAAGACTGTGGGTCTAGAAGCATGAAAGTGAGGCATTGATAGCTAAGGCCTGTATTTCAAAAGTAATGGAAGCAGAAGAAGAGGGAACATAGTGAAAACAGTGCTTGTCTTTTTTCACACCTATGGGGCTGTCAACCCCCAAGGCTTTCGTATCTGGAGATTGCCATTTTTCCTTAGGTTTGGTCGTCGATTTTCAGGCTCAGTGAAACATTTGGGTTAAAATGGCCAAGATTTCAAGGTCCGAGCGATTATCTGGGAGATTTGAGGTTCTAATCTTGAGACCGGGAGATTCGGTCCAAAATCTGGAGACTCCCAGATTATCCAGGAGAGTTGACAGCCCTCCACCTATGTGAGAAATGCAACACTGATTTTGTGTACATTGCTTTCACTTCTGCTTAAGTGATAAGACCTAAGACTTGCATTTGTTGATAGAAATTCCAAATGTGTTGTGATTTTGTTAGGGAAAGGCTGTAAAAGTTTTGATAAGCACAGAGGGATTCCTCTGGACCTCCCATTCTAAAAAGTTTTAAATACTCAAGAGCCTGTTGATGTGAACTGATTATTAGGACTAACTCTTTGTTTACTTTTCCCTGGGTATAATTAAAAACTTTAGAATGAGATGTCCCTCACAGTGCTAGAATTACCTTACCCCCAGTCATCCACTACCATTATTTTGAACTAAGCTTGCAATTTGTTGAATTAAAGAACAGCAAAACAAAACAAGGAACAAGGAACAAGTAAACAAAACACCTCATTCATCATAATCCACACAATCTTTGTTTTTCTTACTTCAACAAATCACAATAATTCTAACGGCAGTGGTTGACCCCCCTACCTCATGTGAAGGGACTCTAACAGTGAAATTAATGAATTAGAAATAATAGATTAGCAATGTTAATGAGCTTGTGTGTTGCACGCACTTGTCTAATGAGTAATGCACTTTCTAGAAATACATTTTTTATGTTTTCTCACAATCCAGTAGTAAAATACTTTAGATAAATTATCAAACACATTAGTGTCTCAAAGATATGATTGTACTTGTTTAAAATAATTTACAAATAAATAACAATACCAGAGGCCTCAGATCATTGCACATCTTTGTACACCAATACTTTTAAAGTTCATTAGATAAACTTCATGGCTAAATAGAAATGAGTTCCAAAATAAATCAGAATGTGATTTGGATGAATAAATTATTTTCAATATTCACAAAATTTTGGATGTCAGACTGAAGTTGTTCATGATGTTGAAAATGAAAATGATGATGATGATAATGAAAATGGTTATATATATATCTATTGCCAACTTTCATACTGAAGAGGAGACCTGGTACAAGTTCCTAAATTTATTGTGATTTTCAACACAAGACCCACACAGCCAGACAGAGCACATTGAGCTATACAAAATCCTGAAGTTTGGAGTTAGTTGAGTCAATATTGAACAACTTACAGAATTTACAAAGAAATGTATTGAGCAGCATACAGTTGTCTGGCAATCCATACATTTCTTCTAATAGTAAATTTTGGAATTTTGAAATGGCTTTTTAAAGCTTTTTAAAACTTAAAAGTTTTTTCTAAGATTGGCCCAATTTACATATAAAAAATCCAGGATTTTGTATAGCTCAATGTGCTATGTCTGGGTCTTGTGTTGAATATCTGCAGTCCCTGGGCTTGATATGAAAGTCGGCAATGCAGAGGAAATTAATTTTGGAAATAGCTTTTAATTCTTTTATGAGATAAAATATCTGTCTATGGAAGGTAATTAAAAAGTGAAACTATTTTCTGTCTATGTATCAAAAAACTTTTCTGTATTTTTTTTCCTGGTATTTTAAGCAGCACTCGTGGGCAATTTCAGCCTTGAAGCACATGCCCAATAAGTTATCTTTCTTATCACGAAGTGTTCCCACCCCCAACCCATATTCTCCAACCAGGAACTGCTATTGCCCAAAGGGATCACTACTGTGTCTAAATATATTTTTCCTTCGTTTAATTGGGTTACTGCCTTCAGAGTCATTGGAACAACCATCACTAATACTAGGATTTAATGATGATGATGTTGATCCATCGCTACTGATTGACATCTTGTCATTTGTCGACACTGAGCTATCACTTTTGATGACCCGCAGGTTACAATGTGTAGCTATTTCTCTCAAAGACTGTGGGGTTTTGATTTCTAAAGTTACTTTATGTGATTGGTCTCTTATGGTGCTTACAACATCTGAGTGCTGTTCCCATTTGACGTCAATGCCATTAACACTGGTTATAATGTCTCCAACTTGTAATCCAGCTTCCTAAAAAACAGAGTGGCAAACTAAGTGAAAATACATTTTAATGGAAACCTGACAACTGACACTCTACCAACAAGCTACTGACATTGTATCCTACCAACAACCTATTGACACCCTACCAACAACCTACTGACACCCTACCAACAACCTATTGACATCCTACCAACAACCTACTCAGCCTGCCAACCGACACCCTACCAACAACCTACTGACATCCTACCAACAACCTACTGACAACCTACCAACAACTTACCAAAACCTACTGACACCCTACCAACATTCAACTGACACCCTACTAATAGTCTACTGACACCCTACCAGCAACCTAATGTCAGCCTACTGGTCAACAACCCACTGACAGTCCCCACCAACAACCTACTGACAACCTACCAACAACCTAATGACAATCTATAGTCTGTGTTTAAAACTGTAACACTTACCCAAGCTGCACCATGTTCCTCTGCACATTGCACAATTACAGGTGCAGATCCAATAACACTAAAACCAAAACTGCCATGTTTTCTTGAGATTGTGATAACACGAGATGAACTTAGGTTGGAGTCTGCATTGAACACATGGACAGGACCCTAAGACAAAAGTAAGAAGATTGCTGCTGCTACAGTACACTGTTTAAAGCTTGGTTTCTATATATTGCTATGTGCTCAAGATAAATAGGTTAAGGAAGGTAGGTAGGTAGGTAGGTAGGTAGGTAGGTAGGTAGGTAGGTAGGTAGGTAGGTAGGTAGGTAGGTAGGTAGGTAGGTAGGTAGGTAGGTATTACTGCTTTACTTGCAAGTTTGAGAACTTCTCCTGCTCTAAGCCTTACCAGTCTATGAAACAAATCTTCAACAGCTGTGTCACTGAAATCTGGAGGCATTGGTTGGGCTTTTTGCTGTACATAGGCTTAAAAAAATTAAATTCAAATTGATACAGTTTAAAGCTTACATGTTGGACAGGCCTAACAAACCCACGGCATACAACACAGGCAGATCCAGGAGTATTCTTCAGGAGGGGGTGCAGTGATATAGAAATCGGAACAGT